>JAJLRJ010000012.1:12985866-13175866 GCA_024195265.1 Dendrophyllia cribrosa | reverse complement strand
AAGGATTCTGCGCGCACTCATCAATGTTTATTTCACAGTTAAATCCAGTGAATCCTGCTGAACAGACACACGCGTACTCATCGATGCCGTCAATGCACGTCCCACCATTGAAACATGTTGCATTTCGGCACTCGTCAATATTGTACTGACATCGGTCACCATTGAATCCATCAGGGCACTGGCAAGTGAAAGAGGTGCGGCCATCAAAGCAGGATGCATTATTGAAACATGGCATCGAGGCGCAATAGTCAATGTCTAAACTGCAGGTATATTCCGTGAATCCTGGAGGGCACACGCATGTGAAATTGTTGATGCTATCATGACAGGAACCGTTGTTTGAACAAGGATTTGATGCGCAGTCATCAATGTTGTTTTCACAGTGGAGGCCATCAAATCCGACTTTGCAATCACAGAGGTAGTTATTAATCTTGTCCTCACATCTGACATAAAAAAATATAGAATTATCAAGGGACAGGAAGTTGTGTAGGTGAGTGTTGTGCTGTAACAAAGCCATTTTATTACCATTAATTTTCTCTCTTCTTTCTTTCGTTATACATGTGTGTGCTACGAAAATGAAAAAGAGCTGCGGTAGAATCGGGCAGTGTCCCTATGGCAAACCAAGTGGTCTCTGCACTATGCATTGTGCAAAAATTGGTAAGCCTGAAGCATGTAACGTTCATATGCTTATTTATCCACTGTTATGTTGCTATGTATCTAATAAATGTTTTAATGATGTAAGCCAGATCATCTCAAGGTCCAAGTTCAATAACAAACAAACGATCAAATACAAACCTGGCTTGGTTCTTGCAAGGGTTGGAAGCGCATTCATCAATGTTCACCTCGCAGGAGTTTCCAGTGAAGCCATTCCTACAAATACAGTAAAACCCATTGACTTGATCACTGCAAGTGGCATTGTTCTTGCAGTCTGCTCCGACGCATTCGTCGATGTCATTCTCGCAGTTTGTTCCGTTGAATCCTGCAGGGCAAATGCAGTTGTAGCTCCCAATTCCATCCACACATAAGGCTTCATTCTGACAAGGGTCCGATGCACAGTCATCAATATTCTCGTCACAGTCCTTCCCTTGGTAACCTGCGATGAAGCACGTTTACTGTTATTTATAAGCCATAATCATTTAGTACAGCACAATTTGGACAGATGACTCTTCATGTTTAACAGTTTTTTTTTCCAATTCACGGCTGTGTTTATTTGCTCTTTACACACGAGCTTAAAGAAAATATAATTTTTTCTTAGCTAACAAAGCTGAAACAATAATCTGTAATATTGTTTTCGTTATTACGTTTTAGTGAATCCTTATCATCCATTCAACGGACCTCATTTAGTTTCATTTTAGATTTATCATCCGTGAACCAACAAATGCAACGCACATATTTTGTCGGTAATTAAGTGTATAACAATTATACGATAGCTGTCAGTTATTAGATGTGAGATGTCATTTACAAAATGCTTCAAAATGCAACTGGTATGAACTACAGACTAACCTGTCGCACAGTGACATTCATAGTTATTCACTCCATCTTTGCAAGTCGCTCCGTTCCGACACGGGGATAACAAGCATTCATCAATGTCCGTCTCGCACAACCTTCCAGTATACCCTGGTTTACACTGGCAGTCATATCCTCCAGGAATATTGCTACACGAGGCATTATTGGAACACGGTGATGAAATACATTCATCAACATCATCCTCACAGTTAAATCCTTGGTAACCCTGCGCGCATGTGCATGTGTAGTTATTTAACAGGTCATGACATGTGCCATTGTTAAAACAAGGTTGGTCCTGACAGTCATCAATATTGGTCTCACATTGTTTACCAGTGTAACCAGATTGGCAGGTGCACAGAAAGTCAGCAATAAGATCTGTACAGGTAGAGTTTCCCTGACAGGGGTTAGAATCACACTCGTTGATTTCTGGAAAAATAAAATCAGAAAAATGTTTCCATTACATAAACTACAAAAGCTGCTAAAATCCAAACAGAGCCATGGGTTGTTTGAATCTGGGTAAAAGGCTACGAACAAGAGCGAGTTTATTCTAATGCGTCTTCACATGTAACAAACTAAAGTTGACACTGAACTCGACATGTTGGCAAAAACGACAAACTTCAACCCACCTCAACTTTCTTCTCGACGGAAGAGGGAGGACCCCGTGAAACAAGGTTACCCATATTGAAGTTGCAGTTTTTCAACTAAAAAAAGTTGGCGAAAAATTTGTGCAAGAATAGAAACCAGTTCTATTTGTCGCCAACATGTTTGCCAACTATTGATGCCACGTCACATTCACACACACGAACTTGAATTTGCCAACATGTTTACCAACTATTGATGTCACGTCACATTCACACACACCAGCTTGAGTCTGCCAACATGTTTGCCAACTTTTGATGTCACGTCACATTCACACACACCAGCTTGAGTTTGCTAACACAAGTTTGCCAAATTTAGTTTGTCACTTAAAGGCGTCTTTAAAAGATATAAAAAGCGTCTCGAAATAGAACGCTTTCTTAAATTGTGGAATGATGATCTGAGAAGGAGACTTATAAGTCTGCTATACTTTCAAGGCCGTGTTGGTATCATCTATACAAGCTCTGGATACCTAAATTTCCGCATCGAGATGCGAACCTGCCTCTCCTTCGTGGAGAAGGAGAGGCAAACGATTATAGGGGTTGCATTGTCTTTTTCCTGCCAAAAATTCATTATAACACTAGTAACACTAGTCACCAGTAAGACTACTTTCTTTTAGAGCAGTTTTCAATTGAGTGTTGTAAAACCAAAACCAAAGTAATTACTCTGACCAATCACAGCAGTCGTAAACAATCCAATGAACCAATCAGAGCTCGAAGCAATTACATGTCGGCGGAGCCAAGCGCGGGAAAACGAGCAAGTCACGATTGGTTTTGGTTTTACTTCTGATTGGTCGAGAAAGTGACGCGAGATGTTTTAGCCAGTCACAAAGCGTAGCAATGCAAAAATAAAGCAAATATGTAATTACTTTCGATACTCAATTGAAAACTGCTCTAATACTCCGTACCTATGCAATCCTGTGAACGTTGGGATCCTGGATGGACTGTCACAGTTGTTCCTGGACAGGGAACACAGATGCGACTCTCGTTATGGGACTGAAAAGAACGTCGGTTGCACAACGAACATGGAACCAATCCAGTGGGAGAGAATGAGCCAGCAGGACATGGGACTGGGAGAAACAATGCGAGAATCATATTATTTACTAATAAGCTACGTAGCTTTCCAAACATATGACTAAAAAAATGTTTGCCTAACTTTAATGTTATAAAGTAAATAAAAACATTGGAAATGAAAATCTTTTAATTCTAATCAACGTGTACATAAATTCACTTTACAATGGAAATCAAGTTTGTGCAGCCAATAGTAAATTAATTACAATTAATGTTTTTTTATATATAATGTCAATAGTTTAAACAAAAATTAATTTTGCACAATGACAGATCCAGAAGCTGAGCTTTGCTAATAGGACATGTTTGACCGTAGATTTGGATCGCATGTTAATGCGCAATTCATTACACGTACCATATCACGATAATTGTGCTTCTAGCCTCTACATGTGCGTCTAGGCAATCAATAATTACCGTAAAATGTCTGCAGTCCCATGGGCTCACACATTTTGAAAAATAATTGGCTACAAACTGTAAACATTATATTTACAGTACCTGCACATTGCACAGAACTATTCGATCCCTCGTCAGGAGTTGTTGTGTTTATACCGCATTGTAAACACTGACGCTGCCCCTCCATTTCTTGATAGGAGCCCTTTTCACACGGAAAACAAGGCTCAAGTCTGGTTGGCGAATATGTTCCAGCTTTACAAAGAGCTATCACGAGTAAGGGAAAATGAAAACAGGTTACCTGTTATAAGAATCTGTACAATCTACATTTATTAGTACATCCGACAAAGGGGAGCCTTTTCTTAAGGACATACAAACTGGCGATATCTATTGGGGATAAAACGAGCTTAACCTTTGTACTATTGTATGTCCGAAGGATAATAAAAGGAAAATAGTTATCACGGTGCACAGAGTTCTGTTATCTTGTTCTTACCTATACAACTGGAGCTGGTGTTTGCTCCGGTTCCTTCTGTGGAAGTTCTTGATGGACATAGCACGCAGGTTTCTTGTGAGTCTTGTTCTTGGTAAGATCCAACAGGGCAGTCCTCGCATGTACCAAGGGTGTTATTCAGGTATGTTCCTGATGAACAGGTCACTAAGTAGCAAAACGATACATCTTGGTTATTGTGACGTAATGTGTGGACAAACAAAGACCTGACTATGAGTGTTAGTCGGCATCAGTAATACTGGTTTGTTCGTCATACCTTAAATGAGACATTTTGCTTAGTTAGCAATCGCATTTGTACATCGACCAAAACTAAGCAAAGGCCTTATTAGAAAATACCCTCTATGCAACTTTTTTTAAACGTAAAACCCCTCAAAGTGTTTAGCAACTTTCATATATTTTTTTCTAAACTGTTTACGACTTCGGGTGATTTTTGTTAATATTCGGCTTCAGTGTGCTCCTCAAATTAAAGACCATAAGGGTTTTCTGGTTTCGTCGCTAGGTTTGAAAAATAAGTGCTCGTAATAGTGTATTTGTCCTTCTATTTCATTTTTGTGCGGCATAAACGGAGCATTTTCTTTCAATAAAAGAAACAAAACTGAGTAACCGCTGATTTGCGCATAACATATCACGTGACAGTATGCAATTTATATTACTCTGGAAATGATTTCCGTTCAGGTTGTGGAAACGACGGTCAATATCGAGAACAACCGTTCTTTTTCGGAATTACATTGACTCGGAAGATACACTCGGCAGACTACTACTGATACTCCTGGATTCAAACTATTACTTCAGAATGTTTTATTAAAATCATTACTTACCGCAGACTCCATCTCTGTAGGCCTGTCCTGTGTCACATGATCGTTTAGGTTCCGAGATGTTCAACGACTGCTTATCAGGAACAAACGCAGTGCCATTGACAGTTAAATTAAATCTTCCATTTTCTACTGCCTTTTCAATCTCACTGCTTATGTTTTTAGCAATCTCCAATCCTGCCATTCCTGCCATAACTTTGCTTTGCTTGGTGTCATTGAATCCAGTGCTATTGGCAAGGATTACTACGAGAAGTAAATTCGTAGATATAATTTGGTTAACGTTTTGTCTTGTTTTGGATGAAATTGTTCAAGTTCTACATAGACCTAGACTAGTAAGAGCAATATTTTTACCCGTACAGACCCAAGATATTTTACAGACCATCCAAAGTATTTTAGTAAAGGTTTCCTCGCCATAAATACGAAAATCAAGTACTGTCCGAGCCTCTCGCAAGCGCCTTGGGGATTGGTCGTCAGTACAACTGGTTGCTTACACGAGCTTTCAATTAAAAATTTGTGCAAAGAATATTAGTGAAAGGGGTTTCGCGAGGATTGTCGCTACGAGAAACTAGTTCTTTCAAGTGCGGTCGAAAGAAGAGCTTCAACTATATAAACGTTATTTCACTCCACTTTCGCAGACGTTTTGCCAAAGTTATTGTAGTTGAGACACCCAGAAAAGGGTCACAGCTTTACACAAAAAGCTTCCTAGTGAAATCGGTTAGTGCAGATTGCACCTTAGTAGTGCGAACGCGTATAGCAACTAAAATTCAAACTGCTTAGGGAACCAAACAAACTTTTCAGTCATTGTGGACAAGTGGAGCCATATAAGGTAAAATACAGTTAGTCCTGAGCTATGATCCAGTTTTCGTAGCATATGAGGCTAGTTTATACAAAGACTACCTGCCCAAACATACCGTATAGCACGATTTTTATTCGCATTTTTTTAGTTTGCGATCTTGCGATTTGAGTATACGTTTGCCTGATTAAATATCTTAGATTAAGAAATAATGATTTCTGGAGGGCTTCAACTGTTGGGATTCCAGCTAAGGGATTGGTGGAAAGTAAGAAGCCGTTTTTTCTAAAGACATAATTGGAGGGTAGAGAGGCGAGTTTTAAACCAACAACCTTTATGTCGTACGTTCGACAGGTAATAATCACTTTAATTTACTCCCCTCCCTTTCCCCAATCTGTTTTAATAAGACCGCTACGCGCTAGTTTCTAATCCGTGGAAAAACCTATAAATAACATTGACGGAATACTATTAATCCACCTCCACATGTAAGTAGAGCTTTTTGTTTAAACGTACCAACGATATCAAGGCTGATTGTTGTTCGGGGAACCAGAGTTCGTCGAATTCTGCTATGAATATCATCATTGTCTGGAGTTTGACAAGGAACAAAGAAAACAGAATATCAAATAAAAAGCACGGAAGGCAAAACAAGCATACAAAATAACGCATCAAAAAAACCTCAACCCTAAAAAATAGTATATAGAGCAGTTTTCAATTGAGTGTCGTAAAACCAAAACCAAAGTAATTACTCTGACCAATCACAGCAGTCGTAAACAATCCAATGAACTAATCAGAGCTCGAAGCAATTACATGTCGGCGGTGCCAAGCGCGGGAAGACGCGTTTGAGCAAGTCACGATTGGCTTTGGTCGAGAAAGTGGCGCGAGATTTTTATAGCCAACCACAAAGCGTAGCAATGCAAAACCAAAGCAATTGTGTAATTACTTCCGACACGCAATTGAAAACTGCTCTAATCTAAGATTTATGCAAAAGAATAAGAACGCCGTTTAAAATTCTCATTCCTGAACCCCTTAACTTCCAAAAGTATGAAAAGATCATATATCAAGAAAAATCCCAAATTTTGCTTTGTAACATATTGCAAAAGAAATAGAAAAATATTGCCCAATGCCGAATATGTTTCATCTCAATGGTCACACCATAGGAATTCGTCGACAGACTCAAAAGTTAGAGCTACATGTACACTACATTTCTCCTTAATCGCTAGTTCGAGACCCGAAAGACAACTGACCAGGGTCCAATGTCAATCTGTAAGATCATTCAGGCTGGCAGTTAAAACACCTTGCTTAAGTTCACATGTTCGTATCATTGCATGGTGAGGTTTAGACGTTGCCTTTGTCTCTTATACCGTCTCGTAACACATAAAATAACATTCACGTGTGCACTGATATTGCGCCCTTCTTGGTAGCGTATATCTGTCTGAAAAAGCTTGAAAATGTTTTTATAACGTTTTGGCAACTCTCTAAAATGTTAGGCCCAGAAATTGACCCAATACAGACCTACGACATATCGTCACTCTTCATCTGACACTACTCAACTTCTACTTTCAACGTTCCACTGCTATACCCACCTAAGGAACGCTTTTTCCTGGACACAGTGAAGGATGTAACCAACGAGCATGTGACCTTAACGTTTTCAGCCTTGCACTTATCTATGAACACGGGGTCTCGGCAAATATCGCGAAAGAAGGACCCGTTTAAAATCTGAATGAAGTTTTGCTTTATTTGTGCCTGTGCTGCCGGTGAAGTGCAATCGCCATTGTAGTAATGTAAACCAATCGCTATCCTGTCTATGCCTGGCTGGTATACCGCTGGAAAGATGTATTGAAAATGTGACATTTTTAAGTTGTTAAAAATAAGTACATGGGAGGGGGGGGGGGGGGGGGGGGGGGGGGGGAAGGGGAGGGAGGGTGAACGGAAATAATACAAGTTAAAAATAACATTTTGGCTCGGGCCTTATTTTCTTGCACGATAAGGGAGGGGGAAGGGTTGGGGGGGGGGGAGGGGGGGGCTCTCCCATTAGATCCGGTTTGCAAAAGATCGTGGAATTGACTTCTCGGAGTAGAACATTTATTTTAGTATCCCTTCTTGCAGCAAGTATTAACTACGTTTCTACGCTTTTTTAAGTCAACTCCTGTTAGAGCGCTTTTCGTATGACCTTTAAAAACGGTTTTCCTGAGTGTTTTGTTTCATCCGCCACTTGATGAAAGGATCAAAACAAGGTTTTCCCATTTTCCCGCCAAAAGCATCCCTAATATAGAGATATGCTTATTCGATGGCCTGTCAAAATGCTGAAAAGCAAGTGATGCGTCAAAGAGAATTGAATAGATATTTTTTAGCTTTGCTTTGCGTGTTCATTAAACCACTCAAACGCCGCGCGCGTTTGCCCTCGTTTGCTTAACCAATCAATTTCCTCCCAGTAATCATTTCAAGGTCAAACGAAAATCACTCTATAACAAACACATTTGGGACCACGATTGGGTGTTCGTTATAGCAACAGTGCTTTCTTTTTCAGCAAATTGCCTTCTCCGGAACTTGAACTCCGCCATACAAAGAGGCCAGCAAGGTAGGAATTGACTGTCCTAACAAGATTATACAACTATTTCAATAAACGTTGTCTGAAGAATTGTTCATTGGTACATTCCAAGACCGCAAGGCATCGCGGGTTCTTATGCAGAAGATTTTTCAAAACACTTTTAACAGGACAATATGCCGGCTTCATACAGCATTACCTCAGGTCAATGACTTTTAAAGTGTGACATGTTGTGACCGACACGCGATACGGGTTTAGGCAAGACGAGCAGTACCCATAACGCCTTGCGGTCTTGGAATGTACCGATGCACATTTCTTGAAATAACGGTATAAATATGTGATTGTGTATCATTTACTTGTGCAATCCGACCAGCGGGTTGGTGGTAGCCATATTCCGGAGGCTCCACAGGCCCATACAGATGTCGGCAGTGGACGAGTAAAATCAAATTGATCATTACAGAATGGACTGCACATTCGTCCCAAGGCCCAATCGTCACAAGCCTTTGCTCCACGGTCGGGAGGTGTCAAGTCAATGCAAGGTTTCGCTGCATCAAAGTAAAACACAAAATTTAGTAAATTGGCATAAAGGTTGGTTCAGTCACTCATGCGTGCGTTGTTTGTATAATGGTACAGTTTTTCTAAGCTTTTGGATGCATGAATGCCACTGTTTTCGGCAACGTAATGTGATGTTATTGTCAATATTAAAATGTAATGTGATTTTGAACATCGGGTTGTGATGTCATGTCAACATTGGATTGTTATTGTCATCAATAGATTTTGTGTTATGTTAACATCCGATTGTCATGTCATGTCAACTTCGAATAGTTATGTCAAGTCAACATTGGATTGTGATGGCATGTCAACATCGGGTTGTGTTCTCATTGTCGACATCGGATTGTGATGTCATTGGCAAGATCTGATTGTGATGTCATAAGCCTGACGGTTGTTATGATATTGACTATTCTATTTCCGGTACACTTTGTTATAGTATTTCATATTTCCGGTACACGTTTAGACACACTTTGAAGACTCGTGTAACTTTGACCATGCGGTCGTCTTAAAGTGCCTATCACCCCGGAAAGTTATTTTCAGAATCAACTCTAGTACATTGAATAGTCGAATGGTAAAATATTTCTTGTTTTGAATGTCGTGTTAGTGAGTTATAGAGATTTGAATTTACAAAATGTTAATTAGATGACGTCAAGCGGGAATCATTTATTATACAACTACTTGTTTTCACCTCCAAGTAATATTTTTTTTACGAATCAATTGACTACCCACAGTTTACTTTTAGTATTTATCAAATTAATTATCCTCAAGCTGTAAACTGCGCACTGTAAATTGGCGTAGAAATAATGGCAAATTCCCGGGTTGACGTCATCTAATTAGCATTTTGTAAATTCAAATCTCTATAACTCACAAACGCGACGTTCAAAACAAGAAATATTTTACCATTCAACTATTCAAGGTACTTAGAGTTGATTCTGAAAATAACTTTCTAGGGGTGATAGGCACTTTAAAGTGAGCATTAAAGTGTTGTTGTTTATCTGCATTTACGTGATCGTAAAAAAAGGTGTTGTGGAAACCCAGTTTTTATTCTTTAGTTTTCGCCGTATGTAATGATTAGCTTGAGAAACTATATCAAACACTCGAAAGAGTGTTTTATCAGATATTTAGCCTGCTTGGTTTTGTCGGCGCTCGCGATGCTAAATTTGCGAGCGGCGAAGCCACGTGGAGAATGATCAGGAGAAGGAGAAACCGTCACTGAGTTTCCTGGTTGAAAATGTGAGATCAATCAGACACCAGCCGTGAAGTAATGGAACAAAGACTAAACACAGCAAATATTGTACAGTACCACCGCTAACTACTTACGTTTAAGCTTGAGCGTAAACTGGCAAACTGCAGGGTTGTTGTTTGGATTATTATCAAAGGCTGTGCAGTGCACATTCCAAGTCCCCCAGTAAAACTCCGTTCCACTCTGATGACTGCATCGTATTACTAAAGGACCGTTGCTGTTGTCCTTGAACTTTGGGCTGTTCCACGTCACTACTGTCTTCATCCGTGTCACAGTAAGGGTTTGGTTTGGTGGACAATATACAACCACTGGACCTGAATTGTCTGTGAATGACAAAAGTTAACAAAATGTTTATGAATCATCAAACATGTGGAACCAATCTGATAGATGGCGGTAGAGAACTCATTTCACTTTACTAATCAAAATTGATCATGGCTCTTATTATTATTTTTTGTTTCGTTTTCTTTCGACTTATTATATTCAACTTATCATTGTTTAGGAGGAAATCGGTTTTGTGAAGCGACAGGTAGACAGTTTCGGCTACAGCTGCGTTATATATTTGCAGAGTATAATGTGCGATTCTGAAACGTTTCCACAACCAAGCAACTTTATAGCTATGTTCTGCTTTCCACATGTTTTAGTGGTGAGTATACATATACTGACCTTCCAAAATAATTCTAAAAGAGCACTCTTTCTTGTTTCCACTTGCATCCTTTGCAGTGTATACAACGACGGTATTGTTGTGAAAGGTGTAGGGTGGAGTGACCCCTGGTGGTGATACCGTTATATGTGGAGCCTGGTTGCTGTTGTCCAGCGCTACAGGAATTGTCCAGTTTACTGATGCTGATGAATTTTCATTGAGACTTACATAGATATCCGAGGGACAGCTCATAAATACAGGAGGAATAACATCTGCAAAGCAAACATGGCAAAATACGACACTAAATACAGTAGACATCACATACTTTGAAAACGTTGATGCACGGTCACTTTACAAACTAAATGAATATCAACCCTACTCGCGCATAAACATGAACACTCGTTCTTAGCATCCTTCGTTAAACGTATATAGAAATTTAGATTTTCAAGATAGGATTGAGAATAACTCCAAACGTCTATTTGTCTTCCATTTCATTATACGCCCTTCTTTGCTTCCAAAAATGTCATAAAAACCCTGCAAAAAAGTAGCTTTTAAAACGTTTTCTAAGTGGCCTGTTTTCTAACAAGTACAATGTAGTCTTAATAATAATGAGCTCATGTCATAAGAAGAAATAACTAGCTAGCTGAAACGGCTTACCTAAGCACTTCAAAACTAAAGATTCGTCTTTGTCCCACTTTCCGTCCTTCCCACAATGCATCACGTTTACGCCACCGTTACTCAAGAATCCGTGCCTGCACTCCAAATAACAGGCAGTTCCACTGATCGGAAATGACGTGCACATATACGGATAAATGAAGCCAAATTGTGGTGACATAAGTGAAAAACACCTACGTACTAAATAGAAAAGAAAGCACACGTTACATGTCTTACCTGAAAGGCCAGTGTAGAATTCTGCAAGTATGACCCTGTTACTTTGAGGGGCCGTAACATTGTTATTTTAACCCTTTCACTCCCAGGGTCAATGATGGAGATATGTGTAGTTCTAACTTTTGAGTCTGTCGACGAAATCCTATGAAGTGACCATTCAAATGAAACCTCTTCAGCAGCACTCTTGCATGGCACCATTTGTTTGTCAGTATTTTACAAAATGGAATTTGTTATTATTCTTGAATTTTGATGTTTGGCACTCTTGGGAGTTAAAGAGTTAAAACACATTGAAAAACTAGGCAAAGATGTACAACTACGTAGGAAATGGTTCTTCCTTAGGCAACTTCAGAATGAAAAGATCAGCATTAATTGGGGTTTATTTTGAGGGAAGATAAGATCCACCATTGACTTGACGAAAAATGCATATATGAAAGTTAAAACCCTTTTTCCTATCTATTGCTTTTAATTGACCTGTTTCTTTAGGGGAATCGTTGTATAAAGGAATTGCTTTGCTTGCAAGGTCTAAAATTTAATGCCACTTAAGGGAGCCATTTATAGTACATTCAGAGTTCTATGCTGTTATGGTTTCACTGAAATTAACCAAACTATTTTTCTGCCGTTTTTCATTAAATACAGCCGTATATGCATGTTTTGTAAAGTTGACAGTTTGGACATCGGAAAGAACCTAATATTAATACAACTGAAAAGTTTCTTTTCTATGTGTTTGTTGAAATATATTTCTTGATCAAAATAGGTAGCGTTGCTTTTAGACAACCTAGTTTCAGATTTAGGTAAACCATTTTGTTTCGATTTTCATGTTGGCTGGAACAAAAATCCGAAAAAAAAGATCGATCCGTTCCTGTTATCATCCTCAGGTCTCTGTTGGTTTATGTTCTGGTTATAAACGACCACATGCAGTGCTGGAAATAATTTTTCTTGCTTAGAAGGACATGTGTCCTTTCAAACCTCCCTTTTGATCGGACATTTTACAAAATTAGTCTGACATCCTCTATTTTGGATTTTTCCTGAGACACAATCGCTAAGCATACACGACGTGCCATAAGAAGTTTTGCAATGCATTGTAGGGCGTTTTCAAATGACACGGTCTTTTCTGAATTTTCTCGAATCAAAAGAGCCGTTTACAGCAAAATAAATCGTACAAACAGCGTAAATACTTATTGTAATGTTTTTGGAATCAAACGCGATGAGTTAACAAGACTTTCAAGGCAAAAGCTAAGTAATTTTTAAATTGGTCGGACATTTTCGGATTTTGGTCGGACAACGTCCGATGACCGACTGTTATTTCCAGCACTGACATGTTATTGATCTGAAACTAGTTCAACTAATAGAACGCACGATCTGGAACCAGATTCAGATACGAAATTGAATTATCCACCTCCGGACGTGGATCGTTCAGACTACAATCTAAGATCAGTTTATTTCTAAATGGAATGCAAAATCAAATAATCAATCAATTGCAATCATCGCAGAATACGGATTTAGATTGGTTATAAGGAACGTGACCATAATGTTTACCTTTACAGACTGGAACAGGTCTGTCCCAGTACCCTGTGATATGACCTGGTTTTGCTTCACACGTGATATTCTCCGCGCCAAGTAAGTTGTATCCATCATCACACTTCATTCTACATGTCGATCCATACGTGTTGTCGCAGCTTCCGTTTAGAAAACCGTTTAGCGGCGGGAGCAATGTTTGGCATCGTAAAACTACGAAATAATACAATAGTTTTTTTTGCTGTCCAGGATTGTGATGCGTCACTTTATCTTTAGTTCTTTTTCAGAAGGTCAGGGTGTTAAATGAGCTTAGCATACAGGGTTTAAGAGCTCGGGCATAAAACAAGAGGCTCAAGAGCTCCAAAAAAACTAGAGCTCCAAAAAAGGTGGGGACCACTGAGTTAATATCACATCAGTTAAGAGGAAAATTACACTGATACCATGAACAAGAAAAAAGGTGGCTGTCTTGATATTTTTCAGTGTTAGTAAACTCGAATGGTTTGTCACTCTTCACAGTTCAATGTATGTATTTGAAAACGAGCGTGGTCTTTAATACTCAGAAGTCGTATGAAATGTTTCAATTTAATCATTGCATAAAAAAAATATCTATAATATTGGTCAGAAGACTTGGGACACTTACTCTTTTTCCCCACAAATTGTCATTGTAGTCCCCCCCACAAATCCCCCCCCTAAAACCCCCATCCCCCCCCCCCCCCCCCCCCCCCCCCCACCCTCCCCATCCCCAATGCAGCGTTGATTTTTGTATTGGGGGAGGAAGAATGGGTGGCAGGAAATTGAAAGATAGTTTATCTCTTCGAAATAATTGGTAATTGCGTAGTATGTTTTTAAGTGTCACAAGGTCTTTTGCCCTGACATGCTCAAGCATTTTAAAGTACAAGGGCGACTTTGGGATATTTTAGCTAGTAGCATCATACCCTCGATAATGACGTAAAACTTGCAGATTTTAAAATTCCCAGCTTTATCACTGGCGTTGTACATCACCAACTGTTTTCCTGTGTAGTATATGCTCCTCACACCAATCGTGGAAACACTCGGTGCCACACCTGAATTGTCATTGGCTATAACTGTAGGCCAGGTTACTGTTGTGTAGTTCGTCGACCTGTCTGCATAACGTCTTATATCATTGGGGCATGTAAAACCAAACGAAGGACTTTCCACATCTAAAGTGACAATGACAAATATAGTGATGATTTGTCAATACACAGATCCCAGAAAAGCGTTGAAGTGGCTTCGAGCTAGTAGGAGAAGTGTGTGAAGATCTAGAACTAACCTGGAGTAGAATGACTGAAAAGGAATGGACCGAAGACTTGGGGTGGATAACTTGGCGGTAGGCCCGTGCGTGGCAGTCAATCGGAACTTAGAAGGTAAGAAGAATCGCTACGGCCCTATGTTCTACTTAGGCTCATCACAAACAATCGAGGAAGGGAAGGAGACATTGAAATACTTACAGTCCAAGCTCCTGTAAGCGTACACCCTCGGGATGCAGAAAAAGTGTCCGTAACTGGAGCTTGCCGCTAACGGGAACGATTCAAGGCGGCCGCAATAGATCTCTCCGCATACGAGAGTTTTCGCTTACAGAGCTTCGACTGTATTAGGCAAAACTATAAACTGACCTTTACAAAACGCACTGGTGCTCTTTGACCACCGTCCATCACTAAGACAGGAAGCTACTGGTTCCCCTTGCAGCCTGTAGCCCTTGGGACATGAAAAATGACACGTGGTGCCGTATACTGGGGAGCCTGTGCACGAACTTGGTTTTACGTAACCATCGTTTGGTGGTTCCAACGAACTACAACGAACAACTATGAGAAAATGAAGTAAGTTAACCCTATTCGGCCTGGGCTTTTTTTGAGTTCCTGAGCCTGGGGGGGGGGGGGGGGGGGGGGCACATTGTGCCCACCCCATCGTAACTTCAAGAACATTAAGGCTATGACAATGAAACCTAGAGGGTACATAGTACGTCCAAAACTGTCTCCTTTGTGGTCCGCACAATGGAACGGTGACGTCATATGACGTAGTTATTAGGTAATTAGTTATACGGCCGCCATCTTGGATCCGCCATCTTGGATTTCTGAATTTTTTTAAAACCTCTTAAAAACCGTCCACATTGATGCAAAATTAATCAAAACCAATAAACAAACGCTAAATGACGTAAAAATACAAAAGTTATACCAATAAACATTGTTTTTCTTCCTTCAAAGGTATAAATGTGCAAATTTCCAAAAACATGGCTGTCAAAATCTTGTTGCCATGGAAACGTCAAGTCACGTGATCAAAAAATTGTCATATAAAATTGTTGCCAGATAAATTTTAGGAAAAGTCACAAAGTTTGATGGCGTTTGAATACATATTAAAGAAGTTATGAATGTTGAAAGTTAGCGCGGGGACTTTGTGCCCCCCCCCCCCTCCCCCCCCCCCCCCCCAGGCCGAATAGGGTTAATAACGAAGACATTTATTCTATAATTTCTATCATTGTTTTTGTCTTGTTGACATGTGCACTTATAAATATTGCATTTTGTTATGGAAAACTTGCTGTTACATGTATTTGTATCTTGGTCTTGTCCTTTAATTGTGACGACAAAGATGACGCAGCGATGACGATATATTTACATTTAAATTAATAGCTGAAGTTCTGAAAATGTGATCAACGAAACTTTACGCAATTTCACTACAGTTAGCCCAAACAAGGGTTTTTTATGACCCTGATCAGCCCGAAAATCACAGAGTAGAGAGAGGAAAGGGAAAGGGAGCGAGAGAGAGAGAGAAAAAAAGACTACCAACAGTCTCTAGTTTCTATATTGTGGGGTTTAGAGTGGAGTGAACGACAAAAAAAAAAAACAAGGCCAAGCACACTCACAAACGCTTACTTAGGGCGATATCATTTTCAAAAATTTAGGTAGATTTATATTTATATTTATATTTATATTTATATTTATATAAAACGTTGTGCCACCACATTTGGTTGGCTTACTTTGACAATGCGGCGGTTGTCCTGACCACGTGCCATTTTCCTGACAAACTCTCTCAGTTGAACCGTTTATCTGACGATAACCGATACCGCAGTACAAAAGACATTTGTCACCAAAGACGTTATACACAGAACCTGCTCCACAGCCTGACTGGATACTGTGAGGAGGAGGGAGGAGGGGGGGGCATGTGACCACTGAAAAAATGATAAATTTGTCAATTTTTAGAGTGACAATAAGAAGGCGACTCTTTACCCGACAACCATTAAAGCAAACACTCAATGGAAAATAAATATTAAATTAAATTAAATTAAAATTGCGCGGAGAGCTAGGAGATGGACAGGGCGCCTAACGACCTTTTATCGGCAGACGTAACATAAATTAAGCACATAATTTAATTAATTAACTACCCATAATTCATTATGGGTAGTTATAATATCCGACACAAAATGAAAAACAGCAGCAACAACAACAACGAACACAGTAACAACAACAACAACAAGAAAAGGAAAGCAATAACGTAACAAACATGGTCTTGAATTAATACATCATCCAGTTGACTCAGCAGCACAGGTTAGGAGCAAGCTTCATTGGGATGATACACTTGCAGTCTACATAAATTAATTACAATGCGACTTACATTCACACTGTGTTTTGTTACCAGTCCAGAAGCCGGTAGAACTCGCCGGATTCTTTTCACAAACCCTATTGGCTGAGCCTACCATGGTGTGACCAATGTGACAGGTGAAGGAACACTCTGAGCCATACATGTTGTCCTTGGTACATTGTTTCATACCTCCACCTGGAGCATACAACCTGGGCAAGCATCGAATCACTGGTAAAAAGGACAAAACAAAGACATTAAATACATAGATTCCATTTTGGTATATTGCTACTCACGAGGTAATAATTAACCTGGCGAAAGCAAAAAAAAATAACTCATAGCAAAAACCAATAATGTGGTTTGACGGTTTAAACGTCAGACATAAATTCATACATAATACATGTATGAATTCTGCCTTCCCAGTCTCAGTTGCTTGCGTTGTGTTTGAATATATGTTGTGGTTCAATTTTATCCTTGGTTCAAATTTTATTTTCCTTTGTTTAAAACTCAT
The DNA here is from genome assembly GCA_024195265.1 of Dendrophyllia cribrosa. Lineage (NCBI taxonomy): Eukaryota > Metazoa > Cnidaria > Anthozoa > Scleractinia > Dendrophylliidae > Dendrophyllia > Dendrophyllia cribrosa. The sequence goes on along the minus strand of JAJLRJ010000012.1, from coordinate 13,158,675 downwards.
TATCATACATTACCATAGCCAAAAACAAAGGAAAATAAAATTTGAACCAAGGATAAAATTGAACCACAACATATACAATTAGGAAATAGCTACCTGACACGAAGACTTTAAATCTGCATTCGGCAACGTTCCCTGCTTTATCAGAGGCTATGTACCGGATGTTGTGTTCTCCAGCGGATAATCTCTCCCCAGGTCGCTTTCCCGAGTGTGATATGTTGGGAATGACGCCGGAGTTATCTGTAGCTGTTGGAGGAGTCCATGTCACTAATACTGACGTTGTACCCCGGTCAGCGGTTTCAACGATATTTGAAGGACAGTTTGAAAAGGTCGGCCCTGAAACGTCTTGGAATAAAATACATGCGAATAAATAAATGAATAGATAATTCAAGAAAGTATTTATATGTCTTTGAAGAAAGGAAGATAACTACCTGCTCTTTGACAAAAAAATACATTTTAACTACAGTAAACTTAAATTAAACTGTCTTTGAACGTTTGGAAGAGGTATTGTTACAACATACACTAACCTGTGCAATAAGGGTTTCCCAATGGGGTCCAGTTCTTATTCTGTGTACAAGTTTTGAGCCCAGGCCCCTGGAGCTGATAGCCTCTCTTGCAAGTAAATCGACACTCTGCTGCATAACCAAGAGATGCGCTTGAGTTTGCGCAGACGGGCGGGTTAATGACCAGTCCCTCGGATTTGATAGTTATGGCAGGACATGTCACAGCTGTAACGATTCAATAATACGAAATGAAGTTTATACAAGAGTAGTATGTTAGTGTACGATTGTTACTTTTGCTAATAGGTATTCTGAAATGTTGTAGTTTTTCGTGGCTTTGCTTTTGAACAACTGGTGAGAGATATAGAACATCCGAAACATTGTTTCGTAAAATCAAAATTGTATTCATTGTTCTAAGGATCATTTCTTGCCTGCTGGTTTCCAAAACCTTTGAAAGCGAAATCAGTTAACAAGCATAGAAAAGATAGACAAAAAAACTGCAATCAGAAACCTGCAAACGGATCAAAAGGCAACAATTAAACTCGTCCTAAGCGGATGAAAATGCAAGTACAAAATGTCAGAAACCAATTCCTTTGATGTTATGCATGATTGTTGACAGTCTACGTTTAAAGTATTTAAAGCAAACCAATAAAGCTCATGATCATGATAATAATGATGATGATAAACATTGTTATCATCATCGTCACCGTCATCATCTTCATCTTCTTCATCATCATCATCATCATCATCATCAGCATCATCAGCATCATCATCGTCACATCGTCATAAAAACCATCATCAAAGTCATTATCATTATCCCCGTATCTCAGCTTGACATTTTAATTGAATATTTTAATGGACAAACGCCAAATCAAAGCTTTGATTTGCATCTATTTTGCCAATTGCAGTTACCTTGGCACCGAAGTGGTGTTCCACTCCACTGCTGTTTTTCCTGACATGTTCTTCTTATAGATCCATTCACTGCCTCGTATCCCAGCTTGCAACTGAAGAAGCATGTAGTGCCATAGTTGGTGGTTGGACCACTGCATCCGTACCCAGTCTTTAGCGCATGGTCAGGGGTATCCAGAGAAGGGCATTCAACAACTGCAACGTAGACATTTTAAAATTAAACGTCATTAATGTCAAATATGAAACATAACACGCTCGACATTTTAAGATAGTCGACCAAGGGAAAAACAAAAATTGTTTATTCCCGCTAGATGGCATATATATAATAATACATGTAGATATAATATTATAAGGCTGAACAAGGCTGAACATTTTTTTACTTCTACTATTTCTTACCATCGCAATGAGTAGCATTTCCTGTCCAATGTGTTTGGTTTGCTCCATGAACCCTGTCGCAGTTTCTTACCATGGATCCCTTCAGCTTATATCCCCTGTTGCACTGCATGCGACAAACGCTTCCATACACATTCCCACAAACGCCAGACTCCAACCTTCCATTTGCAGGTGGAAGAAGTACGGGGCATCGGAGAACTGAATAAAGAAAAGCAATTTAAGAGTTACAATGAATAAGGAAAAAAGAGTAAGAGTTATACCTTCCATGCGATTTACTGTTTCTATGCAATAACGACTTATGCCTGTAATAGCACCTATTTAAAGTTAAAATCAAACAAACAACCAAAGAAACAAAATGTTTCCTTGTCAAATATTGGTACCTAAATTATTGGTTCATTTCGGTGTACTATTTTGTAAACTATTGCTTTTCTGTATTACATTTTCTTAATTTTTTTTTGTCTTATGTCATTGATAGGTTTTAACAGGTGTTTTGTTTACTCCGAAGTGGAGTAAAAGGTTTGTTAAAGTGATTGAGTGTCAATTTCTTACAAAAAAAATCAAATCAAATCAATTTATTTAAGTGTCAAAGTATTTAGTACGCGAGTACTAATTGTGGACACAAGTAAAAAATATTCGAAGTTTAATATCTAACCAGTCGATAATTGGCCATCATTGTTATTATTCAGTTATTTATGTTACCTTGAACGTGAATTTTGAAGTAACATAACTTCGTATTTTGTGATGGATCGGTAGCGGTGTAGATGACAGTATGGCTTCCTTCAGAGAACTCATGTGGTGACGTCACATCCGGTACAGCAGTGACAGTGGCATGCTCATTATCTGTAGCTTTCACTGGTGCCCATGTCACCGTGGCTGTGGTTTTACCTTTGTCAGCAATGACAGTTTGTGCTGATGGACAAGTTTCTCCGAATGAAGGTGGCTGCGTGTCTTTAATAAAGAAAAAATACGACGGAATGTAATCATGATATAACATGATAGTAATTACAATTCGATAATATAAAAAAGAAATGGGGTCACCGAGTCAATGAGGGCGTCTTTAACAGATTAGTCTGCTACCATAATAACCTGTTCCATTATGACGATAACCATAACTTGTTCACCAATGACGTGGCATTTGTTTAATACCATTAATGTAGCTCTTAACTGATAAATAATGGCAGTATAATATGCGCATGTACAGTACAGGTACTGGAAGCTACTAGAAGTTATGAGCCAACATAAGTACTACGCTGAGGAATAATACTATTTGTCAGATGTGGCGACACTGAGCAATGATGTCTTAGGGTCATTTGCTCTTATGTTTATTAACCGTTTACATATTGCCCAATATTGGTTGAAAGACGTTTTTCGGGGACCCTTACCTTGACAATGAAAGCCACCTTGTGTCCAATACCCATTATCACACTTAGATGAGCTAGGCCCATACCGTGTGTAGCCCGGCCTACATTCGTAAGAACACGTTTGATCGTGTAAAGGCTTTGTTTTGCAAATATCAGGGGTGATGTCACCTTTGTCAGGTGGGGCCAGAGGTGTACACTCTTGTACTGAAAAACAAAAAGGTGTGCAGAAGTTAGGAACTTTAAAACTATATACGGTATTTGGTCAACCTTTTGGTTCGTCTTCTAGTCGTTGAAATTGATTTTCACTGGATTACGAATGAAATAAATCTGAATTTGTATGGTTGCTTTTCGCTTTGCTTCCTACTTGCTTTGTTTTACAGGTAACAAGACCTAGATGTAAGCTAATGATCCCCAACAGTTACCTCGTACCCAATGGTTTGGACCGGTACTGCAAATATTCTGAGTTTTATGCAATCGTCCTCAAGACACCATATTTGTTTCTCCTTATTTACAGGGGCTTTATTTGTAATGCATTCCAAAAATTATAGTAAAGTTAATTTTCGTTTGGAAAGAGAAAACAAAAAAGCCAAACCTAAACAAATAGTGTACAACTATTTTACCTTGGCAGTTCGGAGTTGTTCTTGGATTCCACCTCCCATCACTTCCACAGTAAGAAGATGAAGGTCCATTTATTTTAAAGCCGCGAGTACACGTTATCCTACAACTCGTACCAGAATTCACCCGCGTTTGAACCCTACAAGGGTAGGACAACTGTCCGTTGCTAGGGGCCGGCCAACTACTTATGTAACAAGTGGTTCCTTTGAATGAACAAAATCAAACATTAAAATTATCACGCAACTATATAACTAAAAGCACGATAACAAACATTGTTAAAACCTGACGCTGGAATATATTTCAACAATGCTTGTGCCTGTCCCGTTTTCAGGTACATGCAATAAATAAATGAATGTTTTTTTTTTTGGCCATGAGATAATAACAATACAAAATACAAAGTGAAAGGGAGGAAAGAAGGAAGGAAGGAAGGAAGGAAGGAAGGAAGGAAGGAAGGAAGGAAGGAAGGAAGGAAGGAAGGAAGGAAGGAAGGAAAGAAGGAAGGAAGGAAGGAAGGAAGGAAGGAAGGAAGGAAGGAAGGAAGGAAGGAAGGAAGGAAGGAAGGAAGGAAGGAAGAAAGGAAGACTAAAGAACCCCTCACGGGCTTTTACAAAAATATTCAAAGTAGTGCGTCAATGCTATACCTCCTGCTGAAGCTAATGTATACTTGCGTAACTTTAAAAACACTTACGAATACATCGTTTCCCCGATTTTCTGTAGCCAGAATAACATGAGCAACTATATGAGCCATAAGAGTTACGGCAGCGGTGGTCGCATCCTCCATTATTATAGCCACACTCATTACAATCTGTATACTGGGATCTACTGCCACGGCAATTTCTTCCCCCGTGGGCAGGGGATGGATTGTTACAGTATCGGTATCTGTATCTGTAGCTACCAGAGCACGATGTCCATGATCCCCATGATCCCCAATTGCCATGCCTTGGCGCTAAAATGAAAGTAATAAAATACATCAGATTCCTTCACTCCCAGACTGTCAATAATGGAGATTTGTAGCGTAGTTCTAACTTTTGAGTCTGTGGAGAAAATCCTATGGTGTGACCATTCAAATGAAACCTTTTCGGCAATACTTTTGCATGGTACCATTTGTTTCTTAATATTTTACAAAAAAAAAAAAGAAAGAAAATCGGGATTTTTCTTAAATTTTGTTGCTTGGCATTGCTTGAGAGTTAAAAGGTTAAATATTCTATTTGGTAGCCTGGGCAGAGTTGTTCAAAGCCTGATTAGCACTAATTCTGGATTAACTGTCAACAGAACATATGAGTTGTCATGGTAATTAACCCTGGATTAGTGCTAATCGTCCTTCGAACAACTCGGCCCAGATGTTCAATTCGTCTTTTGAAAAAGGTTTTCAATTAGTACTGGGCAAACTTTTATTGCCAGTCAACTGAAGATAGATCCCGCATGACTTTTCTCGCACCAGAGAAACAGAGGGCGCTTTCCGGGTTGGGAAGCGAATGGAACACAAATTTCTCGGAATAAAATTCCGGAATTTTAGGACAACCTCGCGAGGTTGTCCTAAAATTCCGGAAAATCGGAGCAACCGGAAAATACCGTTCCATTCGACCATTCCTTCTCGGCCCAGTTTCTCCGAGCCGGAATCGAACGTGTCTGCATTGTCAAGATGGCGTCTCAATATGAGTGTACGCGTGTTTGTTTTTCACCGAAAGCTTACAGCTCTGACTCGAGCATGATTGCTCACGTAACATAGCTAGTACAACAGCAGAAATGGCCACAGCTAGGACTGGTAAGTAGCACAGAAATGCTTATAAGCTTATGTATTAAACGGATGTAATAAGTCACGAGCGCAAAGTACAAGTCGTCGACTCGATTTTTAAAAATTCCTTCGCATGTAACAGCTAGTTGCACTGAAAATAAAATATCATCGTTCGCGCTTAAAATATTGTTCGTTTTAACTTCAGAGTCATCGAACAACTCCAAAGCAAGTAAAAGAGGCAACGCAACGAGTCCGCCATTTGTTTTACTTTGGTTTATTTTGTATTTTCGCGTGAAACTTGAAGAACAACCAACCGGAAAATACTGTTCCATTCGCCATACGGAATACCCGGAATTTCAAACCGGAATTTTTGGTCCAATGGAAAGCGACCAGAAAAAAAAGAACATTGATAGTCTTTGTGAACATTTCATAATCTCTTTGACTACTATTCGTAGTGTGGTGTGGTGGTGTGTATTAACTATTTAAATTATTAGTACTTAGTTCAAAATGTGTGTAGGTATTTTTTTTTTAAATATAGTTGTAAAAAATAATGAGTAAAATAAAGAAAGTTTGAAAGTTTGAAGTTTGAAGTTTAATTGATAGCTGAGAATTGGCCAAAATTTAAACTGTCACTTGAGAAATGCGTTCTCAGATACAAAAAAAAATTTACAGTTGAGATTAAAATGGCTAACAATTTAAAAAGGCTAAAAAGGGCCATAATTCCACCGATAACTGAATTTCCAATCTCCAACCTGGCCCACTTGAGTCTCATTTTCGCTGGCTATCTTCAGTGGAACTTCAGCAATTGAATATTAAATGGCGACCCGGCGTGCAAATGCGAAACGTACATGTACGGCCGAAAAAAAGCATTTTCTCTTTATCGGATTGAAAAACGGTTTGGACAGGCCGGTTATACTATATACATTATTTTCTTTCGAAAAGTACAGAAAACGAAGTTTAAAAGTTTGATTGGACTGGCACTTTAAGTGTTAGCGGACACGGCCTGAGCTTAAGCTGTTAATATACCAAAGGTAATCATGGGACAGTTCCTTTTTAAACACACTTAACGCTGTAAAATTCAATTCGTGTTCGCTTAACAGGTTCCCATAAGTACGCGATTTTTGTAATATTGTTTTGGACACTGGAAGTTGTCTTCTACTTCGGATATGCGTTGTTGATCGTTAATTCTCTTTATGAAAAGTAAAAAAAAAACACTGCACATTTCTCATTTGCACAAAAATTATATTACGCAAGTTAGCACCATCAAGCAGGAAAAACAAGCTTTCGACAAGCAAGCAACAAAGACAAAGTCATCAGTTAATTCAAGCCGTAAAAATGGAAATCCCACAGATACATTATAGCGGAGCTCTGCGGGCCGAAGGCCCGCGCGTAGCCCCATGCTCATAGAACCTATGCCCGTTATTTTTCATGGTCATGGCTTGCGGAATGTTTTGCGGGCGCGCGTGTGCCCGCCCTCCGCCGCCGTCGCGAAGGACTACAATAGCTCGCGGGCACGTATGACGTCGCAAAACATGCGCGTACGACGTCATGTTGAAGCCAAAGCGAGGCTTTGTTTTTCGCGCAGTTACAAGGCCGAATGTCACGTCAGCTGGAAAAAACATTTGATGTTTTGCTCTGTTTTGCTGTGAATTTACTAAGCGGAGAAAACCGTTTTAAAGGCGTTATTTTCCTGAATATTTCGCGGTTTGCTACTCAAGACAAGGATTGTAATTAAGGGATACTCAGAAGCCGCTTTAGTGGAAAAATACGAGCTTTCAGGGATAAAATGTTGCTTCGGGGAACTTAATGTATTACGTTTTTATCAATGCGGGAGATGTTTGTTTTTTACGGATTCCAGAACCAGAAGCGGAGATTTGAATTTCCAAGCAAGCGAGGGACTTAAAGGTAAAACAGATTACATTTTACGATTATGTATTGTTAGTTTTGGAGAATAGATTTTAAAACGTGCTTAAAGTAATGTTTAAAACACGAACAGCAGTGTTTTATCAAGTTTAAAAATTCGAGCGCGAAGCGCGAGAATTTTTAGACTTGATAAAACACGTGCTGTGAGTGTTTTGAACGGCTTCAAACACGAACCGCCAAAAGCGGCGTGTCCCTACGGAGATCAAACAAATGTGCTTTTTGTGCAAACAGGATATTAGCATACGAGAAAAACAAGTAGACTGATTAGCATACAGCACATGTGCCCCGAGCATGTGCCACACTGGCTTCGACGAGGTGACCATGGCTTCCAGGCAACTGTCGAAAGTTTTGGGATTTTAAAGTTCTGAGGAAAAAAATAATCCATGAAAAATGCTATACCAAAGTTGACAGGTACGGTGGATAAAATGTCTAACAATTTTTATTCAGTCAGGCAGCGAACGAGTAAAAGTGAGCAGCTTGCATATCTGAACCACTCGCTTTCCTACCAATTTACACGTGGACGCTGGCGTCATTCAAATAACGGCTTATTTGCTAAACTGTTGGTTGCTAATTTTGTTGGAGAAGATTCCATATAGAATGGCAAAAAAAAAAAAAAAAAACCAGTACCGAACGAAAGTATTAAAGTCACCATTTGTTGTACTAAGAATCCTGAATAATTACTACCAACATTAGTATTCTTTATCTTTATATAAAGAAAACTAATTAGGAAAATAAACCTATTGTCTTTTACCCTTATTAGTATTCTTTATATAAAGAATACTAATGAGAGTAACTTTTTTTTGTAAAGAATACTAATGAGGGAAAAAAACAATCAGCCCCGCACTCCACTGGGACTGAAATCAAATCCGCCACCAGGCTTTTCAGAATGACCATAGATTACCAGGTATAAAGGTCCATGCACGTGCTGGATTTACGTCGTGTGTTAGGCTAATATGCTTATGAATTATTAATGAGTGTTTGAATTCAGTTGTATCGATTTCTTGAATTTCATCGAAAGAAGCTCGAGGCACGCGTTTTGCTTTTAAACGTAAACTATTATAAATGGAGATTTGAATAATTTTTTTCGAAAGAAGATCGTGTTGTCCATTTCTATGTGTTTGTTCATTCAGTAGATAGATTGAAAAGCGATTTTATGTAAACAAGACTTTGATTTTATAGTACAGTTCTATCTTCACTCGCATCGCCTTATCCAAATATGTTTGTGTATTTTTGCAATTTTGATTTTCCAACCCTTTTTTTCGGGCAATTTTTGACAAGCAACAAGTGTATTTTATTCGGAAAGTAGTCTTACTAGTTATTCTAGACGGAGAAAATGTTGTTTTTGTGAACTCTTGTACGGTCTATCAAAATGATCTGTGCAGACGGTCGCGTAATAAGCTTACTGTTTTTGAGAATTGGTAAAATTGAAAAATAGCCTTCGTCAATCTTAATTCTTGTGCTTCCGACCTTTCACCTAGATAGATAGATAGATAGATAGATAGTTTATTTATATAAAAACGTCGCAGCCAATAGGCTGAATTATGTCCTATAATGTTTACAATAATAAAACAATGATAAACTATAATAATAATAATAATAATAATAATAATAACAATAATATTTACAATTAAAAACTTATCACTAGTTAAAATTCACAAAATTGTTCAAAAGTCCTAGGCTTTAAAACTATTTACAAGATGGTTTATTCTTAGTTAAGCTTGTTCACAGAGCGACGCTGTTAGGCTCAGCCTATCTATCTATGCATATATATATATATATATATATATATATATATATATATATATATATATACAGTTAAAGTGAGAACAGAAATTTTCACAACAAAGATTATGAGTGAAAAAGTGCCTCAGCCGGGAGTTGAACCCGGGTCTTCTGATCACCGGACAGATGCCTTAACCACTAGGCCACTGAGACAACCACACTTACACAAACACAAACAACACATTTGTGGCTTCATAGTGGAAAGTTACACAAATTCTGCAATTAGGATCGCGTCACTTAACCCAGTCGTTCAGCGATTCACAGTCCACTCCCCAAGGACATTAAATTGCAAATTAGTGTGGAAAGGGAGATATGGACAACTAATTGCCTCATAATCTTTGGATCACCAACCTATTCTCGTTAGTGGCCTAGTGATTAAGGCATCTGTCCAGTCATCAGGAGTCCCGGGTTCAACTCCCGGCTGAGGCACTTTTTCACTCATAATCTTTGTTGTGAAAATTTCTGTTCTCACTTTAACTGTTTATGTATATATTTCAGAAATCGCTGTGAATCGCCTTCCTAACGAGAATAGGTTGGTGATCCAAAGATTATGAGGCAGTTAGTTGTCCATATCTCCCTTCCCACACTAATTTGCCTTCCCACACTAATATATATATATATATATATATATATATATATATATATATATATATATAAATAACACAAATGAACTTAAACCAGTCAAATAAAGAATAAATAAACACAAAGTGAAAACCCGAATCCCGATCAGGACAATTTTTAAGGTTTTCACTTTGTGTTTATTTATTCTTTATTTGACTGGTTTAAGTTCATTTGTGTTATTTATATTCGTCAAAAAGGCCTAGAAGCCTTCCAGTCAGCTCCTGTGAAAACACTGAAAATTGTTCGGGAGGCCCGTGAGCCATAAAGCCTAAAGTTCGGCTGCGTTATTGCGTGGTCGTCCTGGTGGTGTAGTGGTTAACACATCGACGCTAGAAAGTCGGGGACGCGGGTTCGAATCCCGATCAGGACAATTTTTAAGGTTTTCACTTTGTGTTTATTTATATATATATATATATATATATATATATATATATATATATATATATATATATATATATATATATATATATATATAAGGAGCGGGTTATACTAGTAGGTGAACTACTCAGATCTTGAGTGGATGGACGTTTAATGCAGAACTGTTTCGTAGGCCACCGAAGAGGTGACCCACTCCTCAGTTAAACTCCATTTTACACTGAACCGTTAAGTCTACATCAACAGTATTATTGCGTGATGAAGGCGGTTTAAATAAGCACGTGATGGAAACGGTTTCAATGGTTGAAATAATATAACGGTTAAAACAATATGCTCGCGTGATGATATGGGTAGCGCGCGCGCTTTCAAAACCTAAGTCACACTAAGTGCTCGCGCTAAATTTACAAAATTGTATATGCGCTACGTTGAACTGTACCTTAGAATGAACTTCCGCCGGTGCCTACATGTCGAAATTAGCTCATTGCGCCTGTTTAGCGTTGCCATGTGCGGCTTAGTGATCAGAAAAAACTTTTCAGTGTTACAAAGGTTACAACGTTTAGTAAGGTTCGTGTATGGCTTTGCTTTTGCGACGATCTTCCACGTGACTGTGAATTCTTTGTTGTCATCCTTCAGCTTCCACAGGTGTTTGCTGAGCTCGGTCTCGTTTCTCCTCTTAACGTGCCTGAAACATCTGGTGGTTTCGGTATCTTGCCTTAAACTGGTTTGCTGTTAGGCCGATGTATGTCTCTTATATATATATAACCACCCACCCAAAATCCTTGAAAACATACCTGAAGCAATCAACCGACGACTATCTAGCATTTCATCTGATGAAGCCGTCTTTAACGAAGCAGCACCCCCATATCAAGAAGCACTGAGAAAGAGCGGGTCCACGCACAAACTAGAGTTCAAGCCTCCACCACAGGGACCACCACCACAAAAGCGCAAGCGACGAAGAAATGTTATATGGTTCAACCCACCATATAACAAGAAAGTCAAAACAAACATCGGAAGAGAGTTCATATGCCTCATCAAAAGATCTTTCCCTACGGGCCACAAGCTGAGGAAAATATTCAACAGAAACACCCTGAAACTCAGCTACAGCTGCATGCCCAACGTTAAGCAATTAATAGATGGCCACAACAAAGCCATACTACAGAACGCAGAAACAACACAACCGCAACAAGGCGAAGGGAAGAAAACATGCAACTGTATGAAAAAAGAAGAATGTCCACTGGATGGGGAATGCCTGGTGAGCGAGGTCGTGTATCAAGCCACGGTAAAAACACAAGACGCACAAGAGACATACATCGGCCTAACAGCAAACCAGTTTAAGGCAAGATACCGAAACCACCAGATGTCATTCAGGCACGTTAAGAGGAGAAAAGAGACCAAGCTCAGCAAACACCTGTGGAAGCTGAAGGATGACAACAAAGAATTCACAGTCACGTGGAAGATCGTCGCAAAAGCAAAGCCATACACGAACCTTACTAAACGTTGTAACCGTGGTAACACTGAAAAGTTTTTTCTGATCACTAGGCCGCACATGGCAACGCTAAACAGGCGCAATGAGCTAATTTCGACATGTAGGCACCGGCGGAAGTTCATTCTAAGGTACAGTTCAACGTAGCGCATATCCAATTTTGTAAATTTAGCGCGAGCACTTAGAGTGACTTAGGTTTTGAAAGCGCGCGCGCTGCCCATATCATCACGCGAGCATATTGTTTTAACCGTTATATTATTTCAACCATTGAAACCGTTTCCATCACGTGCTTATTTAAACCGCTTTCACCACGCAATAATGCTGTTGATGTGGACTTGGCGGTTCGGTGTGAAATGGAGTTTGACTGATGAGTGGGTCGCTTCTTCGGTGGCCTGCGAGGCAGTTCTGTGTTGGGCGTCCATCCGCTCGGGATCTGAGTGGTTCGCCTGCTGGTGTGGCCCGCTCCTTCACCGCAGGTGGAGCGCTGTCTTGGCTTCGCCGGTGGACATTTGACTGAAACTTGTATATATATATATGTGGGTTTCGGTTGAATGTTCGCCGGCGGGGCCGGGATGGTGCTGTGCTTGCGGTGGGGGGGGGGGCGGGTTGTACTTGTGGGTGAGCTGCTCAGATCTTGGGTGGATGGACGTTTGATGCAGAGCTGTTTCGTGGGCCACCGAAGGGGTGGCCCGCTCCTCGGTTGGACTCCATTTTGCACTGAACCGTTGAGTCTACATCAACAGTATTATTGCGTGATGAAAGCCATGTGCGGCTTAGTGATCTGATTTTTCTGATCACTAAGCCGCACATGGCAACGCTAAACAGGCGCAATGAGCTAATTTCGACATGTAGGCACCGGCGGAAGTTCATTCTAAGGTACAGTTCAACGTAGCGCATATCCAATTTTGTAAATTTAGCGCGAGCACTTAGTGTGACTTAGGTTTTGAAAGCGCACGCCCTGCCCATATCATCACGCGAGCATATTGTTTTAACCGTTATATTATTTCAACCATTGAAACCGTTTCCATCACGTGCTTATTTAAACCGCTTTCATCACGCAATAACAGACTCGTACCCAGTCGCTATTAATTGGTTTTTGTGGCGAGAGAAGATTGGATACTAGGGTGAATTGGGGCGCGCGGGGTGACATGGGAAGGGTCGAGGGAAAAATAGCGACTGGACGAACTCGTCTCATAGAAAGGTGCAAATCACTCACTGAAGGGTGCAGAAGCTTTTTTAAGCTTTTGGCTTGTTGTTTTGGCCAATTTTTTACATGTGTCTGTTACCAAGTATTCAACAAAGGCTGTCCGTTTATGACACGGCTCAAAGTGGCGTTGTATGGATTTCTTTTGAATTTTTTACTCTTCATTCAAGCATTCGGGAAACGGGATATTTCTCGGGTAGAAGTGGAAATCAAGCTAAATCATTGCTAGAAGCTGGCTATCAAACGATATAAGGTAAAACTAATATAAATATGGCCTTTTTGACATAAATTGTCATGGCTTCTTGTCTATCTTACTGTTTTTAGCTTGGTGCCATAAGTTGAGGGCAAAATGGCTCTGAGATTTTCGAGTTTGTTTCAGCGACTGAGCCTATAAGTCAAGCTTACTAGTTATTAAAAGTGGCCATTCTTTTTATCTGTTGAAAGGTGTACGATTCAAGATGGTTTGGCTGCGAAACAAGCTCATTTAAGTTTGAGAACACGAAGTGTCATGCCCTGCATTGCAAGCTTTATAATAATATGTCAAGGATAAGTAATAGTAATTGGACTGAGTGGAGTACAATTCAGGGAGTAATCGAGCGAGTAATTTCAAATCGGCCGAGCGCGTAGCGCGAGGACGATTTGAAATTACGAGCACGATTACCCCTGAATTGTACGACACGAAGTTCAATTACTAATTAATCGAATCAATAACAAAATTCGAGATTGAAAAGTCTGTGTGGAGTTTTTTGTACTCAAAACGTTAAGGATATTTTCTATCAGTTTGAAAGCAGGAGGAAACAGCGAGAAAAAGAACCCATTTAAGTGCACCTGATTGACGCGCGCGCAACGTAGGTGTCCAATTACAGCTATCCAATTTCAAAAAGTTGAAATTGGATAGCTGTAATTGGACACCCACGTGACCGCGCGCCAATTACGTGAGAAATAGGCGCGCGGATGACCAATCACAATCGAGAATTTTGTTATTGATACGATTAAGTACTTCTATCATATTTATTGATAAGATGTTTTTATATTTCAGCTAGTATTAAGCCAGGATGATAAAGTATTCGAAAGGACAAAAAAGAGACCTTTCAGCTACAAACCCAAACAAACATAATTAACATTTTTTCTTGTATTATCCCAATACTTGTACCCCCCCCCCCCCCCCCCCCCCCCTTTCCCAGGGGGTAGTTATAATAGGTATCAGAGGAAATCAGATCAAGATATTGTGATCATGGGATCCCAAAGCACATTTTGGTCTTTGTCAGTTTCTAAGTTTTACTACTCCGCAAATGAGAATCCGGTTCATTTGTCAGGCTTAAGTGGTTTGCCAAATTTCAGCTTGCATTTTAATCTACAGGTTCTTATATGCAGATTTTGTATTTAAGGGGACTGGGTCATACCACCAAAAAAAAAATTACTTTACTTTATTATTAGTACTTTACATTTTCCTGTATTTTGCCTTCTAGCTTCCATTTTAAGTTTGAAATGAATGGTTGGGGTCCAAGAAGGCTTGGATGCAATCACAATATTTATCTGCCCAGAAGAAGCTATAAATCATGCCAGTTGAATAGTCTACTGTTAAGGAGCACTGGCCAAATCACAGTCAATGAACTCTCCCAGAAATATTGTTGAGAGTAGAGTCTGAGAAGTTGAGCTCCACTGTATTTCTTTTATATTTTAATTAAAAAAGAGAGATGATATTGTTTCCAAGAATTAAATTTGAAGACAGGGGGTGGGGGGTGGGGGTCATAAGTTTTCTTTATTCTGTGATAGTAGGCAATAAATGCTTTATAAATAAAATTTAAAAGAAACGAAAGCAATTTAATGGCTGTATGTGTCCATTATGTTTCATTTGTTTTCATTAAAGAACCAGTATTGTCCATTATGCTTCACGTGCCTCTGTTATTGTTTTGGGTTGCACAAGTGCGAGGCAGCTATTGTTCAGAGGTACGTGAAGCATAATGGACAATACTGGGTCTTTAATGAAAGCCAGAACTCATTCAACTATGTGATATGTTGCAGTAGGGATGGAAATTATCACTCGCCCACTCGTCCAAGTGAGTGTCAAGTCTTCTTTGGCGAGTACAAATTGTACATTACACACACGCCCAAACTGCCAGTACTGTCAAAATTAAGGTTTCCAACCCTGTGTTGTTATCGAGCTATTATGTATATACTGTCTAAACAAGAAAAAAATGAACAAAATGTAGTTACTTCTTACATCAGGACACAGATCTCCAATGTCTGTGTCATTGGACACCACTTGGAACTGGGGTTCTCCAGCAGTGACAAGAAATCTTATATGGTGCCAAGAAAACTAGCATGCATTGTAAATGAACTCGGCCACTATTGCATTTGACAACATCCCCTAGCATCTGATTAGCTCTGTTGTAGAGTCATTGTTCATGTAATCAAAATAATTTTAGAAATGATCAGTTTTTAAACTTTATCAATAACTTATGTTCCTACCTTATTATGATAGGAAATCAACATTCAAAATTAACATGGCTTAAATTTATGCAGTTTAGAGGGAAAATTAATGCAAAAGAGAGGGTTAATTTCCTATAAATAAATTAAACCATGCGCATCATTTTTTTTGTTGATCTATGACAATCTTGAAGTCTTTCATTTCACTGACAAGATTCCATGCTTGAAAATGACAGTTTACACTGTGCATAGTTCTGTGATAAAACAAGGCATTATAAGTGCTAATAATAAGTACATGATAATGAAAATTATACACTTTAAGACCCTTTAAAAGCGAAATGGATGAAAAATATCAAAATAAACGTTTCGAAACCCTGAATTCGAAGATACAATTGTAATGATCGATAGTGGGCAATGGCAATGACACAGCATTTCCTTTTAACATAATGAAGGAATCTATTTTCACACACATCCTGATTAATTTAAGCCTATTACAGTAAATTTTGACCAAATACACTTGCCATGCATAGAGGAAACCTTAAATTTTGTCAGCTAGCATAAATAAAATAATTCCTAACTCGATCGATCGGCTCCATGGCTGAATACCTGAACCATAAGATATCTTGTAATGACACAAAATCCCGTCATATTTAAAGAATATTGCTATTCAGCTGTAATATTTATCCACACGGGCCATTTTACACTCTTTCTCAGCATTGTTTACAATAATAGTGAACAACAGTCGCCATTTTGGATCGAGTTCGTCCAGTCGCTATTTTTCCCTCGACCCTTCCCATGTCACCCCGCGCGCCTCAATTCACCCTAGTATCCAATCTTCTCTCGCCACAAAAACCAATTAATAGCGACTGGGTACGAGTCTGACGCAATAATACTGTCGATGTAGACTTAACGGTTCAGTGTAAAATGGAGTTTAACTGAGGAGTGGGTCACCTCTTCGGTGGCCTACGAAACAGTTCTGTATTAAACGTCCATCCACTCAAGATCTGAGTAGTTCACCTACTAGTATATATATATATATATATACTCGTAGACTTGTGAATGGCCTCGCAAACAATGCTCACCTGAAATCTTTAATTGGAGGATCACTTGAGCGATCGTGGAGACTTGAAATTTGTCGTATAAACTTGATTTGTAAAGGTCAAGAAACCAACTCCAATTTAAATTAACGTTTTAATTAGCTCGACGTTTCGGCCGTCTCGGCCTTCCTCAGGAGCGTTATGATGATTTACAGATAATTCAACATAAAAGCTTCATGTAACGGAAAATAACGACTAACGTCTGTGTGACGAAAAGGTAAAACATAATTCTATTGGCCAAAACAAGGTTTTGCAACATTTAAACTAACTATTAACTATGTGTCACCGGAAAAAGCGAGTGACTTATGTGACAAAACGGTAAAAGAAAATTCTAGAACTAATCCGCGCTTATTAAGTTAAATTGTTTATCGCAGGTTTTAATCTTCTTATCCAGTAGCCCTCTCTTGCTTGTCGCATCTCCACGGCTTGACTTCTCACTTTCTCGAGTACAGTCAATTTAAAATGCTGCAATCCACAGGTCCTAAAATGGCGAACTGTTGGTATGTTCTTTTGACCTATTGAGATATCTGAGCGATGTTGATTTGCCCGTATTCTAATGCAGTTGCATGTTTCACCTACATATTGATCTTTACATTTCATACAAGTTATTAGATAAACAACGATATATATTTTTTCTTTGGACCTTCGGTCAAGTCAAACTTAATCAGTTCTATGAATATTGCAACAACTTTGATCCTCATATAAAATTTGAACAGACAGTATCGTCCAGCACTATTTCTTTTCTTGATGTACAGGTTATTTTGAACAATGGCAAAATCGATACTGACCTCTATACCAGACCCACAGACACTCACCAATACCTTAATTGGACGAGCTGCCATCCTCGTCACACCAAAACTGCAATTCCATACAGCTTGGCGCTAAGACTTCGCCGCATCTGCTCCAACAATGAGTTTTTTGAAAAAAGAGCAAGAGAATTACATACTATTCTTCTTGATCGGGGTTGCAGATCAAAGCTCATTAAGGAATCAATCACGAGAGCCAGGAAACTTTCAAGAGAAGAGACACTCCGCACGGACACGGACAAACCCAGCAACAACAGGGTACCTCTCGTTGTCACATATAACCCAGCCCTACCCAGACTCCATAGGATCATCAAGCAACATCAGTTAATCCTTCACACATCGCCTAGGTGCAAAAGTGTCTTTCGCGAGCCTACAATGATTGCCTATCGAAAAGGGAGGAGTCTCACACAGATACTAACAAGCAAACGATTAGCACCACCCAGTCCTAGTGAACAAAATCAAGCGATTAATCTTTCTTCTCAACCTCCAAGAAATAGCTCCTCTGAAACCATATGCAAAATCTGTGGTCGCTCCTTTCAAAACAACAGAAATCTCAAAATCCACTTCACCCATAAACACAAGCATCGCCCCGCCGATTTCAATACACAACCAGGGTTCTGGCCGTGCAAAACAGACTCAAGATGTGCTTGCTGCCGAGAATATGGTCAATTTACACAAAAGATCAACAGCGCAAAAACCGGCGAAGTAATCCCACTACGCGGACATACAACCTGCCAAGCAACAAACGTTGTTTATCTAATAACTTGTATGAAATGTAAAGATCAATATGTAGGTGAAACATGCAACTGCATTAGAATACGGGCAAATCAACATCGCTCAGATATCTCAATAGGTCAAAAGAACATACCAACAGTTCGCCATTTTAGGACCTGTGGATTGCAGCATTTTAAATTGACTGTACTCGAGAAAGTGAGAAGTCAAGCCGTGGAGATGCGACAAGCAAGAGAGGGCTACTGGATAAGAAGATTAAAACCTGCGATAAACAATTTAACTTAATAAGCGCGGATTAGTTCTAGAATTTTCTTTTACCGTTTTGTCACATAAGTCACTCGCTTTTTCCGGTGACACATAGTTAATAGTTAGTTTAAATGTTGCAAAACCTTGTTTTGGCCAATAGAATTATGTTTTACCTTTTCGTCACACAGACGTTAGTCGTTATTTTCCGTTACATGAAGCTTTTATGTTGAATTATCTGTAAAATCATCATAACGCTCCTGAGGAAGGCCGAGACGGCCGAAACGTCGAGCTAATTAAAACGTTAATTTAAATTGGAGTTGGTTTCTTGACCTTTACAAATTAAATATATATATATATATATATATATATATATATATATAAAAGTGAGAGGAAGTCACAAAACACAACTCCACGGTGTGGCCATCACCTCACGCATGCGCCATCACCTATGCCATGCTGATGAGGCCTAACCAGGCCGAAACAGCTGTCCATGGCTGCCACTGCTAGGGTGAAATGGCTGTGCGCATGCGTGAGGTGATGGCCACACCGTGGAGTTGTGTTTTGTGACTTCCTCTCACATTTATTTATTATATATATATATATATATATATATATATTCTTGAACTTGATTTGAATGTATTTCAGAGAGCGCTCAACTCTTAGAGGAGCATTGACAATTATAATAAACTGGTTTAAGACTTCAGAAGTAGTTCATCGTTTTATTACTACAGCTCTGTTTCGTATGGCCAAAAGATAACCACACTCATCAGGCAATATCAACGATTGACCGTTAAATTACAATAACTGGCTATAAAAGCGGGGATACGGTTGCTATGAGATATAAAAACATGCGTAATTTTATCATGTGAGTGCTATTTATAATTTGGGAGATTGTGTTACTTTATTATAAAGTTCTACGACTACAAGCTCACATATAACCCACAGCAAGCCCAAAAGCGCAACAAAAGTCGCCAAAGAAGAGTAATATGGTATAACCCACCATGGAACTCCAACGTGAAGACCAATCTGGGAAGAAGGTTCCTAAATATCGTCGACAGATGCTTCCCGATAAATCACCCATTACACAAGATCTTCAACCGCCACACACTAAAGCTGAGCTACTCCTGCATGCCAAACATGATCAAAGTGCCCTCTGGGCTATCTCCTGTAAGTTTTTCCCCATCATGCAATGCTGTCAGATTATGTCTGGATATTGTTTTTGATGTTGCAATTGGACTTTTAGGTTAGAGTGCGTGGTTTCTTGACTTCAATTTCTCTTTCGACAAGTAAGTTTCCATGTTATTGGTAATGGTTATGCAGTCCTCTTGTCTTGTGTCTGGAGCAAGTTTCAGTACTTTCAACTCGTCTGGATTTTCACCTGGTTTATTACCAAGAGCTTCATACAAACATTGTGTTACTGTTGCCTTCCCTAAACCCACGCCACTACTTAAAGTGTCAATTGATTCTCGTCGTTTTTAACAGAGAGTAACATGGTAAAAAAAAAACGCCATTTGTTCTCTGTTGAAAGATTGAACAAGTTCTCTATAACTGTTATCATCCATACGATTAATTACTAGCTTTTCATTATCATTTGCTGTAGAAAAAATTCCAGCATTACTTAAAAAAAGATTGGTCCCTTGGTGATTGTTATCTAAACATGGGTTTAAACAACCAAATAGTTCCCTGTACAGTATCTAACTGATCACGTTCCTTATTTTCAGGATCTCCCATAACTTTATGTAAGAGTTCTCCTTGCTTTTCTTTCAAATATAACATGTTTTATTTGCTCCAGTATAGGAACATGATAGGAGCTTATTACTCCTGAACATGATTGCATTTTCATTCTTAGATTTTTAATAGATACTTACATCCGTGATCAAAAAACACTTTCTAACAAGTCTTGCACGCGGCAGGCTGTGGACACATAATCACGGCCTATTTACTGATCCTAATATGTCCACAGCGGTAACATAAACTTCAGCCGATTGCCATTTATTTTGCAACACGTGTCAGCCAAAGAAACCCTAACAGTATATGCCAGGACAGTGCAGCGAATACATAGAGAAATAAAATAATTATAATCATGGCTATGGCATGAAATCCTCCGGGATCGTGTCATCAGAGAAATTATCCAAAGATCAATGGGTCAATATTATCGAGCAAAGTAGATAGATAATTGCGACTTGTCACATCCTAACAGTGATCTATAGCAAGGAACAAATACCTCGTAAACCTACTTGGGAAAGCTATTTTAAAACAGAAAAGTCATTAGCAAGGATTAGTGTGGTGTCATCGTCGTACTGTGACACTTTGCTCTGTTTGTTATTCGAGCCTGGGATTTGAATTAGGCCGGCCCTCAATGCTCGGTTCCCGGCGAATAGCTTGGCCTAAAGTCTCAGCTACAATGAGAGGCGACAAAGGATCGCCCTGTCTAACTCCCCCTTCAAGAACAAACGCTGGCGAAAACCAACCGTTGTTCGTGACAACTTTAGTTATGTCTGTACATAAATAACTTTAAATTAATTACCCATCGCCGGAAATGCAGTCCCAGGTTAAAGCGATGTAGCACACGTTGTAAGAAATCGTAATTCACGCGATCGAAAGCCTTTTCCTGATCAAGACTGATCAATTTTCTTTGCATTGTACAATTTAAAACAAGCAGCAATGTCTGCTATTAAAAACACGGGTATTGAGAAGAATCGGCGATTAAATTTGAGATAAGTCGATATATTAAAAGCAAAACTTTCTAGAATTTTCTAGAATAATATCTTAACTTCCTAGAATCATATTTCATATCTTTAATCTCTTGTCCAGAAGAATAAGCATTTTAAAACTCGTTGGCGTAACGCCACGAGTAATGAAGAATGTAAAACAGTCAACGGATTCTTCGATTGTGGAGCAGTTACATTACTGGGGCTACATGTATGCTTCGAATTCTTAATTTCTTATGTACACTTAAAGCCCGGTTTCACAAATGGTAGAGTTTGCTATCTTTTATGACCTTGAAGTTCCGGTTATGACAAGTGATATGATGTCACTTTGTGATCATTTTTATCTGTGAATGCGGTCAATACGCCAAGCAATGTCTTTGACTTGAAACTCAGTATGGAAAATTAAACCGATCTGTGGACTTCAAATGGATTTTTCAACACTTCCATAGACGCTACACCACGATATAAATGTGAAGTCATTCGAGAAAGCGCCGGCCTTATAATTAATTCATCTATTCTTAATCTCAAAAACACTTGAAACAGAAAAACTTGTCCGCAGGTTACTAACCACTTCTCGCCAAACTTAAAACCGGGGGAGATACTCTATATACTTTTTGGGGAGCATGTGCCGCTGGGACTCTAAAACCCTTACCCTATACAAAACCATACCCTTCACAGCCACACATACCTATATAACTTACAATAAAACTGCCCCCCCCCCCCCCCCCCCCCCCCCCCACCCTCCGGAAAAAGGGACACACGGCCAATTTTTAGGTCGGGCTGCTTTGCTAAGCCCGACCAACAAAACATCATTGTAAATGCATACCTCAAACTCTCTTTTCCCTTTCTTTAGAACGTAGTGCTATAAATAATACCAAAATAATTATTAATGTCCTGAAGCAACTAGTTTGACAGTTTGACAATCCAGATTGGACAAACATTAAAACACATCGTAAAGGATATTAGCCAAGCGTGCTTCAGCGTGCCAAATATCTGACCAAAGTCTACATTAGGTCAAGATAACATTACGTAACACGTTTTGACGCTCGATACAATTACCTACATGCTTCAAGCAACATGTTCCCCAAAAAACATAGAATTCATAATTGTCCTTAAAAATCATTGCTATGCACGAGAGACATTAAACAGTAAGAATGTTACCTAACCGAAAAAAAATATATACCGAGGCATTTTTCAAAACTGCGTGTATATGAAATTTAACACGCATATTTTTTTAGATTAAGGTCAAGTCAAGAAACCACTGTATTGAAATTATTGAAATAGCGAGAGCTTGAATTTTTGATAAAATACGGCCAAATAAATTGCTCTCTCATCTAACGTTCTCTAAAATCTCAGTTAACTAAATCAACCTATGAATATATGGCTTTGTCAGGCCACAATCGTGCGCTCGCTAAACAGCTTTCAAAAAATATCCCACTCGACTCTTGTGTTCTTATTGATAGCATCTAACAAAAATGTGCTAACAAAAATGCAACAAGAATGTTCCCACAAATTCACTAAAAAGTCTATTAATAGTATCTAACAAAAATTTTGCTAACAAAAATGCACAACCATGTAAAACTTTTTCGTTTATTGTTTTGTACATGTGCTGCCGTTTCGAACTTAAACCTGTTCGGGTGTCTCTAAGTACTGCTTAAAGCTGAACCCTTTTAAACCCCAAAATGACCAACATCAAACTTCTCCTCACAAAATCCATACATAATCAGTCTCTTTTCGATTTGCTCAAGTTAGCCAGTACAATTTGTTCTTGCGACTCCTTTCTCAAGTCAGCTAGCGCAAAAATAGTAATTAAAAAAAATATATACAGAATGTTTTGCCAGCCAGCAAGAATTCCGCTGGGGAACAGATAAAGAGAGGAACAGATTCGTTGGGTGCCCCTGTATACTTGGCGTGTAATTTGATTGACGGCTCTGTCACTTGAAGTATACTCAGAATTTTAAATATGAACGCTTATCAATGTAAGTAAACATACGTGATCTAAAGTATACTTGAGGTCTTTGCTTACTTAAGGTCTATTTACTACGCTAGTATGAACCCACCTATTGACTGGAGCGTTTCCATTTTAAAAATGGCGATAAGTGACAAATTGGTTTAGTCCCTTGAGATTT
Source organism: Dendrophyllia cribrosa (assembly GCA_024195265.1). NCBI lineage: Eukaryota > Metazoa > Cnidaria > Anthozoa > Scleractinia > Dendrophylliidae > Dendrophyllia > Dendrophyllia cribrosa. The sequence continues at coordinate 13,135,626 of JAJLRJ010000012.1, read as the reverse complement.
AGAATGAGTCTGTGGCCCCCGTCTTTCTTAGGTCTAATGAAGATGGGGAAAAACACTTCATAAGAATCATGATCTGTTGTTTCAATAATACTTCTAGATAGTAGTTTTGCTACTTCATTGTCAATAATGGCACATTCTTCAACAGAGAAAATAGCCCGGGGAAAATAGATTGTGGGCGTGTAGTGTTAAATGGCCTCGTGTCCAACTCAAGCGTTGCACCTCTGACAGATGTCAGAATTTCCTTATCAGAGGTAATCTGCCGCCAGGCGCTAATGGACTTGGTTAGTTATGCAACCAGCCCTATATTTAGTGTATCTAGACTCAAAATATTCCTTTAGGTCACGTACCGATTTTTTAATGTTTCAGAGATTGTATTATGTCCTCTCAGTTCGGTTCTTGGAGGTGGTTTTTTCTGGTCCTTCCCTAAAATTACGGCTTGCTCTCTCCAGGCCTGGAGTGTTTGCCAAAATTCTTTTGTGCCCTGAGTTTGTTATCATAATGGGAATTGTATGGGCGGGAAAAACGTGTCGCGCCAGATTTGCCTGCACCTATGGCTTTCCCAAGGTTGTTCGTATCTTTAGCATCGCGCACTTGTTTGGCTAAGTCGGCCCCAAATAGCAAATCTGAACGACTGGCCAACTCATTTGCCTGGGTGCAAAGCGAATGAAATTCAGCTTTAAGGGCCGGTTTAATCTGCTCCCGGCGTAAGCGGGAAAGCTCCCCGGTAAGAGTCAACCCAGAAATTTGGGATCAAATGAATAATTCTAAGCGCAAAGCCGACCTGAGAGTCAGTAACATACAACAAGCCTTACAGGAAGCCACTTTCGGCATTTTAAAAGCAAGTGATCGATTAGTGGACCAGAAACCGAACACAGATAGAGAAACACTGGCCGCTAATATCGACGCCATTGTCCTAATAGGACACGCTGTCGGTGGATATGTCGGCGCAATTTTCAGGTTTGGCGTGTTTAGCCAGTAGTGCTTTGAGCTTATCGTTGGGAAGGGTGATGCCCCACCATTTGGACACTATGTTAGCCAAGCTTTGATTTATTTTGGCGCCAATATTTTTATCAACAATGAGGTCAGCCTCGAGAGATTTGAGAAGCTCGTGGTCTTCTTCGGGCTCAGTTGTTTTAGATGGCGCTTCGACCTCATTAGAGTTCGATCCCTCAAGGAGATCCGTGTGTTTTGGCGCTCAACAATCGTTTTTAATAAGAAGGCCATTGTGCCCATATTTACGTTTATTTCTGAAAGTGTTTGCGCTAGGTTTTCTCCAGGTTGGCTTGTAGACCGACCTGCTTCAGCAGGGTGAGTGATCTCAGGTTGAGAATTATTGCCAGGTTGGCTGTCTGACGCACCAGTTTGGTGGCTAGCCTCAAGTTTATCGTTTTTAGCTGACATGATGAGCAATTAAGAGGTTACGGCACAATTTTTGGATGTAGATTGCTAAAGGGAAAAAAGAAAAGTAGCAACCAATAGTTAGTGATCTCTATTCAGATTGTAAATACTCACGACATTTAGTATCCGTCGTTTCGGCTCCGCAAGCGAGCGTACAATGGCTCAATAAGCTAGCGCGCGTGCGTCTCATGGTACTCCGTAGTGACGTAGTACTGATGACAGATAGAACAGTAATGTGCTAACAAAAATGCAACAGGAATGTCCCCACAAATTCACTAAAAAGTCTATTAATAGTATCTAACGCATTTTTTGGCTAACAAAAATGCATAAAGAATGCACGTTAGCCCACATAAACTCCTGTAAGTTAAACATTAACTTACAGGAGATAAAAACAAACATCTCGTCACACAACAAAATACTACTATCAGATTGCAACCAGTCACAAACACTCGACAAAGAATGTAACTGCCGAAAAAAAGATCAATGCCCCCTCGAAGGAAAATGCCTCACAACAAACGTAGTCTACCAAGCAACAGTCACAACTGAAACATCAACAGATTCATACGTAGGACTCGCCACAAACTTCAAAGAACGTTACAGAAACCACACATCTTCCTTTCGACATCAAAACAAGAGACACGAAACTGAATTATCGAAGCACATATGGACACTTAAAGACAACAACAAGCCTTTCAACCTGAAGTGGAAAATCATCAAACAATGCAAAGCTTACAACAACATTACTAAGAAATGTAATTTATGTCTTTTTGAAAAATTCATAATCATCTGTAAAGAGGATCTCTGCAGTCTGAACAAACGAAATGAGTTAGCAAGTTCATGCCCCCACAGAAACAGATACCTCCTCAAGAACTTTATAATAAAGTGACACAATCTCCCAAATTATAAATAGCACTCACATGATAAAATTACGCATGTTTTTATATCTCATAGCAACCGTATCCCCGCTTTTATAGCCAGTTATGGTAATTTAACGGTCAATCGTTGATATTGCCTGATGAGTGTGGTCATCTTTTGGCCATACGAAACAGAGCTGTAGTAATAAAACGATGAACTACCTCTGAAGTCTTAAACCAGTTTATTATAATTATATATATATATATATATATATATATTATATAGGCAAACTGGTCCTGGATGAAAGGAGCATTCTGATTGGTTCTCTCAGCGGTCCGAATTTTGCAATACGGACCGCTAAGATGGACCGCTTACGAAGCAAAGTATCCAACACAGCTCAAATTGTTTCTGTTTTCGCGGAAAACATAAGAAAATGTTTTAAGTTTTAAGTAAGAAATCTTTTAACCGTTATGTCGGAGTTGTACAACGAAAATAACGAGCTCGAGTTTTATTATCCAGACGAATACGCAGAAACAGACGTACGCGGAGAAGCAAGCGCTGAAAAAATTTACGAAGAAAACAAAGAAAACAAGTCTGTCGAGTACCGTGAGTTTATTGAAGAACAACAGGCAAGAAGTACAAAAGAAAAAACTAAATCCGACCTAAATATCTGGGAAAGATTTTGCAAGCAAAAGAACGAGTCCAGAAAGCTGGAGGCTATACCCTGGGACGAACTTAATCTACTACTTTGTGCTTTCTTCAAAGATATAAGAAAGAAAAATAGCGACGAATACGAACCTGGAACTCTAACTTGCCTCCAAAGAAGCATTCAGCGTCATCTTAACACCCACGGGTAACAAGCCAATCTCATCCAGGGGAACGAATTCAAACTATCCCGAGAAGTCCTTTGTGCTAAAAGAAAACAGCTTGTAGTGGAGAGAGGAAAGGGCAATCGTCCCCAAGCGAGCCGAGAAGTTAGCGCAGTCGAAGAAGACAAGCTGTTTGCCGAAGATGAATTTGGCGACCACAACCCGGTTGCTCTGCAGCGCACACTTTGGTGGCTCCTGGCTTTACATTTTGGTTTTAGAGCCAGAGACGAAAGTAGAAGGCTCCAGTGGGGAGATGTCAGCCTTGAAAATGACCCGGACACAGGTAATGAAATGCTGGTTTGGCAAGCAGAAAGAGGCTCGAAGACGCGTCAAGGACAGGACAAACCAAGTGGTCGCCGAGCATTTTATCCCACTGCTCAAGCAACTGACAACCAGCGCTGTCCAGTCAAATATTATAAGCTGTTCGGTAGTCACAGGTCCATTGAGATGAATCAGCCAGAGGCACCGTTCTACTTGGCTGTAAATCATCAACGAAAGTCTACTGATGCAGTTTGGTACAAGAAAAGTCCGCTTGGCAAGAATGAAATCGGGAAGCTACTCACAAAGGCTGCCAAAAATGCTGGTTTACCGGGAAGAGTGACCAACCACTCGGTTCGCAAAACCTGTATCTCCCGATTGCTGGATTCAGATGTCCCTGAAAATTGTGTCGCCCATCTAAGTGGACATCGTAATTTAAAAAGCTTGGATTCCAACAAATCGGCTTCCATTCAGCATCAACGGAGAATGTCGTTATTTCTTAGTCGATCAACGTCAACAACCACAAGCGAATCCAAAGCAGCTGATAATGCCAAAATAACAACACAAGTGGAAAGTTCCAGTATGACGGCAGCCAAAGAAGCTCAATCGGCTGTTTTTCAAGGAGCAAGTTTCCAAAACTGCTCCTTCAACATCCAGATAAGCATGAATCAGGGGCCCATGAATCAGCCACCGCTTCGCAAACGCCGAGCCATTTTAAGTGACGATGAAGACGATTAATTGTAAACTTGACTTAAAAACTTAAATTTCATTAATTGTCATTCATTCCTTTGTTCACTATTCATCGCTTTTTAAGAACTGCATTTCCGTATGCAAAGAATTTTAGGATCAAGCTTTTCGAAGTTTTCGATTGACGAAACATGTCAAATTTTGCTTGTCAAATCTTATCCAATAAAAAGTCGCATTTATTTCGAATCAACCAATCAGAATTACTCCACGTGGTTTTTGTCTACTGTACATGTATGCGTCAGCATGTTTACCTGCGTCAGCACTGACTTTTCTTGCTCCGCGCGCACAGCAGAGATAAACAAGATTTGCGGACTCAAAGCAATACCCAAGAAAACCTATATATTAAAAACTTTATTGAACTAGCTTGTTCGGTCCGTATTGGGAAATATTGGTCTCGTTCTTTTTTTCAATACGGACCTCACGCTAGTTCAATTACATCTATATATTACTTTACAGTTTCTGCAGCTTCGTTTTTCAATTCTACTTTATCAGCCTCCTTTTTTGTGGTAATAAGAAAAGCTGTTTGAATATTGAATCAAGAGACTGCTTTCGATCTTTAGCGTGCATTCGTTGCCAAATCCTTGGCTTAAGTTAAAAAAATATCATTTTATCTACCTCTTCGGTTGATTTAACCTTTTCGCTATTTTTTATTTGTTTTTAAAATATATTTCATAAACAGTGGTTTGTTTACTACTCGTATCTGTCTTGAGCTGATATTAACTACAATCAAATTGTCATGGTCTAGGTTTTTCTGACTGGGAGAAGTACGTTTCCAACAGCAGTAAGTACAATTTAGAACTTAAACTTGTACAAAGGGCTTACACATTCAAAGTGGAATTTATCGTCACTGAAAACTTGCCCAAACACGTTTATTGCCAACGAGCCAGCCGAGCGAAGACGCGAGGCTGGCGAGGCGGCAGAGAATAGTGCCGCGCGAGGAAGTGCTAAGGCAGAAAAATTCTCGATCGAGCCTGAAAAAGTGTAAGGTAATGTAATGTAATGTAGACTTTGGTTTGAGCCAATTGCAAGGCGGGAACTATTAGAGCCAATGAAAAGACGTGTTATTGCCACACCAAGAACCCGTTGCCTAGCACGTGACCAAAATCTTCCTGAAGTGAAATTCTTGAAATTACAAACTGATTTTAAAAAGATTTTGCACATATCGCATGTTTTAAACTCCTAAAATAATGTCAGCGTCAGAATCTTCATTTTAATTAACGTGTTTCGTTGCAACAATTCCCTTCCAAACAAAGCATCGTGAACGGCTCGCTTTTTTAGGTATTTGTTCAAGCGTAAAATGTGCAACTTTGTTTGTCTAGACAAACCGTCGCGCTTCTTCACACACAAACAAGGGAAATTCGTTCTGTCGAGCAAACTGACGATAATTCGAACGAGTGAAAAGGCTTAACAACCGGCACTAAACAAGTTTTTGTACAAAATAAATCTTGATTACACGTGCAGAAACATGAAGGCGGTAACGCAACGGACTTGCATGTTTCACGCTTGAACAAACACGTAAAAGGATTAGCCTTTGAACAAGAATTCTCCATTTCAACTTTTGCAGCACGCTTCATATTTCCAAACCTTTTTCTACTCGTTCTACTCATTTTAAAACGTTTTCAATAGCTTTTAAAACGTTTCTTGGCTGCTTTATTGTCTGATATGAATGTTTACTACAACATTACAGCGATTTTGATTTCAGTTAGCCGATCAAAGCATGACATTTTTTATTTCTTCGGTGAGTGTGGTCAAAGGGCCACCAAACTGTCAAAAACATAATTCCGTTGCCACACAAATCAAAATCATTTCCTCGTTGGCACTCTATCGATAGGTATGCCTAGTTTAGAGTATTAAATGGAAATTCATAATGACTTTACTAGTTTTGGTTCGAAATTTACAGTGAGCAAGTAAATTGTAAGCATGCATGGTCCACGTTGCCGTCTTACTGGAAGAAATTTCCCACGGGATGACAATTTAGAACTTCAAATTGCACAAAGGCGGCCATGATCCTATGTGGAATTCAATTAAGATTTCGCCACTGAAAACTTGCCCAAACACATTTCTTTGGAAAAATGGAAATGTATAATGACCACTAATTTTGGTTCGACATCTTCGAGGAACAAATAAACATGGGAATAATCCACTCAGAACAACAGTGCAGCAAATGTCCTTAAAATGTTCATACAACTGTAGGTAACCAAAAGTTAGCCGTTTATGATTAATAAAGTATATTTCATTTGTTTGAGATAATTGATGTATTTCACTCATCTGTTATAAATGCAAATGGAGCGTCTCATTAATAACAAATGTTTATGTCAAGAGTGCCTACAGTTTATGTAACTGAAGTAAAAAGTTAAGTTAAAATTGCAATGGACTCTGCAATTTCGAAGTACTCGAAGACAAGAATAAAACAATTCCTTGAATTCGAAAAATCGTGACGGAAAGGTGGCTGACACCTTCACACAGAAACTGAAAGAACTTTGGCATATTTATTACGGGTTTGTCCCTAAATTGTATAAAGGGCGGACTTAATTATCTTTCGGTTTCCATTCAGAGTTGTCTTTGTATTATTTAAGGTCTGAAACACCATTGCCAAAATTAACACGACCTTGAGTTTAGACCCTAAAAAGAAAATGATTTCCAATACCGTGCAACGAGCTCAAATTACTTTTACTATTTTTAGCACGATTGAAGAGAATATTCAAACACGCAGGTATTTTTGGTCTAAACGCATGATACTTCCGACTCGAAAGCATATTATATTTCAGACAAATGAAACTCAAACGTAGAAAGGCTGAATATTTACAATCCTGGTAGTCATAACAGCTCTATGCCAAACTTAACGCTTTCACTATAAGAAAAAAAAAAACAATTGAAAATAATAGCGGATAAAAATGCCAAATTTCATGTTACGAAATATTGAAAAAGCGAACAGAAACAATATAATTGTAAGGTACTGCTGCATGATTATAATATCAGTTGTATGAATGATTCCTTTAGTGTTTACTGCGATTTTTGATATGGTCTGAGTAACAGGAACTTAATAAGTCTTAAAGCGAATACACAACTTTTAATACAGACATGTTTCGGGAGTTCATCTCCCATCATCATTGTAATTCAAATTACCGTACCATCACGTTGATGATGGGAGTTGAACTCCCGAAACATGTCTGTATTAAAAGTTGTATTATTCGCTTTAAAGACTTAATTTTTGATACCTTGACCAGTTAATATAAGTGATATTGAAAGTTTTTGAAGTGATACTGAGGGCTTCTACGGTATGGAGTCTTTTAATTACAGACTTAAACTAACTGAGGAAAGAAGCCATACTGTGTATAGTCATTTGCATCCAAAATCAACTGTGAATTTTAAAGTAAGCCGTCGTATTGAGTATGCCTTCATTAACGACTATATAAGTGAGTAGCTTAGTTTGTTAGAGTATATATTCTTATCGCACTAACTGAATAAGTTTTAAAACATCATTTTAAAAATCGTAAACAATTTTAAAACTGAAATCGAGAAATCACTAAACCGAAACGCTTTCACCTTGAAATAAAAACTTTTGCATACTTAACAAACTTAGGGGGTTTGAACCTTAATGAAAGGTAGACTTTAGTCCACTATGGTTTCGCATTAAATATATTATGTCTTTAAAATTTCTCTCAAATGTCGGTTTTATGCAACTTTCAAAAGTGAAAATACTATAATAAAAAAGTATTTAATAAACCAAGGCTTGTTTATTTATCAGTCTATCTGATCAAACGCGACAGGCGAATTTACAAATGTATCCAAGCATGTATGGTTTTGGAGCGTATCTTTGAGAAACTTCTAAGAGACAAGAGTTACGTAAAATTGAAAGTCAAAAGTTTCAAGCTGCACTCTGAGTGACTTCAGAGTTTCGTAAGGTTGGTAGAATGCATTGTTAAAGCTCGGATGTTTCTCCGCAAAATGGAAGTAAACGGATGGGGATTTAGTTTCTTGATACATGTATATCAAATATTTACTGTCCCGTACTGGTTAATTAGCTCCCATATAGCTTCCAATATCAACACAGTTTATTTTCAAGTACGCTGAAACTGACCATGAATGCCCTTTAATTTGCAAGCAATAATCATTGTTTATGTGTTTTTAAATTCACCACCTTTTATCTATATTCACTGAGTGTCTTTTTGCGTTTCGTGGAAATACTGACCATCACCAATTAGGATTTCAGACGTAACAAATATTTGCGCATGTACGCATCTTGTTCTGCTCGATTTCTACAACTATACGAAAAGCATCCCTAATTCTATTATTTCCTTCAGAACTGTGTCAATGGTGTCTTTGGACGACTCTGATTTGAATAAATGCGGAAGTAACATTTATTTTGCTTGAGAGTGTGTTTTCATGGGATCTTATTTTGGGGGATCGCACTATTTTCAACCCTTGAAATTCGCGAAAATTAGATCGATCCCAAGAAAATTTCACGCTACACGATAACTGACTAACTTATTTTATCGAGTATCCAAACCCTTGAAGTTAATGCATGTTAAAATCTATTACTTACAAGGTCCACAGCCACCACATCCTTCCACATAATTCCGGTGTATAACCGCAAGTGTCAATGCCAGAGCCGTGACAGCTAACTTGAGGAAAAAGTGCATATTCGCGTCTTATCTAAAAGAAGCAACAAAGCAAATTTCTGCACACGTTTATCCTAGTAACTTAACATGTGCATAAAATATAAGCGGATGTTTTGAGGCAGTTTATTATCTCGGTATGGATTGTTAAAACCCCGTATCAGCTCTGTCGCGACAGTTAATTATTTATTTAGGACGCGGAAAAAAGTTATTTCTAGAAGTTTGCTCACTCAAGCCCTTGATCCGTTCTGTAAACGGTTCAGAAAGGAAGTGCGAGTTTATAGGCTAAAAAAGCTATAAAAAAGATCCAGGAGATGCACTTTAATTATCATTACAACTGAAGGGATAAGTAAGTGTTATAACTAATCGATATATGATTGCATTGTGAACTGATAAAAATAATGGTACTATCCGGGGATGGGTTTGGGCAGATCAGAAAGGTCGTCGAGTTACCCTTATTATTTAAAAAGACTTCCTTTTCGTTGTTTCAGTCTTCTTGTTTTTGTTTGTTTGCGTTTGAAGTTCTTGGTTCAATATTCTTGACACATGCAACAATTTACGACGTGTGAACGTGAATTTTTATTTATTAACTCCACATTCTTGGACATATATAAGGCTGTTGTTGTCGTTAAGTAATCAGGTAATCATTTGGGTACAACTAACTTCTTTTCAAATTTTGTATGGAAAATTTAGTCAGTTATGAAGTACTGCCTGAATTTCAGTGCTATTAATCTATCTTAATACAGAATAAAACATGATCACCAGCCACACACATATTTCAGATCGTTACTTCCGAAATTATTTATAGCCGGACTCGTTTAGTAAGGAAGGAAATAAACTTACAGACTATTGTGTTGTTAGTATCATCTAGGAGAAATAAATATACTTTCATATGTTCCAAAAAGAATTGAACATCAACCGAAATTCTAGTCAAACTTACCTTGTACTGTGCACGCAACTATTATTTTTACTGCACTGAGCTGGAGTCTGTGTGTGTTCTTCCTTAATCTTTGTTATGGTTATACGTTTATGCCACAGTCAGCGTGCACTGAAACGGGGTCAGGGGTCTTTATTCTACGTGCGCATCATCATAAAAGAATGCAACATAATACTTTTTAAGCTTAATCTATTGTCACGGCCCGCAATTAAAATCAATCTCTATTTGCTTCTTTTAAAAGCAGTTGTTCATATGATCATATGAAAGAACAGTAGTAAGCTCACCGGAACACTTAACTACCGGGATCTACCGGGAAAGTCCCCTCTGTGGGTAAGTCCCTTTGAAATGGAAAGTGAAAGTGCTCTCTAAGCAAATGTATGTTAACGTAACCGCTAAACTCATCGCTAATTTTCTCGTCATTCAGCGGTCGTAATTTTTCCGTGTTGTAGCCTTTTTGTTGAGCTTTCGGTATAAAGGCACCTGTAAAGGCTTTCGCTGGTCTACTCCATTTTGAATTGAAAAATTCAGACCATACATACGAGTTCTCCTAAAGTGAATTGCGTAGGTAACGCTTGTAAATGCGTAAATAATTTTATTTGCTGAGTCACTGTTTTGCAATACCTCTATTTTAAAGCCAGTCTGCACAGATATCTCCTAGCTCCCCTGAGTTTAACAACATGCAGGCTTCCCTAATGTCTACTCATATAATAATAATAGTTTATATTTTACTGTAAACAGTTATTTGCCGACTTTGCACATGTATACAGACCTTTTCTCAGCATGTTTTGTACCATTTTCTTTTTTTTTTTTGTCCTTGAATAGCCTGATTTATTTCCTGTGTCGATGAGTACTATCAGGATGCTGCTAAAGTGGATATGCACGCTCTCTGTACTAATGCTGATTCAGGAAAGAACTGCAAACTTTTATGCAGGTAAAAAACACTTAAATATGTCCAGTGGTTATTAAATATACGGTTACCGGCCGGCGTGTTGTAGTTCCATCTGTTAATAGACTGTGTGACATTTGCAGAGTGACTGTACACTGTATAATATGTCAGTTCTCAAGCATCAGTTTCGCTGCCTCCGGCGCAGCGCTGGCTGTAGTGGAAACAGCTCGGTTCGGCCCTATTAATTCTGGTCTTTCTGGGATGGAAGGAATTAAGAAAAGAAGATTGAACACAATTTTAGTAAAACAAACGCGGTTATTGGCCTGGAACTTCGAGTCTTCAATAACAATCGATAAAAGATTGTTTATACTGCTTTTGTGATCAACTAAAAAATTAAATCCTCAATCTATTTTATATAGAAAATCAAGGTTCCTCGTAAAGTGAATTCATGTAACTTCAAAGTTGCACCAATTGCAAGTAGGAAACGAAAATGACAGACTTTAGGCTTTTTAGCCTTCAGGATTTTCGAAAACTGATGTACACTTAAAAAAAAATCCATGTTTTGGCAGCTTCCGCATAAATGGAGCGCGCACTTTCAACCAACTTCCTATAAGGATAATTAAGGAATAGTTTAAATATCGAGGAGTTTAAGGCCAAGACCAAGCGCCATTTCAAACGCTAGAAAGATCACAGCGCACAATATCAATTTCAGATGTATTGTAATTGTATTGTATTATATGTAATCTGTAACGTCGTGTTTATTTACTTTACTTTGTAATATTTATGTTATACAGGACTCTAATCAAACTAGCCAACGCTAATTAGATGTTCCTGTTAAAACATTGAATTAAAATTAAAAAAAAAAAGTTTTGCTTTTCATGTAGTGTAGTTCTAAGTTTTGAGTCTGTGGACGAAATGCTATGGTGTGACCATTCAAATGAAACCTCTTCAGCAGTACTTTTTCATGGTACCATTAGTTTTTCAATATTTTACAAAATAAAATTTGGGATTTTTCTTGAATTTTGTTATTTGGCACTCTTGGAAGTTATATGGTTAAACTCTGGCAGCAATTCAATATATTTTCTCATTGTAAATGGAACTTAAAATATCCATTATAGCAAAACGGAAGCAGTAGGTTGGAGACAAAGTGAAGGATTGCAAGGATAGAAGTAGAACTGTTTGATTTCGAGACAGGTGATCAAGAAATCAAAAGTGGCATTGTTGTGGATTTTTTTTTTACTTTTTTAGTGCTTAATTTGTCTTTTTAGTTAATTGTTTTTGCTTCCATCGCATTTGGCGATTTTTTCTTCGTATTTCAAGATAATAAAGCAAGCTTAAAACATAAGCTACTATGTGACCATAATCATGGCGAAACAGGATATATCAGTCAGGACGGTGTAACTGTAAGATAAGAGTGTAGGAAATAATATCCATGTTCACTAAATAATACAGTTTATTTTTCTCTTTGCAGCCGCCATATGCAGCCCTCCGTGTCTCCTGTTTTCAAACACCACAGACATCATAGCTATCGACTACAAAACATTAGCAGTACATTCTGTGGTGTCTGGTTTAACAAGAGCTGTGGCCCTTGATGTCCATTTCAGCATGGGATACATATTTTGGAGCGACGTGACAGAACAGAACATTAAACGCTCTGGTATTGACGGGTCAGGCATGATCACAATTATCAGTAATGTTGGTGTTTGCGACGGACTGGCAGTGGAATGGAGGACATCACAGCTATACTGGACTAGCACAACACACGACACAATATCAATATCGGACTTAGCGGGCAATAACCAACGAACTTTGGTTTCCTCGGGGCTTGATGAACCCAGAGATATCGCTTTGGATCTTGATAACGGGTGAGTGGTTATGAAATTAGTCCTAGTTATCAGTCGAAAGTGTATAAAGTTTGAGGGTGAAAATAAATGCCTTATCTTAAAAATAGTCAGTTAACAAATTTGTTTCGTCACTAAAAGACAAGGAAAATTGTTGAAACAAGCATTGATTTACTTAAGGCGGGACTTAACCTAAACGCCACTTTTCCGCCACTTGACATGGCTTTAATGGAAATATCTCGTTCACGTTTCAAGCAGTCCAAAACCTCTATGCTTAAAACATAAACCTATGTTATGGGGTGTTTTGTAAATTTTTGGGTGATTTTTGGGTATGTTTGGGAGGAAATAGTTTTTCTCAAAGGATTGGTAAAATTTAGAGAAATAAGAAATGTTGAAGATTTAGTGAAGTTTTAAAATTAGAATTTGTAGTTAATAATTAATAGACGGATACCAAGTTAGTCCACTAGCAACCTGGGGTGCTCTTGCGTGGGTATCGACTGTCTGTTGGTGTTCCAAACATCATTTTTTTACTCCTATCCCTTCTTAAAACCTCATCAAATTTCATCAAATTTAGGTTAAGTCCCGCCTTAACGAACGACTACATGCTACTTCGTATGTATACAACGTCCTCTATGAAAGTACTGAATTCTTGGTTGACCCATGAGGGGACCCATAAGGGGATCCGGAGAAGCAATACTTTTGGTTGCTTCATGCTTCAGAAGCCGGGTTAATCGCCGGTCGAGTGGTCCACCTAGCCTGTGGCTGTGTGCGACTTTACCTTCCTTCCAAATCAACTATACCTTCATGGTTGTGATTGACTCGTCTAACTACTGAAACAAACTATAAATAACACTTTCAATTGTGTTTCTATCTTGGAACTATCCTAATATTCATTAAATGGAGCCACAGTGATCCATTGATTGGCTTTCAGAAGCTTCCTCTCTCCAGCTGGCTTGTTGTTCACTATACTGCACAATTCAAAAACCTCATCTGAAAGTATGATAATATTTATTTATTATCTGGCAGATTGATGATTTGGACAGACTGGGGTGCAAGCCCAAAAATCGAAAAAGCAACCTTAAGTGGAACTCAAAGAGTTTCCATAGTAACAACAAACCTGCAATGGCCAAATGGCATCGAGCTTGACACAGGAAACCAGCGCATTTACTGGGTAGATGCAGCAGTGGATAGAATAGAATCTGTCGATTACCATGGCAACAACAGGGTACTTCTTCTTCTGGTAACTGGTTTCCATCCTTTTGGAGTGGCCCTTATTCCTCCCTTCCTGTTTTCCACTGATTGGGCTTTAAGAAGTCTTATTCACAAACTGGACGCCACCACTGGCGATTATGTGACAAGCAGTTACAGCATCAGTGGCAGGCCCATGGGTATTGTGGCGTACGACAGATCGAGACAACCATCTGGTATAGCATTTTCTTCTTTTTAGCTCGTGAACGCGCGAGGCGTTGAACAAGTTATAGCGTATGGAAAAATATACAAATTTTCACCCCTTTCAGTTTCATCGCTCGATCGGCTGTAAAAATTGAACCCGCGATATGTAATGGTCACCAGCCTTTTACAATGTCTGATACTATCTTACACGTCAAGGAGGTTCTGGACCCCCTCACTTAGGTTTGCTACTGTCATAGTATTACTAAAAAGACTTTCAACTTAACCCTCAGACATGGTTATGCACACGCCGTCTTCATTAGCTGTTTGTTTATCCTTGAGACACATTTTGGTAAAGTCTGGCAACAACCGGTTGCTATTGTAATGACGTCATAAGCAGCATAGGGTCAAGCCAGTTTTGAATAAAAATGCGTGTATCAATTTTTGTTTTTTCACCTTTTGTCGGTGAAAAAAAACATAAAATGCTACCAAAAGCATCAAAATGTAAAATTGTATCTTATTTTGTAACTCTAGCAAAAAAATATTTGCAATTTCCGCATTTTCCCGATAAATTTGAATTTTTAGTAAAATCCGAGATGGCGACCTTGGATGATGTCACGGAGCCCCAGCAGCGCTACACCCATAATATTTACCTTGTCTTGTAGATCACATCACAGGCTATCTATTAGACGTAAAATATTTTCCAAATATTGTAAGATCGCAAAAACTCAAGGTGTACCACGGTGGGGGTATAAGTTTGCGTGTACAAAGGGGGAGTTTTTTCAAACCCCTCCTTGGGTTTTTTTTTTCGGAAATATTTTACAACTAATGTATAGCCTGTGATGTGCTCTACAAAATAAGGTATATATTATGGATTATGGCGCTGCTGGGGGTTTGTGGCGTCATCGAAAATGGCCGCCAAGATGGCCGCCATGTTGGATTTCACTGAAAATTCAAATTGATCGGGAAAATGCGGAAATTGAAAATATTAAACATTTTCTGCTTTTGGTACCGTTTTATATGTTTTTTTGTCACCGAATAAAGGTGAAAACCCATTTTTATTCAAAAATGACTTGCGTCATCCTACTTATGACATCATATCTAGTTAGCATGGCTACCTATTGTCGCCAAACTTAACTAAAATGCGTCTCAAGAATAAACGAACAGCTGCTAAAGACGTCATAAGCTAACAATAAATGCCTCTGAAAAAATCTGAGTAAAAACTTACGGGTGATGGCATCCACGCCACCCTCTTGTATGTCCGAGGATTAAAATAAGGCAACATGCAAAAATACGACCGTTCATTCTGTCAATTTCCACACGAGATTAGTTAACTGGTTTTCCTTAGTGACGTTTTCATGTTTCCATTTTATTGCTAAATTTCATTAATTTGTCATTAAAAAGCTTCAAATCCTTGTGCTGTGAACCGTGGAGGATGCAGTCATTTCTGTGTTGTGAAGACATCGGGTTTCAAGTGTGTCTGTCCTGCTGGCTTGGCATTGAAGCCAGATGGAAGGACATGCAAGGATAGTGAGTTGTTTTAATTGTTTCTCATGTTGTCGTTCAGGTACTTTTTAATTAGTTTCGTTTGTCTTTGCTAAAGTTGTTGATGATTTGTAAAGAGAGCCTGCTTATATGTTGAGTCAAACAGCTTCCACAGTTAATGTTTCGAAGATCAATATAGGTTTTGAGGAATGCGGAATGGAAGATCAGCGAGATTACAAAAAAATCCTTGTGGACATACAATTTGTTAAGAATTAAGCAATTGTCTATTCAAGAATGCGATGTCTCCTTTTCAGTGATCGGATCTAATGTTTTAATTAATTTAGCTTTTTTCAATCAGTCCATCGGTTCATAATAAAAAAAGAAATGTTTGTGCATACATTATATACACTGCTGTTTGCAATTCCGAAGATGCTTATTCTAAGCAGTTGGTGTGACTGGAGTACATCTCCAAGCAAAAACATGACTAACTGCGGTGTTCTCTTTATTTGCAGAAGTAACTAACTTTCTCCTTTTCACTGACGCTGATGACAAGTCCACTAATATGATTTCACTGGACATCAACAATTTTTATGCAAAAAAATTGTTCAGTCATCTTGGAAACCAGCGTCCTATTGCTTTGGAATTTGACCCAGTTGAAGATCGCGTGTACTGGACTGACGTGGCACAGGGTCTCATAATCAGTGCTCACTCTAACGCCACTTCGCTTAAGATTTTATTTAGATGCAATGTGAAAGTACCCGATGGTATAGCATTGGACAGGGTAGGACGGAATATCTATTGGACGGATACAGGAACCGATCGGATTGAAGTGGCTCGCCTTGATGGGACGAAAAGGAAACTGCTGATCAAAGACGGACTTGATGAACCAAGGGCGATAGTGCTCGATGAAAGAAATGGGTGAGTTGAAGATCAGTAAAGAGTTGAACTGTTCTGCATTAACATTATTGAATGTAATCAAAGTGGATTATGGCCAGATTTCTTAGTGACGGATCCGCAGCCACCACCGGAAGAGGGGAGGGAGGGAGGAGGAAGCTCAACTGGATCCGCCAATGTTGCTTGTTGACTCTCTAACACCGAGGTGAAAAATAAGGAATTAAGAAGACGTTGAGAAAACGGTAGACGAATTTAAGATTGCCAAGATTAAGATTAAGGCGCCAAGGTGAGTATCGAATGGGGGGGGGGGGGATTTACTTCTCTTTATGTGTTGTTAGTAGAAAAGCGCGATGGCCTAATGGCAGAGTTAAAGCTAAATTATTGTTTGGCTGTCTCAAAAAAGGTCAACTTCAGAATGACCAGGTGACAAATTAGTAGACGTTAACATTATCCTAGAGATTGAAGGTATATTCGGCTGTCCTGATGAATCGTCAAGGACAACTTAAGCTATTTGGCAAAGTGAATATGCCTTTACAATAAAGCTTGTAACACTTAGCAGTTATTTGTTAACACTTATTGTATTTGTTAAGCGTGATGTATTGGACTGACTGGGGATCAAATCCAAAAATTGAACAAGCTTCTATGGACGGCTCATCAAGGCGCAGCATTGTAACTGGGAACCTTGCTTGGCCAAATGGACTCACTATTGATCAAACTACAAACCTCCTGTACTGGGCGGATGCTAAACTTGACAAGCTAGAGGTTTCGGACCTCAATGGAGGCAAACGAAGGGTTATCATGTCATCTTCAGCTGATATCCACCCCTTTGGTCTGACAGTGTATCAGGGCATGCTATACTGGACTGATTGGAATAACAAGAGCATTTCACGTTTTGATATAAGCACCGGAAACAGGGAAATGATAATCACAGGTCTTCAAAAGCCAATGGATATCCACTTGTATAATGCGTCTTCGATCGTTTCAGGTAACTTGCCTTCCTTCAAATAAAACGCTCTGGAGAACTTAAGTGTAACGCTAGGGAGAACTCGACAAAACTTAAAGAACTAGTACAAGGTCAGTTTGAAATTAAATGAAATACATTTTTTAATATTATAAGATTCTCACCCGTGTGCTGTTAACAATGGACTCTGCAGCGACTTGTGTCTCCTCAAGCCGCAAGGAAGTTACCAGTGCGCATGCCCAACAGGAATTGCACTCAAACCTGATGGGACAAATTGTGATTATGGTGAGTACGTATGTGCCATATATTAAGAGTTATCTAACTGAGTAACTGGAATGGTGAAGGGGAGGCTGGAGGGGATCGTTTTTAAAATATCATAGTTAAAGTCATAAGTGGGATATTGGATTAAACAAACTCAGATTTAGAGGTAAATGAATCAAGCATTGGAAATCAGGTACATTAGCAGAGGCCGTTTAGGATGTACTTCCTTTTAATTCTGATAGTAGTAATTTTCTTTTGTCTTCAAGATTTGTTCTACAGCCTGGGCTCTGACAAGTTTATGTTCTTTGCCGAAGCGAATAGCGCAGAAATTTACAAAGTTCCTCTGGCTGTACCAGACACCCCATGCATTCCTCTGGGACTCAACACTAACATCTCCAGACCCGTTGCAGTTGATTACGATCCAATCGAGGGCAAGGTATACTGGACTGATGTAACTTTGGAGCAGGTCGCTAGAGCATATCCCAATGGTTCTGATCTTAACGTCATAGCACAGCATAATGTGATTAACCCCGATGGAGTAGCAGTCGATTGGATTGGGCGGAATATTTACTGGAGTGATGCCGATACTAACAAGATAGAAGTATCACGATTGGATGGGTCATTTAGAAGAAACCTTTTCACAGTGAACGTCGACAAACCGAGGGCGATAATACTTGATATTAATGCAAGGTATGCAATGTATTACGTATTCTTTAGATACTGTGGATACGACCTTCGAAACCTCATCAATAATCCATGAGAGAACACAAAGGAAACCACTACAGTGAAGGAGGGTTGGATACCTAAGTCTTAATTAGCATATATTTTGGCGATTTTATTCATTTGTTTTTCTCCACATTTAATGATTAGTTTGAGAAGCTATATCAAACTCGAAAGAGTGTTTCATCAGGTATCCAAACACTTCCAAATATCCTGATGAAACGCTCTTCCTCGTGTTTGATATATTACATATAATTTAGAAAACGCCAAATCCAAAGTCATTTCTGATTATTTTAACAAATAAATTAAGCGGTTTCCGATTGAGTGTGGCAAGCAATTTCGCGATTGCTTTGGTTTTGCATTGCTTCGCTTTGTAAATGGCTCATCGCCAACAATGCCATTGTCTTCCGCGACATGTACTTACATTGCCCAGTTTCTTGATGCGCGGCATAATAATTTGCATATACAGAACTAGTCGGCTATAACTGGTCAACCGATTAAGCTTTGAGAATACCCTGTACTGTAGTCTAGTCTCTTCGCAGATTTAACTGCTGTCAATCAAACGGTTGCCAAATAGCGAGTGCGATACGCGGGTCACTCGCTCGTACGTCATCGTTGCGCATTTTTACTCCACCTTTCAACTATAGGGATGATATCTGTTTACAAACATTCTTTTTGTTATTCAAATGTGCCAGCCACTGGAACAAAAGAACCCTTTGTTTCGGCAGCCAATAAGGTTCTGGTTGGCACGTTAATAACAATTGGTGACGTCACTGATATCTTCCCTATTCCCTATTCAAATCTATTCAAAGCGATTTATCGAAGAGTTTATGAGAAAATTAAGACATAGACTGTCCAGTGTATCAAAAACATTATCTGAAATAGTTTCATGCAGACTAAATGGTCTTGAAAGCGGCGCGAGGCGCGAGTTGAGATGAGCGCGCCAGAGGAACGCGCGAAATCACATAAAATTTCCCCCCACAAAAATAAAAACGGCGAGTGAAGGCAGCGAGTGTCATGCGCGAATCAAAGGAGCGCAAAACGTTATGACTTGCGCTTTGCAAAAAGGAAATCGCAAAAATAACCGGCTTGTCTATTGAGTTTTTGTCTCTGTGAAACGAGCAATTGACTCTTAATTTAACCTTATTCGGCCTGGGGGAGGGGGGGGGGGGGGGGGGGGGGGGGCACAAAGTGCCCGCGCTAACTTTCAACAGTCATAATATGCATTCAAATATGCATTCAAACGCCATCAAACTTTGTGACTTTTCCTAAAATTTATCTGGCAACAATTTTATATGACAATTTTTGATCACGTGACTTGACGTTTCCATGGCAACAAGATTTTGACAGCCATGTTTTTGGAAATTTGCATATTTATACCTTTGAATGAAGAAAAACAATGTTTAATGGTATAACTTTTGTATTTTTACGTCATTTAGCGTTTATTTATTGGTTTGATTAATTTTACGTCAATTTGGACGGTTTTTAAGGGTTAAGCCTAAAGAATACCGTTCAGAAGGACGTCGGACACCTTATTGAAACTTATATAACGGAGTAACTGGTTAGCTTTCAGTTGATGTTATGGGTAGCAGTTTATATAGTTAAATGTAGGCCTGAACAACCCGAGAAGCTAGGTGGTACAGTGGTATAGTGGTACGGTAGGCTATCTAAGCCTAAGCCTAGCTGAGGTCACAGGGTCAATCCTGAGTGGTGGATTTTAGATTTTCTTTTTTACACTTAAAAATTTATTGAAAATAAAATTCTAAGTGTCGACATTACGTTATATAAGTCTTAATAAGGTGTCCGACGTCCTTCTGAACGGTATTCTTTAGGCACAACCGTTTTTAAGAGTTTTTAAAAAAATTCAGAAATCCAAGATGGCGGATCCAAGATGGCGGTCGTATAACTAATTACCTAATAACTACGTCACATGACGTCATCGTTCCATTGTGCGGACCGCAAAGGAGACAGTTTTTGACGTACTATGTACCCTCTAGGTTTCATTGTCATAGCCATAATGTTGTTGGAAGTTACGAGGGGGGGGGGACGCGCCGAGAAAAGAAGCGCGGTGTGTCAATGGCTCGCGCTGACCCGGACAGCGCATTGGGTTATCGTGACAGACTTAGGGACGGACCATTAGAAAAGTGATAGGGGGGGGGGGGGGGGGGATTTTCAGCTTGCACGAATTTTTTTTTTCGCCCATTGCTTGTGCAGGATTTTTTTTTGCAGGTGAAACCCTCTGCACGAATTTTTTTTTCAGACAAATATTGCTTTGTTTTTCATTTACTAATTAAAAAAAGGTGTAATACTTAAAAACCATTTTTGACCATTACGTATATTTGAAAAATATATATTAGGAATAGTCCGCTACGTTGCACAAGACTATATCCTATTATGGAACGCATGAAGCAAACACAACTTGACACAAGAATTACACGCCTGTTGTAGAAAAAATATGCAGTGTGTCTTGAATTCATTGAGACATACACGAGACCTCCTCTCTACAACACTAAAAGAACTGTTCTTTGTGTCAGAAAATATCATACATGCTATGAAATTAAGAATAAAGCCTCAGAAAGAAACACAACTTAACGTCGGATCGAAACTACACCAATGCTATTGGTTCAATAAAACGAGCCAATGAGAAAACGGAACATTCGATCCTTCCCAAGAGTACAAAAGCGGCAAACATTTCATGTACAACGGAATAATTTCATATTATTCCGCGAGACAGTTACTTATGGGAGCAACTGATGAGGTTCACCTAAGAACCGAAACTCGAGTCTTGCTTAATAAGAAAAACGTAAGAATTCACTAGCGTCCGTGAGATTTTCAATACAGATCACCATATCTGTTCAAGCCATGTCGGGATGCAATAACGCCAGATGATGAAACAACGGAGGTTCTTCAAGCTCCAAGAAACACTTCTCAGAAACAGAACTATATATAAAACAAGGAGCTAAAACAGAGGCGGATCCAGGGATTTCTGAAAGGGGGGTCCGGGTTCATGCCTGCCCGGAAATTTTTCCAATTTTACCCTCTGAAACGCCATTTCCAGTACTCCTGAAACTCGAAAAGCGTTTGTTAAGTCAAAAAATTGACAAGCAGTCAATTGGTGGAGGTGAAACAACTACGTATAAAACAATTTTATTCTATTATTTTTAGGAACCACAAGGGAGACACAGGTCTGAAAGGGGGGGTCCGGACCCCCCCGACCCTCCCCTTGGATCCGCCACTGTAAAACATAAACTGCAAGAAATCATGATTCCAATAGAGACACGGCAGCTTCAGACTTTGATCTTTGACGCCTACATCCGTGATAAAGATCCACTTTCTCACAAGTCTTGCACACCGCAGACTTTGACACTAAATCACGGCAGGGGCGTAGCCAGGAATTTTTCAGAGGTACGCACAATCAATTTCCAAACACTCCCCCTACCTCCTCCCCCACCCTCAAGTCCCAAATCTTTCTTTTTTCCCGACTTTTTCAGGTACGCACGTGCGTACGTGCGTACAAGTAGCTACGCCGACACCGCGGCAGAACGCACTGCGCATGAGTAGAAAACTGAGCATCCGGTGAATTACGCATTTCCGGTGACATACTGTAATCCCATGTAAATGTTGTAGTTAATGTTTTTATCTCGGGTAATTTTTATTTTTCCATTGTTTTTGGGTATGGTAATATATGTTCATTAATTTGAAACAAAGGAAAAACAAAAATTACCTGAAATAAAAAATGAACTACAACATAAACAACATAAAACTCCCGTACCGCGAAGTTTGAAAACAAAAAGTAAGAGTTATAAAACAAAGGTAGAGAAAAAGTTTGTTTCGTTGAAAAGTTTTTTCATCGTTCAAGTTTCAAGCGTTTGCACCAAGGGGTTTGGTGTTTGCACCAACAACGAAATATGAACAAATAATTTTTGCATCGCATTTTTTCACAAAAAACAAGTCTTCACTCCATCTCGAAATGTATTCATGCAAGAACCGATCGTGTACGTAGCATAATTTTCTTCGGTTTTGGTCCTTTCATCATTGCATCTAGAAAATCTAGGTCTGTTGGTTCATGCAGAAGTGTTGTGTTTAACGGACCGGAAGTGCTTGAAGTTTACGCATGCGCAAACGTTCTGCCGCGGTGCCAGCTACGCCCCTGCACGGGCTGAGAGATTGACTGATCCTAGCATATTCATAACAATAACAAAAACTGCAGCCGATCACTACATATCTTGCAACAAAAGTTAGCCAAAGAAGCCCTAACATATGCCAAGAGAGCTAGCATAACGAAGGCATAGAGAAACAATAATTCCATAAATGGCTACACAGCATGAAAATCTCCTGTCACTTAAGAAATTTTTATCCCAAAGATCATCAAAGAGTCATACAATACATATCGAGCATGCAAAACTGATCTAAAGGGAACAAATATCTCGTAGACATTCTTGGAAAAGCATTTCAAAAGGCTTCTTTACACATTTTGCGACTAGCGGGAGTCGTGTTTGGCCTGTCACCTTAAAAATACTATTTATAAATAATAGTATAGGAAGGCCCCAAGAATGTTTTGAATTTTTGAAACGCCAAGAGCGCTATTTTCAATAGGCACTTTGGCAGCTTTTATATATTAAATAACAACAATATAACAATAATAACAACCATAATAACAACAACAATAACAATAATAACAACAATAATAACAATATATTAAATAACAACTACAATAGGACTTCTCCTTCTGCATGAATTTTTTTTTCTTTGCCTTGAACTTTGCACGAATTTTTTTTCCTGGCATTTTCCCTTGCACGAATTTTTTTTTGGTTTCCCCCCCCCCCCCCCCCCCCATCACTTTTCTAATGGTCCGTCCCTTAGGCATTCCGCTTAAGTGTTGCTCGTAGTTTAAAATGTTTGAAAAGTTCTGTGAAATAGTCTCAAGCTGTTTAGAAAGACCTTTACAACGCGCCCGGCCCAAGCCGGCCCACGACAACAACTGAGATGCCCAGCAAACGTTTTAGAAATTCGTGTTTTGACAGTACTTGCACTTACTGTAACCCCTGGAAAATTTGCACAAGGCTTTCTGAACGGTCAAGTTAACATAACCCTATGATACAACAAGATTCCAGCAATTATTTAAAGAGATACTACACCTCAAAGTGCCCAAAACCCATTTCTTCATACAAAAAAGATGCCGAAATAGCGAACTTTCATGTCAAATTTGACAGATGTTGTAAAAGTGCAAAACAACAGACAACAGCCCACACGGTTTAATTGATATTTCTTTATAAAATCCGTATGATACATGTAGTTTATCAAAAGTGCTTAATGAGTAAAACAAGCGCAACGTATACCCACTAGACATTTTCAGGCCATTTTCTCTATTGTCGGAAGCACGCTTAGCTAATTAGCTTTCGAATTTAGCGCCGGCAGCTCATTAAAAGTCCCGGATGTGTCGCTGCATTGTAGGCGATGTAAAACATCTCGCGCCAACTCATCAGGAGTAAAATCAAAACCAATCGTGATTTACTCAAGCGTTTTTTCGCCGCGTTTGGTTGGGGGGGGGGGGGGGGGGGGGGGGGTCATACAGTATCTCTTTGCTTCGCTTCGATGAACTCTGAATGATTCATTGGATCGTCTGCATTTGGGCATATACCAGACAAATTCTTTGACGTCAACTGAAAACTGTTGTATTAATAAAACGTTTCAACTAACAATTACCTTCTTCGCACCCACGATTTGCGCTTGCACGAAAAACATGAAAAACGACAGCAGGAGATGGTAACAAAAAGCGAGAATTGTAGCAATGAATAACTTTAAACAGGCTTCAAGTAAAGCCCATCGAAATGGGTGATTGATGTTTAATATAGTCTTTCTTTTCTAGGGTCAGTTTGTTCTATCGCTTACATCTAGTCTTCCAGCTTCACGTCACTGATTTCCTATAACCGTATATTTTTTCAGGAAAATGTATTGGAGCGACTGGGGATCCGCACCGAAGATTGAACAAGCGAACATGGACGGCACGGCTAGAACGACTCTTGTTAGTTCAGGACTGGCTTGGGTTAATGCACTTGCGTTGGATTTCAAAAATAAACTGCTGTACTGGTGCGATGCACAACTTGAGACGATCGAAAGAGTGGACCTCCAGGGAAATAACCGCATGCTGATACTGAATTTGTCATCTGTTAATGACAGTTATCATCCGTTTGGACTCGCATTGTACGAAGATGCACTGTTCTGGACAGACTGGATTACACAAAGTGTTCACAGATACAACATGACAACTTCACTTGCCGATGTCTTGATTCATGGAATGGGACGGCCAATGGAGATACACATTTACGATTCTAAAACAATTGCTTCAGGTAGGCGTGCTTATAAGCGAAACATGCACGTGCTAGCTTATGTTGTTTCTAGTCAAGATTGTGGAGGTTGTGGGTTGTGTGTGTGTGTGTGTGTGTGTGTGTGTTGGGGGGGGGGGGGGGGGGGGGGGGAGGAGGGAGGATTCGCTGGGAGGCTAAAACCCTTACCCTTTCACATAACAACTTTGTTTACCGTAATGATGCCTCGGTTGTAAGACAATCGTTTCCCGTTGGTGTGCTAGGAATACGTGCAAGTGCTATCTCGTGCTGTTTTTAGTCCAGATTATGGGAGAGGGGAGGGGGGTACTGAATAAAGTCTCATACGGGAATGATCCATCGGGTGGTTCAACCTCTAACCCTTTCATATACCGACTTTATTTACCGAAGTGATACCTCTTTTGTATGCATGACAAAAATTAATTATGCATAGGTCAAATTAACGCTACTTTTAGAAAGGAAAAAATAATGAATTGTACTTGGGTGTCACTATTGTTTTGGTTATTAGCGTAATCTTTGTGTGTAATATCCGTTTAATTTTTTGCTATCCTTTTTAATACGTGAATCAACTGCTACCCTTTCGGTGTCCAGTCTGACTTTGAAAACCTTAAGTACTAAAACTCTTCCGTATAGTATATAATTTTATAGTAGGATCGTGGAGCAAAGCGTCACTCAATTCCCTTCTTCTTATATTCTGTTAAGAATAATTCTTCTGGTTAGATAGAAAATTCTGCTTCGTTTTTAACAGGACCCACTAGCTGTTCTCATTTGAATGGAGGCTGTAGCCACCTTTGTCTTCCAAACCCAAATGGTCATCAATGTTTCTGTCCAGAAGGAGTGCAGCTGAAACCTGGAGACTCATCCACATGTCAAGGGGGTAAGGTCCCCACCCCCGCCCTGTTCTTGTAGCAACTTCATCTGTGTTTATAACAAAAAGAAGCTCATAACTGTGAATGATGTCTTCCGTTTTTAATCATTTTTTAATCTGTGACAAAATCGTTCTGGAAGCCCATATTTGCTATAATATCTTGCTTAACTCCATCATCAACTTTCCGAACAGGGCATAGGACAATTTCATTTTACCTGCATTGTCTTGTCATGTGACCCTATATACATTCTTATTCATGCAAAATATCCAAAAGATCTTCTCACTTTGGGTACAATAAGAATTAGTGCTATTAACCAACGATACATTATTGCCATCATATTCAGATATATACGTAGATCAGGAGTATTTTGAACCTACAAAAAGTAAGGTAGCGGTGATATTTTTAAACGGCGTATTCTCATTAATAATCGCATGCATGAAAAAGTTATGACTGGATTTTCCATCAGGATGAATCTTTATGATGTTGTCTTCTTATATTGTCCTCTAAAAGTGTAATAAAAATTTGCCATTTTGTTCCATAAAATAGTGAACCGCTGTCCCCAGCTCTCTGTACCTGCTCATGGTACCCTGGTACCTTGTTCCAATGTGCCGGGACAAACCTGTCAGTTCTCATGTGACAAGGGATACCTATTGAGTGGAGCAAGTACACGGAACTGCAGAAGTGATGGAACATGGACTGGACTACAAACACAGTGTACTGGTAAGTTGGCGTGTGGTGAATGGAACTTAAGGGTCATGTTCCCTGCTAGCTCTTTTTTCGCAATTACTAAATCAAAACCTTCGGCCGCTGCCAAAGGAGGAAAATGCCCGCGTATCAGAGATATTGTTGAGTTGAGGGGATACTGTTAACTTTGACAAACTGTGAAATGTTTACCGGACAAGAAAAAGAAAGCGTGAGAAACAACAAAAATATATTGAAAATTAAAAAGCAAAATTAAGAAACTCCATGTTAACTTAAATATTATGGTAGGAAAATTTGCGTTTTATTAACTACATTGCTGTATTGCTAGCAAAAAAAAATGTGGGTTGCGAAAATGTCAAACTCTTATCTCCTTCTATTCAGTGGTCACTTGTCCAGTATTACCTGCACCATCCAATGGCGCCCGCCAGGGATGCACAGGAACAACAACGGAGCCTTACAACACGGTCTGTCAGTTTTTCTGCTCTTCTGGATTTCACGGGTTTGGCTCTACAAACAGAACATGTCTTGAAAACGGAAGTTGGAGTGGCCAAAATTTCGTTTGTCAAGGTAATTAGTAATACATTATGCTAATACATTATAATTATAAAAACCTTTAGACGCCTTCACACGACAAACTAAACTTGGCAAACACCTTGTCTCAGTTCAGATGATCGCACGTCGTCATTGGGCGGTGATGTTAAGCCGTTCGCCTTGTCTCCTTTATTCTTCCTTGCCAATTGAAGGGGACGTTAAAGAACCCATGACATTGTTCGAGTAGGGCACGGAGCTCCTGATGTCAAGGCCTGTGTGACTTTGCCGTCATTGGTCTGGGTGGGTGGGGTGAGATCATACACGGACTGAAGCGGCTGCAATTTGCGCCTTATATGCTGACCCTCCATAATTCTGCTACGTGCTGCAATGGAGGAAGTGGCGCCAGATTTGTTTTGTTTGTTTGTGGGTAAACTCCATAACGTTGGCAATCTCGTTTTTTCACACGACAGACTTCCACACACCTCGACGTCGTTGTTAGGGTTCTTTGTTCTCGAGGGAGGATTAGAGCGATCATGACCCTGTGAAACGAAATTGCACAAACTTAAGGCTGGTTTTCACTAGCGACGGAGTCGGAGTCGGAGTCGTAATCGAAATCGTATCTTGTAAAAATCAAACGACGGAGTCGTGAGCAGATCTTCCGATTGCGCTTATGATTCCGTCGCTCACGATCTAGTCAAAACTACTGAGATCGTCGGAGTCGTAAGCAAGAAATGGGGATTGTGATTGGTTTATTCGCTTCTGCTTGCGACTCCCAAATCTAGCTTTCACTGGTCATGAGCGGAATCGGAAGAAAATGGCACCGTTCTGATTCTTCCGACTCCGATTCCGTCAAGCTTATGACTCCGTTTACGACTCCGATTTTCGATTTTCACTAGGTCGGAAGCGTTCTTACAACTCCGACTCCGACTCCGACTCCGTTGCCAGTGAAAAACAGCCTTGAAGTCCCAGCAAACATTTGGGATGTGATGCGAATTTGCCAACCGTCAAAAACGTTTGCAAGAATATAAACAGGTTCTATTTGTCGCCAACTGTTGATGTTACGTCCACGCACGCCAACTTGATGCTCCTTTAGATTTCGTTGCAACAAGTAGCATGCGCATTCAAATACGCTTACTAATTTTAACCTATATTAATATGGCAGTTTAATTTTATCTTTACCTGTCAGCTATCAAGTGTCCTCCATTGGTTACCCCACCCAAAGCAATATTGCTGACTCCTTCCTGCGCCGGGACTTATGGATCAAGCTGCTTATATTCCTGTCAATCTGGTTATACCAGCTTAACCGGAAATGTTACAAGAACATGTTTGTCAAGTGGACAATGGAGTGGAAATAACATCAGCTGTGCAGGTATAGGCCATGCTGTGTGAATCAACGTCGTCTGTGAGTGAAAAACTAGAATCGTGCATGTTCTTTTCCTTTTTTTTTACAGATACTGAACCTCCCACATTTGGTATAACTTGTCCAGGGAACCCATTGACAGCCTATGCAGAACGAGACAGGTTTTCAGCAATGATAAACTGGACCGAGCCGGTTGCTATTGACAAATCAGGAGCCAAACCAACAGTAACGTCAAATTACCAATCACCTCAAAGATTCAATCATGGAAGTCATGTCATCACATATACAGCTGTGGATCAATCAGGAAATAAAGCCACTTGTACCTTTGCAGTCATCGTTTTAGGTAACACAATACAACAGGCAAACGCATCAGTTGTTTAGTCTTCCCTTCAGATATTTTACCGTCGTTTTCGGCTCGTTGTGTAATCTTCGAGTTATGTTCACCAAAACGCGTCAATTACAGCATTCTCTTTATATCCTAAATTTCGTAGTTATCAACTGTACCTCACTCCAAGTTGATCCTGGAAGTTCTTTGCGCATGAGCAGTTGTGGTACCCATTATGGATCACAGTGTAACTTCTCCTGTACGACTGGTCATCGATTGAATGGTTCATCAGCACTGACGTGTGTTGCCCCTAGCAGCAAGCCTCCAGGAGTCTGGGACAATCCTACACCTGTATGTCAAGGTAGGACGTCGTTACGATAACATACAATTGTTTCTATGTTGCATCATTTCGTACACTGATCTATATACTATCGTCTTAATTTCCATATATTGTTGCATACAGATATATATTACATATATACAAAGACCACTCTATTGTCGGTTCAAAACTTACTCAAAGGGGGGAAGGAGGGAAAATTAAAGGCTCTTCCTGAAATCTACTAATAATAGTTACCGAACCTATTTCAGTTTATAACTCAGTTCAAAAGCTCTTGTTGTGCGAATTATTTTTATGACGAAGTATTATACTTTAAAGGGGCTCTGTCATGATGGTTTTGGGTCAAACTGCCCAAATTACAACTAAGTACCTTTGTCGTACACGAAATGCTTTTAAAACATTATAGTCAAGTGAATTTTAGAAGATAAAATAAGCCATAATCAGAGTTTTAGCGAGTTTTCCAAGACAGATGCGATAAACTTAAAAAAAAAAAAAATTGGCCCAATTTTTTTCAAGATACAATCCATTTCCATTCTGGCCATCTGCAGCCCAAGACACTTATTTTTACTCTTAGAGCACTAGTAGAATAAACACTGGAATATAATTTTTGGGTTTTGACTGATATAAAGATGTATTTTGGCTTTTTTAAAGTAACACTAAAAATGGTGACACAGCCCCTTTAAACACATTTGTTGTAAGCAGATAACAATATAAATAACTATCGCCTACTAGAAATAGCAGTTCATTTCTGCCACCCCACACCCCACTCTCATTGTCCTCCATTTCCACCATTTACCAGAACTATAAACACGGTTACATGTATCTTTCTTTGTACCTAGGGTTGGAAATCATACCTTTTGAACATTTTGTTAAACTACCTTCCTTTTCATTAGCTATTACCTGCCCATCCCTTCCTGATCTAATTCATGGAGTAAAGACTGGTTGTCCAGATCCGCTATCCGAACGCTATGGTGCAATTTGTAGTTTCTCTTGCAATCTGGGCTACAATCTGACTGGGTCATCAACAAGGCAATGTCTGAAAAACGGGACTTGGAGTGGACTAGCGCCATCTTGTCGAGGTTAGTATTTTAAACCGATTTTCGCTATTAACGCTATGTGTAGTGTTGGGTATACCAACAGTGCCTTAACTCAGCCATTTAATGCGATGCTTGAATTTTGCGCTTTTGGGAATGGCGTATTTCGCAAGCATTTTAACTTTGCGATTTTGCAAACGGGCAAAATTCAAAGATTCCACAGCTGAAATATTAAAGAAACTTGATATTGAGAAGGCCGCTGAGGAAAGTGATCACCGTGGCAGCATTGACTACAAGAAAGTCTAGTCAATGTCACCAATCATAAATTAAGGAGCATTTCTTCTTCCTATTTCGTTATTTTAAATTATTCGACCCAAAATTTAACTTACACACGTTTCGATTGATGGATATAACATTCACAGTTAACCTTTTTCTAGAACAACTTGTACATTTGTAAAATGGTATAAATTTGAATTCACTAGTAGAACTAATAGTAGACTGATTGTTCCGCTGATCCGCTGGAACTTGACAATAATATTTAAGCTACGATAATCAAACTTGGGAAGAGTCCAATGATTTTAGATGTGGCGTTTTCTTCTCTGACTGAAATCTTCAAAATAGAAGTTTAGTTTTTTTTGCAAGTTATAAGAGCAAAGCAAAGCAAAACAAAATGCACTCGATCTGTGACAATCAAAAAGGATATATGAACACTTCTCATCACGTTTCGTTCGATGTATATAACATTCTTAGTTAACCTTTTTTCTAGAACAGCTTGTACATTTGTAAAATGGTATAAATTTGAATTCACGAGTACAACTAATAGTAGACTCATTGTTCCGCTGATCCGCTGGAACTTGACAATAATATTTAAGCTATCAGTAATCAAACTTGGGAAGAGTCCAATGATTTCAGGTGTGGCGTTTTTTTCTCTGACTGAAATGTTCAAAATAGAAGTGTATTTTGTTCGCAAGTTAAAAGAGCAAAGCAAAGCAAAACAAAATGCACTCGATCTGTTACAAGCAAAGAGGATATATGAACACTTCTCATCAAAATGTATCTAAAGAAAAATCATTTTTCTATCACATGTTGCAGTAATTAACTGTAGTGCACTCGCTCCTCTAACGAATGGTGCCGTGTCTCCATCCTCTTGTCTATCAAGAAGCACATATGGTCAGACCTGTAGCTTGTCCTGCATAACGTCTGGTTACGCTCTCGAGGGAACTCCTGTAAGGGTGTGTGGTAATGACGGACAATGGACTGGAAAAAACAATACGTTTTGTAGAGGTAACCTGCATATACTTATTTTACAAGGATGTTTTAAATCTCACTTACAAAAAATAAAACAATTTCAAAGTAAGTTCGATATAGTTTTAATTTCTGGACGGGTGAATGCTTAAACACAAAGTTCCGGTATGAAAGGCTTATCTCCTCCCCCATTTCACACCTTTTGGGTGTGACATGCAAATTGAGGCGTCTTTCAGTCACAAAACGTGGTTAACTTTCGCGTCCTTTAAGAGCGGCCGTCCGTAAATATCGCCTGGGGGTGTGCAAAATGAAAAAAACGAAAATCCCCAAACTTTGTCATAATATAGGTCTAGGTAATCTCTTTCTAGAAAAATAACTTTCAGTTCGATTAGATTTTTATTTTACGCGAACGGCGACAAAGTCGGTTCGGCGGCTCTCGCATCGATTTTACGGGCTCCACACCACGCATTACTTAAATATTTCCAAAAAATTCAAAATGGAATTATCTCCACCAGTTAATACCTAACTAAGAAAAGCACACATTCACCAATAGTTTAAATGTTAAATTGTTCAATTCGACCATTAACTTAATATTTTTGAGATTTTTAATAATTTTACTTATTTTAACGATTTTCGCGAGTCAAAAAAATGGCAAAATCGAGAGGCCAAAATCATAACTTGGTACATGGCTTGGTGCCATATCAGTCATACCCAGAGAAAGAGCAATGTTTCTTCCTCAAATAAATGCAATAAAATTTTTGGGCAATCGAAAATACGAAATTTTTGAGCGCCAAACAAAGGTGACACAAAAGGTCAAAACACGCCATTCTTTTAACGGCCTTCAAAAGCGTTAAATCGACAATAAGCTCGTTTAAAATATATAACAGCCCAACATTCCCAAAAAAATTACTAATCTCGCTAATATCAGTTTGCTTTTGAGTAATTGTGTCTTTTTGGCGTTTAGTTTGTTTGGAATCAATCGTAAGCGTTAATTTTGCGACAGACAAAGTTCAAGTTGTGTTTACTGCAAACGGCCGACCTGACCGGTCTCGACATCATCAACATTAGATTTATACTTTCAAAAGACGATAACTCCTGCTGCATTAAACTACATAATTATGCCATTTCGTATTTATATTTCGACACAAGTATCACTGATTCTACTTAGGTACGTACCAAATTGTGAGCGAAAAACATACAAACTGTCTTCCCATGGTGTGTTTGCAACTGTTCCGAAAGAAAAGATTGCGTGACAAGCGCCGCAAAGCAGGAAATGCATGCAGTGCAACAGGAAGCTCGCTCATATATTAGAGAATATAACTTTACCTTTGATATAAAATATAAATGTCATCTTTCAAAACGAATAAGCGGGTTTTTTTTTCGTAAACGATTATTGCAACAAATTGGTGCAACTGCGACTTCCATCCCCCATAACGAAGGCATCGAAGGACGGACTGTGGGGATAGTTGAATTATTAGAATACATTAAGCGTCCAAATTAAGGTTGGTATGGCTTTATTTAAAATAAAAATGAATCTTATAGTTCTCTGTTAAAGTGGTACATGGGTGTGCGACTCAAACCACAGGCTATCCATCCCCTTGTTTGTGTGGTGTACTGTGCATGTGTAATGACCACATCGATTAATAGAACCGGTAGGGTTGCAGCTCTTAGAAACCTCTATTTTCATTGGCCCGGTAAAACACAGCTGCTATTGTTTTTAGGGTTAGGGTCTATTGTTGTGTTGTTTGTCCTATTGTTAGCTCTAAGGGTTGCAAACCAATGGTGTGAGACCTTACGAGAGCTGCAACATCGCCCAATAGAACTAGCCTCAAACCCGAAAATTAGGACCCTTAAAACTATAGATAGCCGGCAATATTCTTGTTCGGAGGCTTCATAACCGGCATACGACATCTTTAGCGAAGAAACGTATTTAATTACCAGACACCGTAAATCCTCTACAACAACCGCAGGAGCTTATTTGTTTCAAGCATGTTTGAGGACGGGGGGCGAGAGAAAGAGAGAGAGAGAGGCTTAATAATTTAGCAAAACGCAAGAAGTTCACCACTCTTTTTTTTGTAATACATAAATTTCAATAGGTTCCCACAAGTGCATAAAAATGTAAAAAATACGTACAACGCCGTCACTCAATCTCTATGTACAAGTACAAGTACTGGTCATATTTTCCCCAATGCTCCCTGGTACGGTATGTGAATTCATTCCCGGCTGGATTAGTACGGCAAAAATGTACCGATAATACAGTGTTTTCCTGGTTGTGAAAGAAAAAGGAGAAAGGGTGGGGCTTGCATGATTTTGCTCCAAAAAAGGGGGGCTTATTATTAGAAAGGGAGCGGGGCTTAAAAGAGGATTTACGTTAGATATACACAAGCTAGGTTTTACTGAGGTGGGGATGTCGCGTTTATTCAAGTACTGATAAAAATCGCGTTGGTGCGGAAGTGTTTTTCCTTGCGCGTGGTCAAAACAATGCAACGAAGTCTCATATTCGCACTTGTCAGTTTGGTAGGTATTCAATTCGCGCTCGAAAATGCTTTGCCGTGTAACAAAGGACTTTAAATATCAAAAAGGCATGAAAGCCTGTAAATGAGAAATACTAAACATGCCGCGGATGTACCAAAATAGTTCACTGGAATCTTTTATCCTAAGGAAAATAGAAACATAAATAGAAACGTAAATAACCTGGTCGCATCATGTAATTTGCGATGATCCTAAATTAGCATAAATTATCATTTTGCCGGCACGTATCAGAGGTCTGGGGGAGGGTAGCAGGTGCGCTGCGAGTTATGGGATTAGAGTTCGTAATTTGTACCCGTTAGGAGGGTGAGACAATCTACGGTCAGCCTTCGCCGTGTATGGGTGACGTTTAGTTTTCTATTCATATCATGTTGTGGAGACTAGGTTTTACGCTTCTCAAGTGTCTAGATACTTCGTATGGTGACCTTTATTTATTAGTGGAAAGCACGGTTTTAAAATTAGGATACCCTAAAACCCCAAGGGTGGCACCACTGCCTTGGTCGGGGCCACACGTTCCTCGTTTCCTCCACCTGCTGGCTTTTAGGGGTATTCGTGTCCGGCTTTGGTGCATTTGTTCTTCCTTTAATTACAGTTGATATCTGTACATATGTTGAAGTTAAATAAATGGCACGGTGGCTTGGCTGGCCCGCGCGCCCAGATATCATCATTCAGTTGTGTGTCCGTTTGAGTTGGGGAGGCAAAATTTTTATTTTCCCTTCCAATTTATTCCAAATTGGCTTACCGAAAGAACCAGTCTTCGCTGATATTCCAATTTCCCAAGGAGATTTCCAGGACGTCTCATTTGACAGTGGGCGGTCGTCTGTCCAAAAAAACAGAGGAACAAGCAGTAGAAGAAGAGGAAAGTAATACGACCGCTGACCACGAGATCCGGCTTTTCCCTTGTCCAGTTGAAGGATATACGTTAGAACCTTTCAGCGCCACCGTAATCTTGAACGACACATGCACTATGGTAAATGCAAGTTCGTGGAGGAAAAGCCCCGGGGGACTCCCAAATAAAAATAACGGGGTGCTCTTCGTACCTTTTAGGGGTCAAAATTTGTAGATTGGTACCACTTAGGGTGTTAAAATCTAAAATGACCACCGTTAGAATTATCACGGTACCTTTTAGGGTATTGAGCCGTAAAACATGACAGAATATGACATGTGTTGTTCTCGAAATTTCCGACGAGCACCCCCGTCATTTTAATATGGAGAAAAAGCACACGCTTCTGGACAAAGCAGAGGTGGGAAGGGGCCAGTGCACAGCCATTGACGGAACAGAGGAAGATGCTGTTGGGTGTGATTCTCAAGCTGTGGCAGAACAAGCTGCGTACTCTACTGCTCGTGCCCGCATTATCCAAGAATACCAGCTTGTTTATCCAATCACGCGTGATTCATACAATATATGTGATATGTATGCAACAAGCAAACTGAACAGGCTCAGCATCGCCATGTTGCGGCTTAATATATATGCGGTTACTATGATCTAAAAATTGATTATCTTTCACTGAAACGTAACGGCACCAGGAGCCCATGATGGGGTCCTGAAAGCACCTTAGGCCCAGTTCAAACGTCGAACTTCACATGTGCCGAATCTAATGCAAATGAGTAAAATCTATTGTTCTTGCTCATTTGCATTAGATTCGGCACATGTAAAGTTCGACGTTTGAACCGGGCCTTATGTAAAGTTACTCGAAGGTCTTGTAAAATCATGGTCTTGTACTTAATCATCGAATTTCGCATGTATGGAACTCATAAAATAGAAAACCGACATCCCCCCTCCCCCTCCCCTTCCCCCACCACAACCACCACCACAAACACAATATTATCTCTTTAGCAACATTTATTCATCCACGCATGCGGTTCAATATCCTCCCTTCATCAAAATATTTGCCGGAATATGATTTGAAAGAAGAAAAACTTGGATGCGCGTTGTCAAATTTCCTGCATCTCGCTCAAGCGGTTATGGCCCTCGTCATCAGCTAGACGTTACGGGAGAGGGTGGGGGGTTGTTGTTAGGGATGGATGTCGCAGTTGCACCAATTTGTTTCAATAATCGTACAAGAAGAAAGTACCCGCTTATTCGTTTTTAGGACATCTAAACCCATCAAAACAGAAAGATAAAATTTATGAAAGGGAGAGTAATAATCACATAGGCGCGAGTTTCCTGTTTCACTGCATGCATTTCCTGTTTGCGGCGCGCTTGGCGCTTTAGGTCACGCAATCTTTTCTTTCGGAACAGTTGCAAGCACACCATGGGAAGACAGTTTGTATGTTTTTCGGTCACAATTTGGTACGTATCTAAGTAGAATCAGTGATACTTGTGTCGGAATATAAATAAGAAATGGCATAATTGTGGTTTATTGTAGCAGGAGTTATCGTATTTTGAAAGTATAAATCTAATGTTGATGATGTCGAGACCGGTTTGTCGGCCGTTTGCAGAAAATAGTAAATACAACTTGGACTTTGTCTGTCGCAAAATTAACGCTTACGATTGATTCCAATCAAAATAAACGCCAAAAAAGACACAGTTACTCAAAAGCAAACTAATATTAGCGACATTAGTGATTTTTTGGGGAATGTTGGGCTGTTATATATTTTAAACGAGCTTATTGTCGATTTAACGCTTTTGAAGGCCGTTAAAAGAATGGCGTGTTTTGACCTTTTGTGTCACCTTTGTTTGGCGCTCAAAAATTTCGTATTTTCGATTGCCCAAAAATTTTATTGCATTTATTTGAGGAAGAAACATTGCTCTTTCTCTGGATATGACTGATATGGCACCAAGCCATGTACCAAGTTATGATTTTGGCCTCTCGATTTTGCCATTTTTTTGACTCGCGAAAATCGTTAAAATAAGTAAATTATTAAAAATCTCAAAAATATTAAGTTAACGGTCGAATTGAACAATTTAACATTTAAACTATTGGTAAATGTGTGCTTTTCTTAGTTAGGTATTAACTGGTGGAGATAATTCCATTTTGAATTTTTTGGAAATATTTAAGTAATGCGTGGTGTGGAGCCCGTAAAATCGATGCGAGAGCCACCGAACCGACTTTGTCGCCGTTCGCGTAAAATAAAAATCTGATCGAACTGAAAGTTATTTTTCTAGAAAGAGTTTACCTAGACCTACATTCTGACAAAGTTTGGGGATTTTCATTTTTTTCATTTTGCACACCTCCAGGCGATATTTACGGACGGCCGCTCTTAAATATGATTTGCTTTAAAAATCTAACTGAACCAAGATTTTACCTAAGTAAAAAAAAAAAGAGAAGTTCATAAAGACTGCTGATATAACTTTCATAAAATGTATCCAAATTGTGTTGGCAATGGTCTCAGCAATGACGCATGTTTTTTGTCAGTTGTTAATGCTTCAGTGGTTGTTTGATGACTGGAGGTGAGAATGGCCAGGTCAGGCCAGGCTCCTTTAATACCGGAACTTTGTGTTTCAACCCCCAAAACATCATGTAAATCAACATGTAAATCAACACACCTCAGCAGCTTTGTTCCGAATTCTCGAGTGAAATATATCATTTGTGGCAACTATAAAATCCAAAAAATTACATAAATTTTTGTCTATATACATTTCCTTTTTAGCAGTTTACACAGAGCTATATAGAATTAAGTTAATCGAGAACTTAATCTGATCGACACCACAAATGAAAGCGTTAGATTTATTCAAAACTTTGTAAGCGACACGTTTTATCGTTAATGGTCAATTTTGACGTTGCACGATCACAAAAATGCGTTGTTAAAATAACATTTCGAGTTAGTGCACTTTTTCACCAGTCCTTAATAATTATGCATGTCTCCATTCGTGAAATGACCGATAAGTACTACACAAATGTACGTATTTTATTTCCGCGGAAAAGTCTTAACGAAGCGGAATTGTTCTTATTGATTTCAGACAACACGCCTCCGTCGTTCAACAACACTTGTCCTAGAAACGTGGTATTTTATGTTCCTAAATGTTCATCCAGCACTTTAGTCTCATGGGATGAGCCAACAGCGACTGATAACTCCGGTCACGTGATCATCAGCTATCCAGCTGTGCGGCCTCATGCCAACTTAAGTATTGGTCTGTACAATATTTATTATATAGCAGCAGACGGCGAGGGAAACAGAGCTAACTGCAGTTTTATCGTGCAAGTCGCAAGTATGTATGCAATTCTTGTTATCGAGATATATATAATTCAAAACATTTTGTTTTATTAAGGTGGCTCCAAGTAGTTTTTTTGGGGTCACATTCCCCTTTTTGAATGCGCTTATACATAATCTTACTTTAGCTCAATGAATCTGAATTTGATACCAGATGCTAGGTTGGATGAAAGTTGAAAGTTTTGCCTGACGTTTTCACTCTTTTTAAACTGCATTTGAATGAAAATCTCGATCTCTTTATTGCCGAGGAATTAGTCAAAGCTATTTGCAGGGAGGAATAATTTAAGTCTGAGGAAACTTTCTGTGGTAATTTAATGATAATTTGTGAGCGTATGGAACGTTTTGACCGCTTATATTTCAAACATGAAAAAACACGTCTTAAAATGTTTTAGCGATTTATTTAAAATCGAACAGTTTACAGTGTAATTTGTTTGAAATTTTCCCATTAAGCGTGCTAGACTGTGTAGATTAGAGCGCATTCATTCGCTTGTCGCGGGTAGCCCCAAAATCGAAAGATATTTAGGAAAAACTGTTTTTCACCATATTTGTTTACCGTTGCTACAGAAACGCTGATTAGCATAAAAAGAGCATCATCCACAACGTTCATCCAAGCCTAACATCTGGTATCAAATTCAGGTTCAAGCTAAAGTAAGATTATGTATAACCGCATTCAAAAAGGGAAGTGTGACCCCCCAAAAAACTACTTGGAGCCACCTTAAGTTTTCTTTCGTTTCTGGAAAAGACTTCAATGAACCTTAAGAGGTTCAGATGTTGCAAATTTAAGATCTCATTATTTATACGCCAAAATGAAACCTTTATCGAGTAATTGCAAAGGCAATGAATAATAAATAATACACAACCACTTTATTATCATTTAACAATTAAAATAACTATTTACAATACATTAAAAATTCTAAATACGATAAGATATGTACATTTGAAAACAGTGGTGTTAAATTAACAAATAAAGAAGCCCCGACTGTGCTCTGTTCTGTTGTAAAGCACGCAGGAAGCGGCTAGAGCACGAAAGAAGTAGGGAGAAACACGAGCCGCAGGCGAGTGTTTCTTCCTACTTCTTGAGTGCTCTATCCGCTTCCTGCGTGCTTTACAACAGAACAGAGCACAGTCGGGGCTTCTTTATTTGTTTTATGATAAAGAAGCCATTAATTTCCACACGCATTCACGTAATTTTCAAAACAAACTTTAATTTCCAAACGAACAGAGGTGGCGTGAGCGTGAATCTGTACTCTCATAAAGCACGCTAAAATTAGCCAATCACAATCCTTGTTAGAAGGGTTCAAACAATTTGATTGGTTATAATAAATAAGACCAAAGCTGTCAAAATGTCAAACCATCAAAGTTCACAAACCATCAAAGTTCACAAACAGAATCGAATTTAACACGAGTGCTTGTAGTTTTTCAGTCCAAAAACAGGATCGAACAGTAAAATATTCAATGAAATCCGGCCGAATTGTGGCTCATGAAAACCTGTACGTTATCAACATGACAATTAGACAACAAGCTGCTCGAGGCTTGTGGCTGGTACTTAACAAACTGCTGTGCTGTGTTTCGTGAATGAACAACAGTCGGATTCATGGGAAGAAGATTGCTCGAGATGACAGCGTCAGGGAAACTCGGCTGCTGTGACACAATTACTCCGTGCATCTGTACTCTGATAAAGCACGCTCTTTCAACCAATCAGAGCGCGCGTTATATCGAAACTTTATTATTAATTGTCATAAAAAATAATAATAATAATCGTAATTTTAAACTTTAAAATTGCAACACTGCGACTGCGACTGCAACACTGTAAATCCTTGGCAACCTAGGTCCTGGATACCCTAAAGTAACTTATGTCTGGTAATGTTAACTTATGGGCAATGAATAATAATAATAATAATAATAATAATAATAATAATAATACTATTAATAATAATAATAATAATAATAATAATAATCTTTATTTTCCCAAGATAGAATGACATATAGTAGATATAATAACATAAGCTAAAAATATCTAAAAAGTGCGCAAAATACATTAAGTCTAATAAAATCCCTAGAAATTATAAATAATCGTAATAATAATAATAATAATAATAATAATAATAATAATACATATGTATATAATATATAACTAGCTAAATATTGTATTTAAAAATAAGCCTATTTACAAATGTACTTGAGTCTGTCCGAGTTAATTTTTGGACGATACGCACTAATGTTTCTTAGATGGTACTTACATTATTTTTTCCTCGGAAATATTTTGCTAAGCGGGCATATGGGATTGGATGCCTCTGCCTCTTTTAAGAGTTTACGAATATCCATTCTTTTAGATGTATATTTTCTTTTGAAGCATCTATCTATAAAATGTTGTATGTCAGTGCGGCACCATAGACGGACAGGCCATAAGTAAAATTAGGTAAAACGACTGAGTTTTAGTTTTTCATCCTGGTAAAAACCTTCTTTCCTTACCGACCTTGAAATGAACATACACTTATTGGCCTTGATAAGCTTAGAGCGCACGTGTACACTATATTTATAATTCTCCTGAGATGTGACTCCCAAAATGGGCAATTCTGTGCATTGCGGGATGTTATTAACTTGCGCGATATTCTGATAAAAACATTTTTTTTGCGGATGACAAGTTCCTTGCACTTAGACGGATTACATGACATACTATTGTCCTTTGACCACGTTTAAAACTGGTCCACTAAGTCCGTGCGACATGGGCCATCACCCCAAACAGGATGTCATCTGCATATTTAAACAGAACAGGGTGATTACCTAAGCTGATTTCTAGATCATTAATAAATATATTAAAAAGGTATGGCCCACTTTCACTGCCTTGTGTTGTTCCTCTGTTAACACATTCCCATTGTCCCTCAAAACTATTATGAATTTTACTAAATTATATATTATTCGCAGAGAAGTCCTGCCAGGTCCTTCAACCTCCACTATATGGTGCCATAACCTCTCTTTCATGTGGATCAGCATACGGTTCCCAGGCTTCTATAACTTGCAACGAGGGACACCTACTGGTTGGATCACGTGTGCGGTCATGTGAAGCAGATGGAAAATGGTCAGGCAACACAACTACATGCCACAGTAAGAAAACAGCAATAGCAACACATAGAGCAAAATCAACACGACGATTCACGTCCGTTTTCGTAGGCGCAACCCAGCTTGCACCCTGGCAACTGATTGGGTCAATTTTGAACTTTGAATCAAGCTCAAACGGTGCACACTTGCCCGGGGGGAGGGGGCGGGGGGGGGGGGGGGGGGGGTACTCCCGTCAATTTAGGATAGGTGTGTGGCGCGCCTATTTAAGGGAAGAACGATAACTTAGAATTGTGTGAACATGAAAAGTTGAGCATCAAGCATAGACTACTAGACTGAGTCTAGTTTCATTAATAACCACTTATAACCTTAGCTAAAACACTATAGCTTAAATTTAGCTAAAACACTATAGGAACCCTATCTGAGGTTCACAATAGCAAAAAGGATATGTTTTAGGGACCGAGCACCTTAACCCTGTTCAGCTTGGGCTTTTTTGAGTTCCTGAGCCTGGGGGGTTTCATTATTACGAATGAAACATTCCAGATTAATTTAAAACCAACATTAACAAACTACGCAACATTCTTTAAGATATCCTTCTGTTTTCGCTCTCCAAAACATGATGAAAAAAACAAACTTCCCGTGGTTTAATCTTCGAAATAAACCTTACATACACATTACAACGTTTTTAAATATTTCTGCATCAATAATAAAACTATGAATAATCACTGATAAT
Organism: Dendrophyllia cribrosa; assembly: GCA_024195265.1. Classification (NCBI taxonomy): domain Eukaryota; kingdom Metazoa; phylum Cnidaria; class Anthozoa; order Scleractinia; family Dendrophylliidae; genus Dendrophyllia; species Dendrophyllia cribrosa. The sequence goes on along the minus strand of JAJLRJ010000012.1, from coordinate 13,094,285 downwards.
AGACTATATGAATGAAAGTAAAGATATATATTATGTTTTTAAAAAGTATATTATATATTCTGTTTCCTTTCTTTTCAGTTGTTAAGTGCGCAGCCATCAGTGCGCTCTCTTACGGAAAGATAAGTCCCGTTCAATGCACGGTAGTTGTGGGTGTGAATTTTAAAACAGACTGCTTCCTACAGTGTGATGGTAAGAATGGCTATCGACTAGAAGGCGCTTCGCACGTCTCCTGCCTTGGAAATGGTTCTTGGAGTGCAAACGTCAGCAATGTGATCTGTAAAGGTACAAATTCGTAGTCTGTAGACAGCCGGAGTATGTAGTCGTTTCCTTTTGATTATTTCTTTCTGACCCAAATTTATGGAAAGTCGGCCCTTTGTTTCAACACTCAATTCCATCAATGACTCCATCAACAGCTTACCGCCCAAGATTGCCACGAATCAGTGTTAATGATCCTCTTTCGAGGCAGGCTAGTTGGTATCTATAGTAATTAAGGACAACAACGCACAGTACAGGTGATGGGTAAAATCAGGGTGGCAGGGAAGCGCCGCTAGGGAACCCCCCAGGGACCAGGAGAGGAGTGCCCTCCTGGGGGGAGAGCAGATCAGGTGGTACCGGGGGTAGCCACCCTGAGGCCCATATCTCTAGTCCACGGAGGCTAGAGAACCAGGAGAGGGGTGCCCTCCTGGGGGGAGTACAGATCAGGTGGGACCGTGGGTACCCACCCTGGAATGGATATTTCTCTGGACTTGTCTCCAAGGGCTAAGCCTTACAGGGTGAGGCCCATATCCCTAGTCACGGGGAACTAGGGAACCAGGAGAGGGATGCCCTCCTGGGGGGAGTACAGATCAGGTGGGACCGTGGGTACCCACCCTGGAATGGATTTCTCCGGACCTGTCTCCAAGGGCTAAGCCTTACTGTCGGGTAAAGTGCAGCCAAGGGTTGCACTTTCCTGCCGCCATATTTATTAATAAACAATTCTGCTACAAAAAGCCATGTGGCTGGTAAACTTAAAAGACAAAGGTACCAGGTATGGGAGGGTGAAATTATTGATGCTCGGTGCGAAGCGATGGAAGAATGACTGAGAGGGACACGCGCTATTACATTATAGGTAAGAGCACGAGGGAAAAATATGACAGAACTGACTGGGACCTTTGTTTGATAACATCTTATAAGGATTGCCTTACATTGGACTTTGCCTTGAAACTGATAGATACATTGTAAATGAGGCAACTAAATCAATATCAGGCTTGACCTTGGCATTGAGAAATGACAGAAAATAGGCTTGGACTTGGGCCTTGAAAGAGTACTGAGAAGTACAGAAATTGTTGTACTCTGTGATATTTGCGTTACAATAGGGCATACAATTAACGAGTAGACTGTGGAATAAAATGTTACATGCGGGAAGTGAGTGGCTTAGTTCAATTGTCTCAGGTCTCATTAACATCAGTTTATCCAATAACTGAAACTTGAACTTAAAAATACAAAACAAATGGTACCATGCAACAGTTTTGCCAGAAGAGGTTTCATTTGAACGGTCACACAATATAATTTCATCCACAGACTCAAAAGTTATAACAAATGGTACCATGTAAAAGTACTGCTGAAGAGGTTTCATTTGAATGGTCACACCATAGCATTTCATCAACAGACTCAAAAGTTAGAACAAATGGTACCATGCAAAAGAACTGCTGAAGAGGTTTCATTTGAATGGTCACACCATAGGATTTCATCCACAGACTCAAAAGTTAGAACTACAATACTTCGCCAAATATCATTGACTGTGGCAGTTAAACTGTTAACAATAAACGAAAAAAAAGCAGTGAATCATATTTGATTTTGTGTGTCACGATCTCTGAAAAGCTAAAAGTATAGATTTTCCTGTTTGATGTCTGTCTATTTAATTACAATCGAAATATATTAAAATAATTTGGTACTTTTCCACTGGTCCCTCTCAATCTGTTTAAGAGGGTGAAATTTAACTACAGTTTAAGAGTCGTTGCTTGGGACATTATTTCATGGTTAGCATTTTTCATTAGGGTGTTTTGAAGCCTTTGACTTTGGTTTGGTTGGAAAAAAATGTGAGATGTTTGAGTCTTAAGGGTTTTTATGTTTTGGTCACGTGACTTACCAAATATGGCTGTGACTCTTGAAATTTAATGGAACCATTAACAGAATGAACGTGACCAAACATTATAGCCGAGGAAGTAAAGAAACTCATTATATGACGTTTGGAACTTCTCCATAGCAACTACCTTGTACTAGTAAGTTTCTTCCCCCTTAACTACTTCTAAATCAAAACCAGTATCTTATTTGAAAAAAAAAATCGTCAACAGATATTCAACCTCCAAGCATTCAATGTCCATCTGACATGGAGGTCGCTACAGCAGCTGGAAAATCATATGCGACAGTCACATGGCAGGTTCCAGTCCCTACCGATAACTCTAACGAGACCTTGAACCTCAGCGGTCTGCTTCCTCCACAGCAGTTGAATGTTGGTGGAACAAGCATCAGATATGAAGTCACAGACTCAGCCGGGCTTAGTGGTAGCTGTGTTTTCTCAATTCAAGTGAAAGGTGCGACTACCAAAATAAATGAATTATATTCTATATTAGTAACAGTAATTAGTCAAGACTGAATGGAGTACAATTGAAGTAGTAATATAATCGGGCACTGGAGTAATTTCAAATCGGCCGAGTGCGTAGGACTATTACCCCTGAATTGTACGAAACGAAGTTCAACTACTAGTTAATCGCATCAATGTGAAAGATTATGGACCGAGCCGCTAACAAATACAAACAATAAGTCAGTGGCATATATTTCGCGGTTTTGACACGATATCATAGCGTGACGTAAGCTGTAACTGCATGGTTTATAGGAAAAGATCAATAATTTCAGTGTCTTCTCAAAGTTAAAGCATATGATCAGAACCTTTCCTACATTTAGATCCGAGCAACCATAATGATTAAAGCGTTATAGAATGGAACGGCCATGGTGTTAGTACAATGGAATGGTGCGTTCAAAGATTGATAAGATTGCGCATAGTGGTAATAAAAGCGCATGAGAGTACACGATCAACCGTCCGAAAAAAAAAATTGGTTAATTCTCGTTCTCTAAAATCTAAGCGGAAATTCAATGAGGAAACACGAGAGTTGAAGTTGTTTTTAAGTTATTGTTCAACGTTTTTGTTTCACATCAACAGATCTTGAGCCACCTAAGATCTACCCCTGTCCTGTTGATATCAAGATTACCTCCGTAGTCCAATGGCACAAGCTGGTACTACCTGGTGTTTCTGTCACAGACAATGTGGGCGTGAACCTGTTTAAAACGAACATTCAGAATGGAAGTGAAGTCATGTGGGGAGTACATAACATCACCTATACTGCAATAGATAAGGCGGGAAATCTTGCGTACTGCAGGTTCCTTATTACAATAGCTGGTATGTATTGAAACCGCCTTCGGTCTCCCCAACAACAACAACAACAACAACAACAACAAACAAAAACTTTATTCAGACATATTTAACCTAAATACAGTTGCGCTGCAAATTAGCAAAGAAACGCTATTCGAGGCAGGGAAGAGTAATCTAATCGAAAATAATGAAAGTGAGACAACATAACAATACAGAAGCTGATCTGTAGAGTTACAGATTTATTTTAATGCTTTAGATGAGATCATGATATTGGTGGCAAAACACGGGAAATAAATGAAATATGCAAATTATTACATTTTCATTTGCTTAAGGACGTTCGCGCTAATTGTTTATGCGCATCTTTACTGCGCACGCAATTCGTATTGCAACGCCATGCTACGTCATGCGCGAGCGCGCGCGCAAAGCAAGAAATCTAAACAGATAAAGGGCTGGTAGCCGTTGCGTTAACTTCACTTAGATTTTACTCGCTTGGATGCTCGGTGACCCCTATTTTTTCTTCATATATCACTTTCTTTACCGATTATCTACAGTTTGTGAAAAAAGGAAAAACAAATCTGTCTTGTGGAAGTTTGATTTTTTTTTTCATTTTTTTATCCACGCGACGTCGAATTGCACTCATATCTTAGCTGTATGTTGTTTCCGAATGCCCTCTTTAAAGGGTTAACTCATTTAAAGGTCGAAAACAGTTCGAATTATTTACGAATCAGGCCCACTTAGATAGCATTCGAATATAATAGTTTCTCCCCAGCGATTCATCTTTGATATTTTTTAATTAAAAGCCATGGACACCATTTCATGTTACGAGGACTAACTTTTCAAAAACAGGGTATATTTCTACACACTATATCTCTTAAATCAATTCGGTGACCCCCAATTTTTTTTTGCATTTCTGACATCAGTAACTCATTATCAGACCGTAGCATTAGTTTGAAAAAAATCTGTCTTGTAGAAGATTTTCGCGCGAACGTCCTTAATATCACAAAGTATTTGGGGAACATCAATATAGTCAACTATTTTCTGAAGAATCTCCAGAAGAATTTGTTTAATTTTCGATTTAAATTGAGATTTCCTCAACGATTTAAGAGATTTAGGTAGTCCGTTCCATATCATAGCACCAGTTCTCGCAAATGATAAAAAAATGTCCAGTTTGGTTATGGATACATGTACTCATGGTAGGTTGGATGGATAGGGACATGTTTGTGGTTGTGCCCAAATCATACCGTCCAAAAGGACGTTGGACACCTTATTGAGACTTATATAACGTAATGTCGACTCTTAGAATTTTATTACTCGTGGCGCAGCACACGAGTTGTAAATCCGGCTGTGACTTTTCTTGTTTTTTTTTCGTGTCACATTAGCCTGCAGAACAGGCGTTATTTTTTTAAGCGTTTCAGGCGAGCGCGGCAGGCGAACGCGAAGCGCGAGGCGAACGCGAAGCGCGAGGCGAGCACGGAGCGCGAGGGGAGAAAAAAATAACGCCTGTCCGCACACCATTGTTCGTGCTGTTCCGGCGTTCATATATGAACGCGGCTATCCAATTGGCTGCTCGATATCATGTGATCATAATGGTGTAACACATAACAATGGCGTAAACAAAACAGACACTAGACCGGCGAAGCGGAACAGATAATAAAATCACAGGTTTGTCTGAGACAAACCTCACGTAAACTTCAATTCTCTACAAAATGAATGGCTAACTTTTAAAGCTACATCTCTCTCTGCTAAGCTTGAATCTACACATCGATTTTCGTGACAAATCCTACGAAAACTAAAATAGCTGGGCCCAGCGTGACAAAAACATGGCAAGATAGAAGATAGACATGCAAGGGCGACATCTCATTTCACATCCTGTCATTTCAGAGAAGAAGAAGTGAAAATCTTTCGTATATATAACTAACATGCCGAAAGCAACACTCTAACCGCAATGAAAAAAAGAATGCTCATAATTTATCGAGAACAAAAACTACAGGAAATCACAATAGACAGATTTGACCTTCCGTCCATTGCATGCACACGGCATTTTTTACAAAAGTTCAATCGGTCAGCACCAAAATCCTCCAAAACAAGCTAAATTTACACTCTTCAAAACAAATAGAAGGAGCAAATGGCATTAAAAAGCATAATGTTACATGTAAAGTCGTGCGTGCTTGCCATTTTACGCGTGTGACTCTTCGACTTGAAGTCCAAGCTGGGATAAAATTTCACAGATCTTGGCTCCTTTACGGTCTTCCCTAATGGGTTGCCGAAAACTTGTCACAGAACTGGAACGCTTCACAGTTTCGAACACCAGAATCTGCAAGTCTTCTGCAAATGCTTTCTTTTGAGTAGCTGGCGTATGTTCGGCGCAGAACCATCAGGACATTTTATACCTTCGCCGGTGGTCGGTTTGGCTCTCGCACCATATGGGGCCAAAATAGGCCGTTTTGCGTTATGATTGGTTGGTGATTTGGGGGTGTGTATGGGGGCGGAAGGGCACAAACAATGGTGTGCGGACAGGCGTTATTTTTTTCTCCCCTCGCGCTCCGCGCTCGCCTCGCGCTTCGCGCTCGCCTGAAACGCTTAAAAAAATAACGCCTGTTCTGCAGGCTAGTGTCACATTAGCGCATGAAAATTTATGCACGCATATTTAAGTTTATGTCGACGACTATATGGCTTTCAGCCATGAAATACAAACCGCAAAATCTCTCCGTGTCTTGACTTGAGAATCAACATAAAGAACTACAGCGTACAAGTGCACGTTTTCAAGACAATGCAAGGCGTTCATGGATGGAAAGGACCTTTTGATATTGTGTTCGCCGCTTATTCCTGTGGGATTTTTGCTCCGGTAAGTTTTGTGTTTTATATAACTTGCTATTTGCTTACTACGAATGTAGTGAATGTAGTGAATGTAGTGTAGTCTTACTTTTAAACCCGTGTATACGTGAAAGCGTAATGAACGGTTATCGGTAACGGTGGCTAAATAAAACTCACTGAATCACTCGCTCGCTCCTTCCATCAGCTGTAAACTTAGTGACTATATGCTTTGTTACGAATACGTTTCGTAACAACAACAACATGAATCCAGCGATCACAATCATTAATTTGATGTAAACGAATTAATATAGACAACAATAAGCTTACAGATGTTTCGCATATGGAGTTTTTAGTGCAACATTAAAATCGATCTAAAAGGATTTTGACACCGAAACACGTGTTTCGATGCGTATCTACATTAAAATAATAAAATTTAGTATTATTTCAGCATGTGTTCCTCGATAGCCTAGTGGATTGATGCTATGGCTTAGCTCCGAGCCCGAGTTCGAGTCTCGCTCAAGTCCTTTTTTTTTTTTTTCTTTTTTCCGACTGAACATTATGAAAGTGATGCACTGTTTTTGTTCGTTCGTCAAAAATCCTTACGTTTATTTTTTTTTTTTAAATATCGAACCATGTCAGTGTGAAAACGTAAGCTTACGGCAATATTGCGTTACGCGTTAGCATTCTTCTTTACGGGTTGGCTCTTAGGAGCCTTTGATTAATAGACATAATTTTAAGCTTATGTTTCTCCGTAAAAAGCACTCAAAACACTCGGGAATCAATGCTGCAATGATTTAAAGGCGCCACGAGTTCAAGCTGTGTACAGCTTCTTGTTTTTAATAAAATATTAAGTATAAAAAAGAAAATCTAAAATACCCACTCAGGAACGAACCTGTGACTTCAGCTAGGCTTAGGCTCACATACCCTACCGTACCACTGTACCACGGAGCTTCTCGGGTTGCTTAGTCCTAAATTTAACTGTAATATATATAGTAAAACTTGGCCTAACAGCGTTGCCCTCTGAAGACCCTCTGAACAAGCTTAACTAAGATGAAACTTAACTTAGGTGAAAGGTCGGAATTAAGATTGACGACCGGGCGATTTTTCAATTTTAGCAATTCTCAAAAACAGTAAGCTTAAGCTTGTTACCCGACCGTCTGCACAGTACATTTAGACCGTACAAAAGTTCACAAAAACAACTTTTTCTCCGTCTAGAATAACTATTACAACTATTTTCCGAATAAAATACACTTGTTGCTTGTCACAAAATGCCCGAGAAACTGATTTGGAAATCAAAATTGCAAAAATACACAAACATATTTGCATAAGGCGACGCGAGTATAAAATCTAAGTCTTGTTTTGTTTACATAAAATCGCTTTTCAATCTATGTAATGAATGAACAAACACATAAAAATGGACAACACAATCTTCTTTCGAAAAATTTTATTCAAATCTCCATTAGTTTATGTTTAAAAGCAAAACGCAAAACACGCATCGAGGCCGAGCCGTGTCTTCGATGAAATTCAAGAAATTAATACATACAACTGAATTTAAGCTATACGTTTAAAAACAATTCTCCAAAACTAACGAGAACACAAACAAAAAGTCAATCACAGATTGATATCAAGATAAATTCCCATCGAAAAATGTAATTTGTTTTACCTTTAAGTCCCAACGGCGACTACTGTGCTTGGAAATTCTTTAAATCTCCGCTTTGGTGCTGAAATCCGTAAAACGAACCCATCTCTCGCAATTGCTAAAAACGTATATAGTTCCTCGAAGCAAGATTTTATCCCTGAAAGCTCTTCTTTTTCCACTAAAGCGGCTTCTGAGTATCCCTTAATTAGTATCCCTGTCTTGAGTAGCAAACCACGAAAAAATGCAGGAAAATAACGACTTTAATTTAAACCGTTTTCTCCGCTCAGTGATCACAGCAAAACATCGAAGTGTTTTCCCAGCTGACGTGACATTCGGCCGTGTAACCGCGCGAAAAAAAAGCCTCGCTTTGGTTTCAACATGACGTCGTACGAGCATGTTTTGCGACGTCATACGCGCCCGCGAGCTAGTCCTGCGCGACGGAGCTACAGTAGTCCGGTCCTGCGCGACGGCGGCGGAGGGCGGCGGGCACACGCGCGCCCGCGAAACATTTCGCTAGCCATGACCATGAAAAATGACGGGCTAGGTTCTATGAGTATGGGGCTGCGCAGCCGGGCCTTCGGCCCGGCGAGTGCTCCGCTATAAACTGCTACCCCCAACCTCAACTGAAAGCTACCAGTTACTCCGTTATATAAGTCTCAGTAAGGTGTCCAACGTCTTTCTGGACGGTATGATTTGGGCGTGACCCATGTTTGTTTTATGGCCATGTCACACGAACCTTGCTACAGACGGTTCGTATACTTGGGCGTGACCTGGAGCCAGTTCTATTTAATTATCATATTGCGTCCCCCCTCAGTCAATAATATAAACTAATTTCGATTTTGAGACGACAATACCAATACGGAGAATATATTTCTTCCAACGCCGTCAATATAATGCAGTATTGCCGTCTTATAATCGAAATCAGTTTTGTATCACGATTCAACTGTTTTTCGGGCAAAAAGAAAGCAAAACTGAAGATAACTTGTGCTGATCAAAACTGCAATTCTTACTAGTCACACGCTGACGTACACGACGTTTTGAACGCGTTATCATATTTTTGTTTAGCAAAAAAGTTTCAAAAACACAAATTTGTTAGAACATCTTTTCGAAGTTTTTCAAAGTTACAAACCTTGAAAAAAATTAGTAAATAACGCAAACTTGCCGATCGCGAGGTTTTAGCCCAAAACCTTTTTTTCAAATTATGATGGCGTGATAGCGCGCGCACAGCATAGCTCAATGTAAACAAACCGTTCAAGGAACAAAAGCAGCTTTTAAACTCATCTTAACATTAACTTTCGATAGAAAGGGTCGTTGCATTGAATATAGCGTTGTTTATCTGTCAAACTTGACAAAGTAAACAACATTTTTGCCCCTCCTTTGAATATAATTTTAAATTTTGGTTTTCTACGCAAGGAACCCATTAAATTGCCGGGGGAAATGTTCAACCAATCACAGGCTGGTTTTTGAGACGACAATACGACTTTATATTGACGTCTCAAAGGCAGACAAAAGTATCTGAGAATCGTGATACGAATGTTTAACTTAATTTTACACTAAACTAATTTAGTGTCCTTGAAATGAAATGTACATCCGAATCCAGAAGTGTGATTACTCCATGGTATCAAACGCCTGGTAAGCTCGGTTAGCCTGGCAATCCCGGTTTGAAACAACAACAACAACAACAACAACAACAACAACAACAACGTTTATTCGTACTGTAAAGTTACAAAGATGTATACATAATATATAAATTAAAAATAGATACAGTAGGTGGTTACCCAAAATAACTAAAAAGCTAAAACTAGTTGGGTAAAAAGCTACTTTGAATCCGCCAAAAAAGCCTGGTAAGCCAGGTTTACGCCAAGAAAACTGAACCCAAAAAGCCAGATGAGCCTGGTTTTCCCAGGCTTTCCTGGTAAGCATGGTTGGAAAGTGTCACCTAAAAAGGTAAGCCTAAGTTACCTACGAAAGCCAGTTTTTTCGGCTTGGAGCTTGACCATTCCAGGTGTTAGGTTTCAGTTTATAATGTAACCGATTACTTTTCTGACTCGTTTTCATTTTAGATTCCCCATGTAAGGAATTGCCGTCACCAAAGAATGGAGCCAAGGCGTGTGAGACATGGCTGGCTGGACTGATGTGCACGGTTCATTGTAATAAGGGATATGGATTTGCCAACAATGTACAAGCAGTGTACTACTGTGATCCTAAGGGGGTGTGGTGGAATGCTAATACGAAAGGGAGTACAAACCCAGCTCTTCCTGATTGCTCAAGTAAGAAAATACAATTGTAAAATTTGTTGTTACAGTGAAACATGCTTTTCTTGGTAAACCTATTCAGATCGGGGAGAGCAGGGAGAGCGGGGAGAGTGGGGAGAGTGGGGAGAGGGGGGGAGGTGTCTTCGCCTACTTTAAAAACGTTTTGAACATTATACAAGAATTAAACCATTACCCACCAAACTCCGCGATTTTTTTAAAAAACAATTTGGTAACATTTCAGTGTTACATATTTTTTGTTCTTGACATGTGACGTTGCTATGGCAGCCATATTTTACAACGCATTTTTAGTTAAATTTTGCATTTTATGCTTAAATGAACATTTACATGGAAAATGTTTAACCTTCGTGTAGCAATTTTTAGAATTTAAGATTTTTTAGCATTTTTCTTTTGATTTTGATGAATTCTGACTGACTTTTGGAGCTTCTCTGACATGATGGCAATTCAAGATGGCGGATCCAATATGGCAGCCACTCGGAATGATTACGCAATTCCAGGGTCATATAGCGTCGTCACATCACGAAACCTTCTTGACACATTTTAGAACGTACTATAAACCCTCTAAGTTTCGCAGCCATAAATTTATTATTCTTGAAGTTACGGAGTGGGGGAAGAGGGGTGGGGGAAGAGGGGTGGGAGGCGGGGGGAGGAGGGAGGGGGGAGGGGGAGGGGGAAGAGGCCCCCAAGGCTCTTAGAAGATCAAAACAAGCCATGTCCGGGCATTGATGACCACAACTCTCTCTCTCTCTTCCCCCATTGCAGAAACGCACATACCAAAAAATGCTTTGGTGAATGGACAGTTCCACTATCTAACTGACAACTGTGGTGGTGAACAAATGAACGAAGAAATCGCCGGTAACTTCATTCAACTTTTAATGAGAACATCTTTTGGTCAGGCTGGTGCTTGTAGTAACAACCCACAATGCATAATCGAAAACGTCAAAGTCGAATGTGGAGAAACAGCTCGTCGCAGAAGAGATACAACAAGTGATAAGCAAAACGCAACAGTTCCTTTGACAGTCAGCTTTTCTATAAAAATACCTTTAAATGTCCACAGCAACGCATCCCTGGACCTAAACCAGACGTCTCAGCAAATATCAAACGATGTTATCGCGGCCTTAGAGAAAGTGGACATGACTCTGAATGTCAGTGGGATTATTATACAAATTGATCAATCCAAACCTCCCGAGATTCGGCTCACTCGTCTTCTTTGTGAAGAAGGACAAGTACAAAGTGGGGCCATATGTGGTAAGCCAAATATCATTGCTTGACAGTTATTGGGCTAAAACCTATAGTGGCATGACACCCCCAAGGCCATTCATGTGAAACCTACTCTTTAGTTTAACTTTTCTGTGGCACTGCTTACAGTATGCTGTTCACGGTGGACCTTCATTTTAGTCAATGGTTTAATTTCCAGAGTGTGGCCATTCAAACAAAACCCTTTATTAGGTAGTGCTATTTTCTCTCGATATTTTGCAAAATAATATTAATCATTAAATTTAGACTTTGAATTACTGCCCACTGTACCACCGCCAAATGTAATAACAACAAAAAATGTGATACCAACCGTAAATGTAATAAGCTTTAACCCTCATTTGCTAGCGAGAGCTGCCAAAACAATAGTTTTTTTTACGATTAATGAGCGAAAACAATGCCTCTGCACGTGCATTTTACATATTGTTATTCCTTGCAAAAGATCAAATTATAGGTTGTGTGGAGAACATAAACACACGACGGTTTTCCTTTTTCTATTTGAAATTGAGAGTCGTCCCTTAACGACAGTCTACGAATTCAACAGGAAGCCAAAAATTACCGCGTAAGCGAAGATGATTGACAGATCGGGAAAGTTAACCTGCACTAAACTACCTAGCGAGGTGGTACCCTAACCCTAACCCGGTAAAAAAAAAAGGGTTAGGGTTAGGGTTATAACATGATCTCTCACGTTCAAAGTTCAACCTTCTGAAGTGCGGCCGCTCAGAAAAAAAACCTCGGTTATTTCACTTTTCACCGGGTTATTTTAACCGGGTTATTTTAACCGGGTTACTAAAAAAATAACCCAGTTAACTCACCAAGTGCAGCCGCAGCCAATGTTCTTCAAATGTTTTTTTTTTCCCTCCCTTTTGACTAACTTCCTAACATTTACTGGCCAAACACATATTCTCTTACACCATGTATTTTCTTTCCTAGATTCCTATAAAATTCTAGTCCTAGTATCCATTTGTGTATTTTTCACCTGAAAGGTAACCGACTTGCAACTTCCCGTGACTGCACTTGACCATGCAATTTATTCCTTCATAAAGAGAGTCGAACTAGTACATCAACACATCCAAATAACTTGAAGTTACAAATTAGTTAACTGTTGTGCATCACCGCTGGGGGATTAATTAGAAACCATCCGGTTAACGGTTTGCTTACCTCTGACCGCTAAAGGCTGGTTTTCACTAGCGCATAAGCATAAGCACAAGCCAACATACGCAGACTCAGTAACATGTTGATCATTAGTTCCAATTGTTTGAACAAAACAGAACAATAGGCACTAATGATCAACACGTTACTGAGTCTGCGTATGTTGGCTTGTGCTTATGCTTATGCGCTAGTGAAAACCAGCCTTTAATAGGACTTTCTGCCCAGTGTTTGTGATCTAAGGGGCGAAGCAAATAAAAGGAACAGAAATGGATCAGTTAACAAAACACGTGTTTTTTTTCCTTTCCCTTTATCGTCTCTTTGTCTTTATGAAGGAATATATTGCATGGTCAAGTTCAGTCATGGGAAGTTGCAAGTCGGTTACTTTCCACGCCTGAAAAATATACAAATGGATACTAGGACTAGAATAAGGAATCTAGGAAAGAAAAGACACGGTGTAAAAGAATATGTGTTTGGCCAGTTAATGATAGGAAGTTAGTCAAAAGGGAGGAAAAAAACATTTGAAGAACATTCATGCTGTTTAGCGTGAAAGTAATTATTACATTTACGGTGGGGTGACTTATTACATTTAGAGTTAAAGTTTATTACGTTTACGGTTAGTATTACATTTAGCGTTAAAGCTTATTACCTTCACGGTTGGTATTACATTTGGGGTTGTTATTACATTTAGCTGTGATACAGCCCCCTTCACTTGCCTCAGAATATGAGATCCATTTTGCTTGTCCAAACGCCATTCACCTTTAACAATCTTTTAAGGCGAGTTGCACCTGAATTTGAATGAAATTTTAAGAGTTTCAAAAAAAAAAAATCGGTAAAAAAAGTTGTGTTTTTAAAACACCAACAAACAGATGATGCCCAAACGCACAAGAGCACAGTGACATTCATCTACAAATCTATAATGACACTTTTGGGTTGTTTCAGACTTTAAAGGGGCTATGTCACCACTTTTAGTGTTATTTTAAAAAGCTATAAAAGACATTTTATATCAGTGGCAACGATAAAATAATGGTCCAGTTTTGTTTAAAATTGCACTACGAGTATAATGAAACTATAAACAAGTGTCGCTGACTACAGATGGCCAGGATGGAAATGGATTGCAACTTGAAAAAATTGGCCAATTTTTTAAAGTTCTTTCAGTGAGTTTTGGAAAATATGCCAAAAACTGATTATTAACCTCTTACTAACTGAACGCGAGGGCCGTATTGGGGAATATTGGCCCGAGGTCGTGGCAGTACGGACCGAGCGCAGCGAGGTCCGTACTGCCACGACCGAGGGCCAATATTCCCCAGTACGGTCCCGAGCAAGTGAGGTTAGTAAGTAGTTTATTATATGGCATCATTTTTTTATGCGAAACAACACTTCCGGTTGTTCATTCAAGTCAATTTCCGGCACGATGTCAGGGAATTTCCCGCTTACGATGACGCAAGCAGCAAAAACCCAGTAGAACAACATGTAAAACGACAACAAATACGATCTGCGAATTTAGAAAACATTTAATGAGTTGAGAAAAAATCATTATACAATTAAAAGAATATGCATCCGCTGAGGAATGTTTTATTCGCACAACGGCGGAGTTTGAACTGAATCGAAGTTTTACAAAACGGTACTTCGCAAAGTCAAGTCAACACGTACAGCAGCATACAGTCAATCATCGATCGTTGTCACTTTCAATAATTACTCGACGCTTCTTTTCATTCTGGACGATTTTTACGTTTCCATGAAAAATATACTGTTCTCTGGAGTGAAACTGGGTTGGAGTCGCCGAATTCTCCGGTCTCAAAGAGAGCATCTTCTTCGTTATTTTCAAGTGCCTTGGCAGCTTGCGGTTTGTTGCCTTTGCAATGCTCATGAACAAGCGTCTTGCGTTTCGTAGCAAGAACTCTCCTCGATTTAAAGTCCTTGTCCTTGAGGATGTTTACTGGGGACCTTTTGTCGGTTCGAATACCTTTGAACGCTTCGCTGAAAACCAGATATGGTGTCTGGTTCGTGCTCTTCTCCGTTCTTCTTGCGGATATTTATAAAAAACTTGGACAACAGGTGGTCAAGATTGGCCGCAGGTAGGCTTTCGATATTTTCACTATTCAGCCCATTTTCTTTCATGTAACGAAAGAGAGTGTTCATGTCAGTCGTGGTCTTCTTAGTAGTGTTGACGGACTTTTCTGGTTATTTATAAAACCTTCAATTTCTTCCTGGCTGTCGGTGATCCTTGTCTTAACAATCGTTTCATTAAAGTTGCAAAGTTCTTCTTCATCTGGATAATAAAACAAGCTCAGTGAATGTTCATATTCCTCTTTGTCTTTCATGTTATCAATCATGCTAAATTGTTAGAAGGGTAATCTTATAATAAATTAAACAATATTTTCCTTTCCAGACGAGGTTTCTTGCATTTGATTTTATGCTTTTGTGTTTTCGCGGTTTGAATTTCCCGGGAGCTGAGCGATCGAGAGGAAATATCCAAACGGACCGTTTCCATGGTAATGGTCCGTACTGTAAAATCCCGACCGAAGAATAGCCAATCAGAGCACTCGATTTAGCCTTGAGTATTGCTTGCCATATAATAAGGTTTATTCTTTCTAAAATAATTAATTTTACTTGATATCTTGTTCTTGGTGTTCTAAGAGAACTCCGTGTTTGAAATAAGATGCTTATTTTTAATTCTAGCACAGTCTGTGACAAAAACATAAAAACCTCCATCACATAGCCCCTTTGAATAGTTAATACCATAAAACCAAAATCTCAAGTAGCGAAAATGATGGCATTTAGTTGTAACTCCCCTTTTGAAGGATTATCTCTTATTTGATCTTTTTTCATAAGGGAAAACCAAGATTCGCTCGCTGCGTGGAAGGCTGTCGGGTTCGTTTAAGTTTCTGACTATTGCTTTTTTTGTCTAAAAACATTATAGTGAACTGTCCTCCTGGCTACTTCTTCAACGGCACTAGCTGTCAAGCATGCGCAGTGGACCAATACCAGGATAAAGAGGCCCAGACCTCCTGCATCTCATGTCCATCTGGGACTTCTACTTCTGGAAAACATGGATCAAAACGGTCTCAAGACTGTCAAGGTCACTGATCTTTGATAGTTTTTGTAGTAATTTGTTGTTCTTATTTGATATTGTATTTACCTTCGTTTGATCAAAAAAGTTTCCATTCATCGGATCAATGATTCTGATTGGTCTGGACGTAAGCGCAACTCGAACGTCGGCGACTTTTAGATTAACAAATACTATTTCCCTGGTCATGCTTTTGAACCCTCTGACTTCATGAGTCTATCTGGCCTGGGATTCTATTTAAGAGAAAAACAAGGTTTCGTTTAATACAAGAAGCCGAGAGAAAGTGGGCCTACAATACCATTACAAAAAATCATTTTCTTTTCATATCGCACCCAGATAACACGGATTCTGGGGATGAATTAAAAAAAAGAAGAAAAAAAGACTGGGGCCTCCAAGCCGCTCACTATCGTTATCGCTAGGTTCATGGGTTCGAATCCTCAGAGCACAGCTTAATTCATCTCTTTTTTTTTTTGCGGCCTTTTAAGTAATTGCTTTTTATGACTCACATTTTATACTTCTATCGCACCTGTGAGATCTCTTTCATTTTTTTTTTTATTCTGTGACTCTATTAACTAATAAAAGCCCAACTGATCTTTGTTCCTTTTCTTTCTAGACCTTCCCAGCGATGTCTCTGGAAAGAGTAAAGATCCATTATCCAAAGGAATTATTGCAGTTATATCAGTTGGGGCATCCCTTCTTATTGTACTGGTTATTGGAGGGATTGTCTGTGTACGAAAACACTGTCCGTGAGTTAAATTTATATTTATCTGTTTATTACTGTACTCGTTATTAATTATAATGAACAGAAAACGAAAGAGGGACGAAACAACGTCAAGCGATAGCATTGGTTTCTCAATATTTTATACAGACCATCTTAGACCATATGCCAATTTATAATTCAACACATTGATACACTGCCCAAATGTGGTCATAAAGCTCTCGATACATGACGTATGGATGGAGCGATGGAGGTAAATTTCGCATTTTGAAGACAAGTGAAAATGATCGCTGCCTGCAATTTCGTGTTTTGGGGAGAAAAGTGCGTAAACTATTAGATATAAAAAGGAAAAAGAAAAAAAAAAAAAGAGAAGAAAAGAAAATTTCCCGTTGTGTCGCAGTGTTTCTCGGCGAAGCGGAATGAAAGCTAGTCAAAGTTCAACCGCTCGACACGGCGTGAATGAAGCAGCACGATTTTCGGGAAATTCCTTATAGAACTCACCTCTGGAATATGATATAGACTTGTTACTTTCCCAGGAAAACGTTTCTGATCTTTGTTTTAAGTTAAATGTTTTCGTCATTACGGCTGTAGAAGCTAAAACGAGCAAGTTTGTGAACAACAGCGATCGATTCAGCTCGACTTCGATGTTTGAAAGTTTGGTGCTGATGGAAGGGACTATAAAAAGCCAAATCAACTACAGATAACAATGTTTTAATCGTTTCTTGTATCCTTTAGCTGTGGATTTTTGTAAGACATACTGTTCTCGCTGCAATTCTTTCAGACTTTTCACTGAATTGAACTTTTTTAAGAGATGAAATACCTGTAACTAAAAAAATCTATGCCATTTTACTGTGTGTTAATCCGTTTAGTCACAACTCTGTCCCGTTCTTTAGGTACGTAGACGAAAACTCTTCGTAGAAACTGTACAGCCCCCGAAATGATCCCCAAATCGACCCCGAAATGATCCCAATTTTTTTTCACGCTGACCCCGAAATGATCCCCAAGTAATTTTTGGAATTGAATGGCCTTCCATCCAGAGAAAGCTGGAATGAATAAAATAAAGGCAGTTGAGGAAACTTCAATGTCTCGTTCCATTCTTCTGTTTCATTTGCGACTTCTGACCAGAAGATCAGTGAGATGTCGCGAACCGCGTGGTTGTCAACTCTCCTTCTATTTTGCTTTTTAAAAAGCGTAATCTCCGGAAATGAAGACAAGCCGCCGGATACGAATTCGTGTCTGCGTAAGGACGCAGAGGTTAGTTTGAAACTGTAAGAAATTGACTGTATCAGAATCGTTAACAAGGTTTTGTCAGTAAGAAATGTTTATAATCAATGACTATAATACTATATTATTATAATATTATAATATTATACTGTGATGTGTAATGTGATTGCATAACAGCGGTAAAATATGTATTATCGATAACACGAATCATGAACATCATTGAGTCAAAGTAAAGCAACTCCGAATAGCCCATGCAAGAAGCCTTTCATTTTGTTCTTTCGTTTTCAAAAGTTTTGAATGAAAGTTGACCTTTGGTAGCGTGTTTGGTTCCCACGGCGTGCGCGTAAGGAATTACTGAGATTTGTTGCCTGTCGAGACGGAGTGAATGTAACTGACTGAAATTACTCAATAGACTCTAAAAGTCTTGTGGGAATGTGTGAACTGATGTGTGCGGAATGTTTCAGAAGAAATTTGCCCCAAATGCTGTAAGAAATTCCAGTGCCTATCTGCAGGTGTTTACGTCAATGAAAGCGGCCTCATGCAGTACTCAGTAACAGTGGTACACATACTGAAAGTGAACAGTAGCTCTGGGGTGTAGCTTCCATGTAAAATTAACAAAGGAATGTTCAAAAGATATATAGAAAGCCATAAAAGATACCAGAATTGGAATACTTTTTTCGATTCGCTATTACCCTTTAATATGCGCAAGGTAACTTAGCGAAATTAAACACGAAAGTATATCTTTACTGTGACATGAGACGGAATATCAAACAGATGTTATATGAAGTAATGTTCAACTGGCTTGAGCTTCTACCTTATTCATGTTCTAAACGTGCAACTGTAGACATGTAGTGGTGCCATACAGGAGCCCAAACGTTACAAGGACCATTCCCATCGGTGACATACAGGAAGCTACACCTTAAACTTTGACCGCTACAAACACGCATTCAGTATTAAACTTAATAACGATTCTTTCGTATTGTTTTGATAGACTTGCGGTATTGTTACCATTTAAGTTTTTGATCGTATAATTGTGTTGTATTTCGTCTCGTTACTGAAATAATATGGTTGTTGATGTTCACGTTCGATCATGTTTGTTTCCTCTTTTAAATGATGCCGGTCTGCTTTAAGAAGCGGATAAGTCTGTATTTGTTATTAGTTACAGTTGAAAACGCTACACTCGCAAAAATAAGAAATGATATAGTTTCTTGAAAAATCTTTAAAAAATGCGTTATAATTATTTATTTTAAGAATTGTCCAAAATGAATAAATAAGTGAATACTGCATATAATGAGAATCAAAATTTCCTTAACTGCCTTTATTTTATTCATTCCAGCTTTCTCTGGATAGAAGGCCATTCCATTCCAAAAATTACTTGGGGATCATTTCGGGGTCAGTGTGAAAAAAAATGGGGATCATTTCGGGGTCGGGATCATTTCGGGGTCGATTTGGGGATCATTTCGGGGTCGGGGATCATTTCGGGGGCTGTACAAAACTCTCAAATTGTGTACGCGTAATTCATCAGTTAGCTGAGCAAAATTTTTGGCATTTGCTGCTTGTTACTCGTGGCGAAGCCCACGAGTTGTAAATTCGAAACTGAGTTTTCTTTTTCATTTCGTGAGACATTAGCGCATGCAAATGTATGCACGCATATTTTAGTTTATGTCAGCGGCTATATGGCTTTCAGCCATGAGCCATGAGCCATGAAATAAATACTGCAAAATATCTCCGTGTGTTGAATTGAGAAGCAAAAGAAAGAGGTAATTAGTCAAATCCTAGGTAGTGTAGTGGGTAAATGATGGGACAATAGAGCCGGAGGGAGTCGAAGGACGGGTGTTCGATTCTCGCCCAAGACGGATTTTTTTTTTCGAACTGAAAATTTCCGCTTTTTTTCCGGCGTTCGTCAAAAGTCGTTACATTTAATTTCTAAAAAAAAATATATATTGCCTTACCTTTAGCATTTGGTATTCACGCGTTGGCTCGCAGGAGCCTTTGATTAGACATAACTTTACTCTTATTTTTTTTATGTTTCTCCGTAAAAGTGCTCAAAACACTCGGGAATCGATGCTGCAATGAGTCAAAGGCGCCACGAGTTCAAGCTGTGTACAGCCCCTTGTTGTGTAAGAAATGGTGCGAGGGAAAATATTGTTGTAAAAATTTTCATTTAATAAAATTTTGTACATCTTAATGAATATTTTCTGGAAACTGTGATTTGCTATCAATGTGTTGAATTATAAAACAGTTATAGTGCCCAAGCTTACGCAATATCGCCTGATTTTAGCAAACTCGGCCTACGGCCTCGTCGGCGAAGTATCTGGCGATATAACTGTCAAATATCTTGGTTAATTTTTTCTCCAATGTCTTTCTCGTTAATTTTATAATTCCCTAAATACTGTTTAAAATTCGCATTAACGGAACAAGATAAATATAATTTTTTTCTGTCAGCACCTGATTAAAGTTGCTGTTACACGACGCAATTTTTTTCGTGCAACTTGCAACGCAACGCTGACGAGAGCCGTAGCGACATGTTGCGACACAAGTTGCTGATTACATGTTACACGTTTGCAGCTTGTCTCGCAACGTTGCAAAAGTAGATAACTCGCAACGCAATTTTTCGTTGTGAAACAGGTTGTGCGGAGGTGTTACACGCGCATTTTCATCCGCAACTTGTCTCGCAACGACTCTCGTCAGCATTGCAGTTGCGTTGCAAAATGCAGGAAAAAATTGCCTCGTGTAACAGCACCTTAAAATTGTCAGGTAAACTATTTGAACCAAGGTAAACGACGGAACGGTTTCTAGAAAATAGGAAAAAAAATGTTGTTATATATTGTTGTGATATATAATATTGTACATTCTTTTAACACAGTATGCCCAAATGCATCCCAAGAGAATCATTTAGAAAGGATAATAGATCTTTATACCAATAAATAGAATGTTGACAATCCTGATTAGCCTAGCTTGTTCCCAGAATTCATGAAGTTTGTGTTGCATCGTTTATGATTTTTCCTTTTTTTCCCGACAACATTTCTTCAGTTAGGTATATATGTTGTGGTGCAATTTTGTCCTTTGTGCAAATTTTCTTTTCCTTTGTTTTTGGTAATGTATGATAATGAGTTTTAAACAAAGGAAAATAAAATTTGCACCAAGGACAAAATTGCACCACAACATATGCATTAAGTGAGTGGAACTTGTTAATAGTCACCAAGCAAACAGGCTTCTAAATATTGGTACAAGTTTAAAATTGATGATGTTGGCATACCGTATCGTCATTGACCCTGCTGTTTAACAATAAAGTTACTTTTTGTTACGAAAACACAGCAGGAACAGAAAATATACAGCGAAAACAAAATACGGCTTCGACAGTTCGTTTATTTTCAACACAAATAGTATCAGAACATTCACACAACAATGCAACCCATCCGTTATACAACACCTTTGAACTCTTAATTTTTAATTATGTACCATGAACTTATAAGGCCAGTTTACACACACGCGATTTCTTAGGTAATATTGGTCGCAATTTTTAATGTAACTTTTGTCGCTCTCAAGACCTCGCGTAGGTGTAAACTAGTGGCGATTTCAGTGCGATTTGGGCGCAGAAAATATCGCACGCGAATCGCACAGGGATCGCCGCTTGTTAGTCTGCGTAGCAGGCGTCAGAGAGAGGGAACTAGGCAAAGAGGGAAAGGACGCCTACAATAAAGACTCATTTTGTTCATTTTGCGGACGGTGACTACCGCAAAATTCCGATTGTCTAATTCGCGCCGGGCGGCAAACGTGGTAAATTCCCACGTGAATTCAGCCATGCGTAAAAGGTGCGCCAGTTTCTGATTGGAAACGTATTGACAGTTGACACAATTCGATTACCAGGAAATCGGTGGGTGTAATGGGAATAGCCCAGTTATTACAACAGGCGTTCCTTCCCAATCCCCCCTCTTCTTTTTTCGCTCCCCTCCCCCCTCCCCGTTTACACCTGTCACGCAGGCTTCCGCTAGTTTACACTTGCTAAGAAAGTTATTTTGGAAAGAGCGAAAAACATCTCATCACAAACCGCAAGTGTAAACAGGCCTTTGATTTGCTGAAACTTTGTGTTCATTTTTATCGTAGAGGCGAAAACCACAGGGTGGATTCTCCAGTTGGATTCTCAAATGAAGGCTATGGTGATGTCGACTACGTACTAAGGCTACAGAACATGCAGAGCTCTAACGCCTAAGCTGGCTAGACAAATCGTGGGAGAAGACAGTAAAAAAGTTTAAAATGTGATGTAAATAGTATAGAATTTTATGTACATACGATTACAGAAATGATCTGTGGAGAACTCTCGTTCGAGACATGATGTCGCAACTCATATTGTATGATAATATATGTGCCTCCAACAACGTCATTCTTGATCATTATTTGTTCTTAAGGTGATTCCACTGTTTTGCATTGCGCATCACTTACTGCGCATAATTTATTGCGTCATTAGCGCATGCACGAGCGCGCGCACATTTAGAACATAGGTTTCTTTTGAGACTAAGGTGGCTAAAAAATAAGTGGCTGTTTTGTCGTAAACGCACGGGCACCCCACCTTTTTTTCGTCCATTCTAATCAAGTTCCCATAACCTTTGTATGAGAAAAGACTTATTATATTTCTATTGTTGAAAATCTAATAAATGAGAGAAATAGAGCTGAACTGCAGTTTCTCTGTTTTGCATTTCAGTAATCAGGAAAACAGATTTTGTCTGATATTTACCTGGCGCTTAGACTTCCCTGTCTAAAACGAATGTAAAAAGTTTACCTATGTTCAACGCAATGTATGTGATGTCTTCTTTAGCATGTTCTCATAAGTTTTTTAGTTTTTAAGAGTTTTCAAATAATAGCAATGCACTTCTATAACAATACTGCTAATATGCCAAAATAGGGCATATTCGATGCCTGACAGCTCCTTAACCAACACGGGCACCCCCATTTTTTATTTTAAACTTGAAATTCTCATATAATAAATATCTCGTAGGCAAAGTTTGAACAAGAATCTATTGTAAGTTCTATTTCATTGTAATTGCCTTAAACTCATGAAGTAGTGATCCGCATAAAGAGGATAGCGCTGAACGGCAATGCACGATGGAATATCACCTTTTTTTTTTTGCAGTGTTACAACTAGTGATCTCATTGGCCTAGACTCAAAAAATGCTAAAAAGTAAAGGTTCAAGGTGCATTTTGTCTATTTTTTTTTTTTAAGGTTTCAAGTACCTTGAACCCAATCGCACAACATGCAAGTGTTAAAATATATTGTATTTGGGGAACTTCATCAAAGAAGCAAAATTATTAGCTATTGTCTTCTGCAATGTGGGAACTGGTTAAGCACGAACATTTCCTATAATTTATTTGAGGCAAATGGATTTTCTTTATTTTTATACTCGTCTATTTTTGAAACCAAAGATATTCTATGTGGGAAAGAGCCAATGCCGCAGAACAATGAAGTTTACTATAGTTCTTATGTGGAGCATTACTTAAAAGCCAAAGGAAATAATAGGAGACGTCTGTACACAGTTTAACTCATTAATTCACGAAGAGAAAACAAAGAAAACCATCACCTTTTAGGGTTTGGACATTCTTGCTTGGACTTTCTCGAAGAATTTGATAGTTTTTTTAAAGAAGCTATATCAACCACTCGAAAGAGTGTTTAATTCATTTATTTTTTCTCCAAACCTTTGAGGATGATAATACTTAAATTAAGTCACATTGTATATAGGAAGAAGAGGAGAGGGGCACGTCCAGATAAACTAATATTGTGCCCCTTAATTAAGTTACATCAGTATAAACAAAAAACTTGAAATTTTATTAGTAAAAATTACAAATTAAAGAGTGTTTCGTCAGGTAGGAAAACCAGGAAGTGGGTTGAAAACACGAGGCGCAGTGTTCGTTCGATATAGAGGTTTTGCACGGCAGCCATGTTGCATGGCAGGAACAATGAAAATGTTTTGCATTAGAAAGAACATTCTTTCCCATAGGGAAAGTAATCTATTGTTCCTGCCATGCAACATGGCTGCCGTGCAAAACCTCTATACATGTATTACTTCTATACCATGCGCGATTTAGGGGTAACACTTATTCTTTTGTTAAAACAATAGAATATTAGAGCACAAAAGAACGACAATACAATAGAATACAATACCATAGAATATATTGGAATACATAATTTTACCTAATACAATGAATGTGTACAATGTACAATAGAGCTAACACCCTAAATCGGGCATCATATGATTACTTCCGTGTTTAATCTGGATATTGAAACAATAGAAATTTGTTAATGAGCAAATGAGTAATTTTTTCAAACCTCCAAGAGGACCCTTTTTAGTTCCTTAACGATTTTCTATTCACGGTTTCAAAATTCATATTTAGTCCTTAGCTAAGGGCCGATTCGCACTAGCGGACAAATTTTGTAACAATTTGTAGATTTCTTCATTAATGTGTCACTTGTTACAGAAAACAAGTGCGAATACGTTTTTTGAGACCTAGAACTTGTCCATCAATTCAGGAAAACAAAGAAGCAGTTGTCTTATGATTGGTCAGCGTTGCACGCGCGATACATTTTGTCAAACAATCGCAAAAACAAGTGCGAACGAATTGTTGGACAAGTGCAAATTTTGTCAAAAGGGACAAATCTTCAAAGGGGCCGTTGTCCTGCCTCAAGGCAGGACAATTCATGACAAGTCGCATTCCAATGCCCCTCGTAATGCCAGATAACAATACGTTGTTGATTGGCTATTGTGTTTGGTCTGGATTGTACTAAAAAACAACACGCGAAATTTCGTCCTTTGCTGTGGCGTTAACATCTGTCGAAACGCCACTTGCTTCATAACTTGCCGAGGTGACGTCGTGGAAGGATGGTAATACCGGGGTTGGAACAAGAGAATGCGGAGGGAACCAGTTTGTGCCGATAAATGGACGGGAAAAATAATAGTTTTCTTGCGACATTTTCCCCGCACGAGCACAAAAACATCAGTACACGCGCACTTCAAATGCAAATCGTTTTAACATTTTTCACCACGTGGACCTGCCTGCATATTTGATGTTTGCTCAAGACGACCGTGCCGAGAAATGTACAAGGATGCCAGAAGCACGTGCAGAGCTATTGTACTGATAATTATACCTTTTGTTTTCTTCAAAATGTCTCTGACTTGTCGCGACAATTTTGTTTTTGTCAAAAATGTCATGACATTTCAAACTTGTCCGCTAGTGCGAATCGGCCCTAAGCCTCCTTTGGGATTTGACTGCTAATCAGTTTATGCGTGATAGAAAGAGTGTGAACAAGTTATAATAGGGCATTTGCATGATGGCGTCATTTGACTAACACTACCAGAATTCATTTCGTTTTTCTTTTCTTATTTAAATTTTTTAATCCCAGTGCGGTTTAAATAACAATAGCCCTAATTTGCACAACAAAACAAAAAACTGAAGGATTCTGGTAGTTGTAGTCATATGACGTCATCGTGCAAATGGCCTATTCGGTGCATCTTTCAAGGCCAGAGCTCTTGTAGAAACGGAGCAAATCCCCTCTGAATATTGAAGCAATATTGTTTTGTAATGAGTAAAAATCAGCCATTTTTTCACAAATGGAAGAGGACTTTTCAGCTCATTAATCATTTTCTATTGTTTTAATGTTCATGAGTTTATTTCCAAGCGTCCTTTGGGGTTTCACTGAGCAAGTGATCATTCTATGCAGTTTTCAAGGCTTGAGCTCTTGTAGAAACAGAGAAATCTGCTCGGAATATTAACAGTAAAAATTTGGTTTTCCGACTAGTGTACGGAAGATCGTGGGTTCGAATCCCATCTGGAACTCGGAGCTTTTCTCTCCACACTTATCATTCAATTTATAAAAAAAATTGTTAATGACCAAAAACGAGCAATTTTTTTCACAAATCGAAGGACCCTTGTTTTTTTTACTAATCTTTGACTATTAACTTATCTTTGACTGATCCTTGACTAATCACTAAGTGATCCTAGTAGTAAAGAACATGTAGTTTCTAGCGGGTGAATCCTAATGTCCTAACTGTAGCCCTAATTCCTAACTATTGCTATTACTGCCTCTACCTTAATATTCTAGCTCCTTTACCTTAACACTTTCTATAAAACCTATACCCTATCCCTAATCCAAACTGAAGCCTAACTCCTGTCGATGCGCAGTCTGCGTTTGTCTAGCACCAAGTCCCACGTGAATTTGATTGCCAAGTGAATAAATCTCAATTTCGTAACATTTTAGTTACTTGGAACATCTAGAAATCTTCCTCATGCATAAGCAGGTTATGTTACTTTGTTAGATTAATTAAATAATTATGTTAAAATCAGCTTAGATTACAAGCAACTTGATCAGGAAGAAAACCGATGTTCCAAGTCTTGCCGAAAATCGGTGAGTTAGGGCCGATTCGCACTAGCGGACAAGTTTGAAATGTCATGACATTTTTGACAAAAACAAAATTGTCGCGACAAGTCAGAGACATTTTGAAGAAAACAAAAGGTATAATTATCAGTACAATAGCTCTGCACGTGCTTCTGGCATCCTTGTACATTTCTCGGCACGGTCGTCTTGAGCAAACATCAAATATGCAGGCAGGTCCACGTGGTGAAAAATGTTAAAACGATTTGCATTTGAAGTGCGCGTGTACTGATGTTTTTGTGCTCGTGCGGGGAAAATGTCGCAAGAAAACTATTATTTTTCCCGTCCATTTATCGGCACAAACTGGTTCCCTCCGCATTCTCTTGTTCCAACCCCGGTATTACCATCCTTCCACGACGTCACCTCGGCAAGTTATGAAGCAAGTGGCGTTTCGACAGATGTTAACGCCACAGCAAAGGACGAAATTTCGCGTGTTGTTTTTTAGTACAATCCAGACCAAACACAATAGCCAATCAACAACGTATTGTTATCTGGCATTACGAGGGGCATTGGAATGCGACTTGTCATGAATTGTCCTGCCTTGAGGCAGGACAATGGCCCCTTTGAAGATTTGTCCCTTTTGACAAAATTTGCACTTGTCCAACAATTCGTTCGCACTTGTTTTTGCGATTGTTTGACAAAATGTATCGCGCGTGCAACGCTGACCAATCATAAGACAACTGCTTCTTTGTTTTCCTGAATTGATGGACAAGTTCTAGGTCTCAAAAAACGTATTCGCACTTGTTTTCTGTAACAAGTGACACATTAATGAAGAAATCTACAAATTGTTACAAAATTTGTCCGCTAGTGCGAATCGGCCCTTACTAAGAATTCTGAAAATTGTGCCATTTACATTCAAAAAGTAAACAATTTAAAACTCGAATAGTTTTAGTAGGTAAAGCAATAATGTACATTTTTTTTTTGTTTAGTTCTCTGTATTGGCCAGGCAGTGAAACAATTCAAAAGAAATCTATCATATTATACAAATTAAAAATCGAAATATGAAGACAAGTCAAATGACATACTGCCGTTCAACATTTGTGTGAAGTTATTATGATATCATAATATTATTATTACCTTAATGATAACATTTAAATACATAAAGCGATTCATGTAAGCCATTAAAGCCGCGTTCACATGACAAACTTACTTCAGTCGGCAATCTCGTGTTTGCAAACTTCAAAAAGTTGGTAATCTCGCTTTTTCACATGACAATCTCTCAGTATCATTAATGTCATTCTCAGGCCGGCACGCAAAATCTCGAGATGTGTTGGGAGATTTAATTCTTTCACACGTCAAATGCCAACACAAAAACGTTGGCCGAAAAGTTGGCGAGATTTAAAACTTGTTATAATCGTTGCCAACAGTTTGTCAACACATGTTTGCAAACTCAAAGGTGAGAAAAAGGAGGCAAAGACTTTGTGCTCGCGCGCGTGTACAATCCCAACAGCAACGCAGTTTTCGCCACACCAGGAAATGTCTCGAAGTGATGCATGATGATACCTTGAAACCATAAAAAGGCACTTTCTCGCCCTCGCTGAATTGTAAAGATGCATCTTGGAAATCTCAGGGTAAAATATCTGACAGCAGTGGAATTTAGCATGATCAAAAACGCAAGTTTAGTCAGCAACATTTTCTAAAAGAAAACTAAAGAGCGAAGTTCCGCCAATTCTTTGTAAGGTTTCTTGGCATCACCATAACATTCAGTTTCTCCAATGGTGAGAGTTAAACTTGTTTCCTTTAATAGCAGCTCGTTGAAATGCAAGTCCAAAAAAAATATGTTCCGTAAGTTATTATCAGAACATCAAAAATGACCTTGAAACACTGCAGTAACTTAATGCTTGAAAATTAGCAGGCTAGTTACGGATGACTTGCTGATATCATTCCTGTATGATACTATACAAGTTACACAATGACCGTTTCGAACTTTAAATACTTCTTTAAAAGAATAGCTGTCCGCTATACGACAACCTTACTTCGAAATCGTGAATCTAACGAAGAGAGAGAATGAGCTTAGTTCTTTCAAAAATTAAACGCAGGCTAGTTCTTTTCCAATCTTATTTCTCCTTGCTCGTTTCTTTCTAAAAATAGAAAATGACTTAATTCTAAACTAATTATTCACTTTATATGTGATCACTGTCTTGTATTACCGATAGACCACGGAAATAATCAAATTGGATCACAACTGTTTTACTTTAAATTCCTTTTAGGCGTAATAAAATTATCCAAAACGTTTAATTAATGCATGCAAGTACAGTCGATACAAATACTTAACTGAAATCAGAAAAAAATGACCACCGCGACTGACGTTTGCCAAACTAATGTACGCCTATCGCAAAGGTGTATTGAGTACTACCTCAAGGAGTTGCCAGGAGGCGTGGGAATTACGGGAATTATTCCAGAATGGTTATAGACCCTATTCATAAATAACGGCCGATTTATTTAGTCTTTTATATTCATGCTAATCAGCCCAACTAGCCTCATTTTAGAGCAAAAATTCTTTTTAATTTTGCACATGCTAACGAGGCTAGTTGGGCTAATTAGCATGAATATGAAAGAATAATAAACCAGCCGCCATTTATGAATAGGGTCTATGAGGTGGTGAAATTAAAAGGATGATACTAGCTCAAATTAAAAGTCTGTTTTGATATTTCAATACCGCACATAGTCCGTAAGAGTCTATGAAAAAAATATAAATTTTTCCAATTAGGTCATTGTAAGGCTGCCAGTGCAAAACGTTCCTACCTATTAAGGTTATAAATACATGGTCAGAGTACAGCTAGGAACCTTTTGCATACAGACTTTCAACTGAAATGTTGAAGATCTCCCTTGAGCTATATCATCCCTTTACCTTATTATGATCTCATGAGGAATAAAGAATAACAATGGAATAGTGGTTTTATGTTTATGTACTGATCTTTGCCATTGTGGTAGTGGTGGTGGTAGACATGGGGTGGGAGGATCGGAGGGGAAGTTGATTGGAGAAGCAGGTAAGGGTTGGGTTGGGGTTGGTGGTAGTTAAGGGTAGAAGTAGGGTAGGGACTGCAAAACAGTGGTAGTGGAGGTGGTAGACATGGGGTGGGAGGATCGGAGGGGAAGTCGAGGGCAGAAGCAGATAAGGGTTGGGTTTGGGGTGGTGGAAGTTAACGGTGGAAGTTAAGGGTAGAAGTAGGGTGGGGGCTGCAAAACACCTCCTTCGCACTTCCATAAGAGAGGAGTCAATACACTCTCATTCTAATCTTGTATTTTGTAATTTGGTAATAATTGCCTCGTAAATTCCTATTCAGGATGAATCGTGCACGCAAAATAATAAACAATTATTTTAAGGGGACTTATCGAATACGACTCCGAGGATGTGTACAAGACACAGACAAATTCGCTAGGTGAACTGTAATAGTTTCATATAGCTAGTAGTGACCACAAAGGTTTTGTGACATTTTTGTTGTTGCGCTGTTTACAAATACCATTGGAGAAAGCTAGCGGAAATAAACAAATTACAGTAATACAAATCTTTGTGCTAGTTTGGTATTTTAGTTTAAGTAGACACTAACTAGTAAAATATTAAAACTTTCTTAAACAAGAACTTGTGATGTCTACAACTCCTTTGTCAGGATAAATTACGAGGCTACCGAAATTAGTTTGCGAAATTTGAACGACTCGCAGAATAAACGAAATTTAAAATCGGCGAAACATTTTAAAAGATATCATAAGTTTTTTTTCCCTCTAATTTTGAACGAAACGCAGATTAAATAACCCTAATTCGAGACAAACTTTATGTAAATTTTAATTAATGCATTTCAACGATCCCATATACAGCTTTGGTCCATTGAGTGTTCCAGTCTGGAAAGTTAACGTTCATAAAAGAGCTATGTCATGCACCATTTTACATGTTAAAAAGCGAAAAGTCAGATATAAAATCAGTGGAACCGCAAACATAATGGTTCAAGTTTGTTTGAAATAATTTACTAGTGCTCTAAGAGTAAAAAAAAAGTAAAAAAAGTAAAAAGAAAAAAGTAAAAAAAGTAGTGTAAAAAAATGTATTGGACTGCAGATGGCCAGAATAGAAATGATTGCAACTTGAAAAAATAGACCACTTTTTTATCGCCCATCTACAGCTATGATTACAGTTCGTTGTCTCTTCAAAAATCCATTTGATATCTTTCTCTTAGAGTTCTGACTCATAAACGTCAAAATAACCCATGACATTGCTCCTTTAGGCCAATGTTACTAAATGTGTTAATATCTATGCGGCTTAATTAATAAGTCACCTTGAAGCTTGAGTAAACGTCTTGCTATTTTGACGTGCGACAGCTTTGTTCTCTGATTCCACTGAATCTTTATGTACAGCAAGCTAAATTGCAATGGCGACGTCAAAGAGGGAGGATTCCTGGGAAACAATGATTTTGCAATGTGAATGTAATTTTCTAGGCGGAGTGATCCTAACGGAAACAAATCCAATGTATTAGTAATGTAAAACTGCCACCACTTGTTCGTTTTGCAGGCATATGTTTTTTTTTTTAAGGCTAAACACTTAGAACCAAATTCCACTAGTTGTCACGCGGAATTATTACTTTCACAGTACCTCCCCTTTGTGTGTGAAGAAAAAAAAGAGAAAACTACCCAAGTGGGTCGGCACGAACGGGACCGCAAGGGTACCCATGCGAGGTACCGCCCAGTTGATAAAACGAATAAAAGTAAGAATTACATGAATAAGAAATAGATAAATGAGTGTTAAATATTAGACAGATAAAGTAATGCTAATATCCTTTAATATCCTATAATATCCTTTAATAATCAAGACCTATATGAATCCTTTAGTGGATATAGAACGTTCTAAATAAAATATTCTGCACATGTTCGGACTCTCCCTCTCGGCGTTTTTTCTTCACCGACCTAGCTACCCTCACCTCCACCCACCCTCTTTAATTTTGTCCAACTTCCCTCTCTCCAACATCATCTCATGGGTAACGCAGGTGACCATTACATATCGTGGGCTCAATGTTTAAGCCGATCGAACGATCGAGTGTAATTTCTACTCGAATGTTACAACTCGTTCAACGCTTCGCGTATTCACGAGTTTAAAAAGGGCACAGAGTAAGAATATCTGATCTTCACTTACATAATCTGAAGTAGCATTGCGTGCAAGTAACAGTCGACCGTCAACAGGATTAGCACTGTGGTGCAAAGTGTGCCCGGCACACCTTCGGATTCGAAACCTGAATTCCAGAGAAAAGATAAAAAATAAACAAAGGCACGTCAATTAATACTGTAAGACTGTTGCCAGTGGCGGATATAGGGGGAGGAGCTGCCATTCCCCCAATCTTGCAAACCAATATGTCCCATAAGGTGAAGAAACTCTAACAGTCTCAAACAATTTCGATCCGCTCCCTCCTAACCTCCCTTCCCTTCCTCACCCCTTTTGTTCATCATGTGTTAATGCCTCTGTAATTTAATTAGCCACCTTAAAGCTTGAGTGAATATCTTGGCATGTTTAGCATTTTTTTATTCCGGCAGCTTAGTTCTCTCATTCCACTCTTGATGCACAGCAAATTAAAGTACAACGGCAACATACGACAAACATGATCGGCTGGAAACAATCACAGGCCGGGGCTTCACGTCTGAAATCAGTAGTAGGGTAAAAACGCACCTAGGCCACTTCCAATTAACCCCAAATTTCACAGAAAAATCACAAAAATCGTTCCCCCCAAATTCAACAAATTAGGAAGTTGCTGGAACTGAACAGAAAAGGTTAAGTTATGTTAAATGAAACACTAGATGGAATTGATTAGAATTGCTGATTTTTAGCTGATGATTGAGGAAAGAAAAATGTGCCAAATTGTGTGAAATTTAGGGTTAATTGGAAGTGGCCCAGGTGCGTTTTTACCCTACTACTGAAATCTCCAAGTAATTTTCTGGGCGGAATGATCCTAAAGTAGAACAAATCAAATACAAGTAACAAAAAATTAATTATGCGATCGTTGTAGTTACCATCACTTGTTCTTGCCGAATAAAACTGCAGACACTAACAGAACCAGACTCCATATACATGTACGATGCTCGATTAAGGGGTAACACTTATTCTTTTGTTAAAACAATAGAATATTAAAACACAAAATAACGGCAATACAATTGAATACAATACCATAGAATATATTAGAACACATAATACAATGAAGGTGCACAATGGAGCTGACACCCTAAATCGGGCGTCATATGAGCACCCTTTTCCTGTCGCACAGCATTATTGCTTTCACAGTAATTCCTTTTGAATTGTATGGTGAATTAACCTACACAATAGGCACTTTTGGGGTCGTTGCTCACGCTTCGCGTTTGCGCACCCCAAATGTCTCAACCTGGCTTCAACGGTAGCCAAGTGTACATTAGGGTAACAAGTACCTGTGATTTCTGTAACGTGAAGTGGCGGTGAAGGATATCCACGGCTACTTGATTTATCTTGATTTATATTCCAAATTCAGAATGGCGTCCTTTATCTACCTGCACAGGTGGAAAGAGAAAATGGAGGACACAAAACAAGGAACAGAACATGTCACGGTTAGTATGGAAAACAATTGAACCAGCAAAAAAGGGGGATCACCATGTAAAAGCCTGTTAGGGTTTCATTTAAGTCCTGCTCCCATCTGCACATATTTATCACGAATTGACTTTTGTATTGGTAAGAAAATGGTAAATAGAGGTTCCCCAGTTCATACAACAAAGAGGGCGTTGGGTTTTAATCAAATTGAAACCCTATATGTGGGTCCGGGCTTTTACCTCTCTTTCATTTGCTCCCTTATATAACATGGCAAGGCCTTTACTATAAGGATACTACTTACATTCCAGTCTGTGTTCCAATGTGTTCTTTGCATTTTTGGTCTGGTGTTCGTCTCTGATCGACCGTAGCTGGTAAGTATTGGTACTGCTTACTGATAACTAAAGGGAGCACACAAAACCACTGCGGCACCATGAAACTCGAAAATCTTGCGCGATTGTGATTATGGTTGTTGTAAAGATTTTCTCTTCATTGCACTCTCCTCTCTGCTATGATGATTCATTCAATTAATTGACCAAACGTGTGCTGAAATATAAAAGCTTATAATAATATTATGCGACCAAAAACCGTCTTCATGCGTCTTGATTTCGTACACCAAAAAAAGTGATGAAACTAAAAAAAAGTGTAGTTTAGTAGCGATATCTGTTACCTCCCTGGAGGTAATTTAAGACGTCGTTGTGTTTAGACGCTGCGAGATGTTCCTGAAATTGAAATATTAGTTGTGAAGAAAATCACACATGACACAAATGAAACAATGGCGAATTTTTATTTTCAATTGCGTTTTATTATTATAACTTTGTTTGCACATTTATATCATAGTGATTCTTAGAAGGAATAAAACATCCGTCAGGCGATAATAAAACCACAAACGACATAAATAAAGCACACAAACAGACTTTCTAATTATTTTCTATCCTTCATTCTCAGCAATTTGTGCGATTACATGGTTTTCACACTTATCTCACACTTTTGGAGACGGAAATAACTAAACACACTGCAAGACGTTTATTTCTAACTTTATTTTCAAAAAAAATGCACCATAAGATGGCTTACACTTTCATTATATTTTTAAAATGCTTACCGGTACCGATTACAAGTTGAAGTACATGGAATTTTGTCGAATGCGTAGAAGCTGCGTCAAAGATCTAAGAAAACAATGAAACGGTTTCGTTCGTAGCCGACGGTTTCCCCGAAAAAAAAAAAGGTTGAATCATTTGAAGAAAAATATAACGTTTCTTTACCTAAAATTTAACCATTGGATTAGTATTCTTCCTGAAATAAAATCAGCTATTAGTATCGTTGATTAGCTAAAGAGCAAGAGAACATCTCTTGCTAAAGAGATAATGTTTAAGAAAAAGACACAAGACAAACTTTTTTTAAAGTCTTATTTTAGATTGTTTTTTAATACAAAGCTTTTACGCTTATCTTTAACTATGACACAGGACCTACCAACTATACATGAGGGGGTGCGCTCCTACGTGAAAAATCTAGCGTCCAGGAAAACCGAAGAGTATTTCAGTTTACATAAAACGGAACACCCCAGGGTCCCCTAGACGGTACGGAGGGGTCATCTATCAGCTTGCTATCGAGACTTTCTCGATACCAAGCCTTCATTTGTTCACAGTTAAATCGTGAACTAAAAAATAAGCCGGACTCGAAAACAAATTCGAGGAACCAAAAGAAGAGATCGAAAGCGAAAATGACGAACTTTTTAATCGAAAGTCGGACCGAACTTTTATAGAAGATAACACCAATTACAAATAATTTGCTATCTTACAAGATACTACTTTTCAGAGATTACCGTCAGATTCATAGACACGGCCGGCCAGTAGCACATTTTCAGGATGGCTTTATGGATACTAAAACGGAGTCACTTTTTTAAATTTAGTTCAGTCAAAACTGTTTCCAATTCAGATTAAATCAAGAGAATTGACGGCATCGTGAAAATGTGCTACCAGTTACTGCGAGAAACCGATAAGATTTCACAAGGAAACCCTCCTTTGGGTTTCTGTTAGATAATGTTTTGGAATAAGGACGCAAGACACTAAGTTTTTAAGTTTTATTGTTTCAAATTAGAATATGTTACCCTCCTATACAGTTGTTTCAACAAACGCTGCTGGACGTTAGCTTCAATTAAACTGCAATAAAGTTCGCGAGCGCGCGAATACTCTCGATACCAAAAGGTTTGCCTTTCGCATGTATGGAATCCAGCTTTTGCTATTTCGCATTCACCTCTCGAAGCTTGTCCAACGATATTAGTTAAGACAGCTGTAAATTTATGCTACACTGTATATGCTATATGCTATCTGCTGTATGCTATCTGCTATCTGCCATCCGCTATATATACGATTTGAAGACGATCAAACGTCTCTCGCTCGCGTGGTGCAATGCAGGCCCTTCTTGAAGTAGACTCCTACCACAAGGCAAGATAAAAAAAAGAGACAATTCTACTCGATCTCACCTTTATTTCGCTGGGTGTCACCGCGAGATTGCCTCTTTTTTGACGCTGCCAAAGTGAGAAAAAACCTCCCAATGATTGACGGGCTCCATGTTGATCCAATGATACTGCTTTGTAGAATTGTCTCGAAGGCTTAGTAGGATTAAAATTTTTAAACTATCTACCTAAGGTGTGTGCATTCAGTGTCCCATGATAACCCATTCTGTCATGATTAATCTGATATATAATGTACGCTGGCAGATTTGGCAGCGAGCTATTACCTTTGTTTATAATCAAACTCCTATCAAGCCGGACTGAATGCCCTGCAAAAGTATAAAGTAATCCATCGTTTTGTGAACCAATTCTGTTGTGTAGCCAATTTCATAGAGGTAATAGCCAACCAAAAATGGCAGCCTACCTAACAATCTGTCTGTAACAAGAGAGGCCACTTAACCCGTAAGGAGTGGCCAAATGAGGTCTCCTTCCAACAGTTGAATGGCCTGCAGCCTCCAGTTTCCTAAATGTTGTCATAACTAACATATTTGGGTAAACCTTACGGAAGTAAGAGAGTGAGAAATAGAAAGAGAAAGAGGAAGCTTCACTTTAATACAGCGCTTGACTGTCAAGTGAAACGTAATTGATCAACCTAATTTCGCGCAACAATGCGGGAGAACGAAATAGCAACGACGACGAAGAAGTGTTTCCGAAAAAAGGCCGATTCCGAATCTCTTTCGGAGAAAAAAACAGATGATCGAACATAATACTCGAATAACGTGAAAAGAAACCCAAGGCCCAAATGAAAGGGAAAACGGGAAAAACCGCACCAACCCAGGGGTCCCACTTATTAATATCAATAGCTACAACTAAGTTAAGCCGAATATGAAGTTCGCGGACTTCTGGCCGAACGTGTGTGCGTCAGTGAGGTATGCGTTGTAAGGTTCATCCAGAGCTCTATTTACCCATCATTCCAACCCACAAGAAATTGACTGACCAAATTACTGAGATGACCATTGAGTGTGCTCTGGTACCAACGAAGGTGATCATTGGGCATGCTGTGGTACTTACGTGAACCATTGGTTTGCTTGGTTGATCAATGGATATGCTGTGGTGCTGAGGATTACTGTCATTGGTTGATCTGTACTTGGTGGATGAAACAGTATGAGCCAAATACAAATGACCCTCGGGAAGTAGAAGGAAACTAGAAACCAAGTGAAAAAAGCGTTTCATTCACAAATCACAGTTTACTCCAGTTAAAGATAAAAATCAAAGGCTCCTTTCAGCCAACTTGTTAGTACGATACAACCTACGGACCCACCCCTCTCCTAGCCGTTTCGATCAACCGACCCCACCTCTCTCCCAATTCTTGCGTCAAACTCCCTACCCTCTCCTCCCTCCAACGGCTTATTTTATTTTCTTGGAGTTTTTACGAGTTAAAAATGGTATTTTAAAAGGCTTAAAGGGACACTGTCCAGCCGAAAAAAACGAAATAGTGTTTGCTAGATTTCCATGTTATATCGCCAAATGCTAAATAAAATAAATAAATAATAAATAAATAAATTATATAATAAAAAATATTAAATATTAAAGTGCCCCTGTGATCAAATTTTTGATTTTCTTTTTTTAACATTTTCGTGTACAATTAGACTTTCTTACTAATCTTGCCAAATTTCAATTCATTACGAACATCAGAAGTCATTTTATTTTAACATTTATTTCCGAGAATTTACGGCCGCCATTAATCAACCTTGTTCCAAGGCTGGGTTGCGAATGGGAGAAAGTGATGTCAAAGACTCAAACAAACCTCACGGGTTGAAATTATAATAACAATAAGTATTAAAATCACGCGAAAAGCAACAAAAACTTTGGACTTGTTCTTCGTGCAATTTTCTATGCTGATTGTTATTATAATTTCAATCCGTGAGGTATGTTTGAGTCTTTGACGTCACTTTCTCCCATTCGCAACCCAGCCTTGGAACAAGGTTGATTAATGGCGGCCGTAAATTCTCGGGAATAAATGTTCAAATAAAATGACTTCTGATGTTCGTAATGGATTGAAATTTGGCAAGATGAGTAAGAAAGTCTAATAGTACACGAAAATGTAAAAAAAAAAATCAAAATCAAAAATGTGATCATAGGGCACTTTAACTCAACAGTGCATTCGGCGTGTTTTTTTCTTTTTTATTTCTGCTGTAGTTGAAGCAAAGGGGTGCTGCTGATTGTTTTGATATAACATTCTGTGACCGGGACGCCGTGTTGTTTGCAAAACTTTTATACGAGCGAAAACTCGCACTTGATTTTTGGGAGAATATGTCTCTTTTAACGGATTTGTAAGGTATATAGGTGTAATGGATTTTCACAGTGAAATTTGGGCTGTGTCCTGGTATACCGGTACACGAGGGATTTTACATTATATTCTCTTTGTTTGTGATCTATTGTTTTCGCGTAGTTTATAGTTTAGTCTTTGTTTCGTTCTTTTTGTTACCGGTACACGAGGACAGAACCGAAATTTGGGTCAGGAAATTCTGGTTTTCAAAACATTTTTTCCGTGGCGACCATTTATGCAACACGTCTCGCATGTTTTAAACTTCTGCAACTTCAGATGCAAGTATCTCGCTAGCCAATCAGAATATAGGAAAAAACTGACACCGTTTCTTTCCTTGTAAATAACACTGTGCAGCTCAACTCAGCCATTGTCGCTCAGCCCTTTTCGCGGCATTCGACACCGATAAATTTAATTGAACAATACTTTGTCGTTTGGCGGTTATCGGCTACTGGCCGTTTGTAAAAGAAAAATTTATATATCTTATTGGACGGTTTAGTGTGTAGTATCGTGGGATATTTTTACGAGTCTCGCTGTATTTTGGCGAGCCCGTAGGGCGAGTCAAAATACAAGAGACGAGTAAACATATCCCACGATACTACACACTAAACCGTCCAATAAGAGATTTATTATTCAACTTAAGCCCGGTCTACACGAGCAATTTTTATGTGGCAATTTTTTATATGGCAATTTTTATTTGCTCGTGTAGATGATGAAAAATGGCCAATTTTTATGTGACAACTGTATTTGACGAAAAGCTGGCGTGTTAGTTTTTATGTGGCAAATAAAAATTGCCACATACCGATAATTGTCCGTGTAGACGAGACACCAAATAAAAATTGCCACATACAGTTGCCACATAAAAATTGCTCGTGTAGACGGGGCTTTAGTTATGAACGCCGTTTTAATCTTTCTTACTTTTTCAAGTTTTTTCGTGCGCGCGCTATTCGAACTTGTTTGTCAGCGCGCGCACTTTATTCAAAAAAATGATGACGAATTGTCAGTCGTGTATTTGTTTTGTCGCATGTACTTTTTGTACAGCGAAGAAAGACTGTGTGATTAAACGCATAATTGTTTGGATTTATTTGGGTAAAAACGTCAATAGATTCCGTCAGTTTTTCTTAGCTTTTCACAGTTTTGACCGTTCTAGTTTGGAAACAATTTCAGCCATTTTTTCACCGCTTACGTAAGACCAATGCTCGAAGTGACGTTTGTGAAAAACCGGTCAAACCGGTCTTCTGGAGTACAAATACCGTGAGATATGAACTCGTTTTAGGTGTTATTTGTACTCTGCCTGGTGCAGGTGAATAATAAGTTAAAATATTATAGCTTTTATCGCAAACTGCAGTACTGTATTGAGCTTTCTATTGATATATATACCTCTTATTAGCCGAGTTCGAGGTCCGTACCGTAAGTTAGGGTGGATTTCCACTGTCGCGTAATTTTTACGTGCGTAAAAAAATTAAGAGACTATGTATGAACAGCTCGCGTAAACTTTTACGCAAGCTGTCCATACATCGTCTCTTATTATATCTACGCACGTAAAAACTACGCGACAGTGGAAATCCACCCTTACGGACCGAGTTTTTTTTGCGCGCTTCGCGCGCGGGCCATAAATCGAGGAAAAAAAACGAGGTTCCGTAACTTACGGTACGGACCGAGAAAACGAGGCTAATAAGATATTTATTATATCTCTAAATCGGAGATAAAGGAAAACCTTTCAAGTCAAAAGATGGACGGCTTCATTTGACTGACGCACGTCACAAGAAAGCAAAGAGCAAATTTTATTGGCTTTCAAAAATAGTGTGACCGGTCCTCGATTCGGCGTGAACTTGCGTGGCTCTTGAATGAAAACTAGGAAAACAAATTAATTTATCCTTCCATGTGTTCGATAGGACGACGGAAATCTGACACGAGGTAATTTTCTTTGAAAAAATTCTTAGTTACTGGCGAAGACAAGTGAGTGAAAGAAGAATGAAAACGCCGCGATAAAATCGCCAAAACAAACGTGTTCGTCAAACTGGAAAATGTGGCTGGGGCAGCATTTCGGTCTATAGCGGTGAACGAAGAAACTCTGAAACTTCAAAAAGGATACTGAAACTATCTCCTCATCAAATACTGCAAGCTGTTTTTGGCTTTTCGTTGTGCTTTAGTGGCTTCATGCCGAAACTCATGGATGAGTTTGAATTTCGATCGCACCTGACAAATTTTCAGTGTGAACTGCAACAAGAGCTGAGCGTATTTGCGAATACGCTAAAATTGTTTTCAGGGAATCCACTGCAAGGACAAAAATTTCGCTGAGGAATCAAGGTACACTTTTAGCGTAATTCTGTAGCCTCAAGTTTGTTCTTCTTACAGCCACAAACGATAACTTCGAACTTAAGTTTTGATATAACTAGACAAGAACTTGATCAAACTAAGCTAGCTTAACAGTTTACCGATGGAAGCCGTTTCAAGTTGTTTTGCAGCTTTATGTTTTTCATAGAGAAGTTTTCTTACAAAGAAAGGTACTCTTTTTTCAATGCTGAATTAAATTGTTAAAGTTAAACGAATTTGCCAAGTTACTCGAGTTTTTACAACTTACAGCCTAAAAGCTAAATACCAAAACAATAAGCATGCATGCTTTATACTCAAGAAAATTGTCAATGCTTTTTGATTCGCGGCTAATCCGTTTTTTGCTAAAGTTATAGCTAATTTCATCGAAGAGAGTTTTTGTAACCTGACATGTTAACCCATTTAGCTCCAAACGTTTTCTCTGGATAATTTTTAATGTAGAAAACAACTTTTGTTAGCGGATGCTAGACTGATGCTGGGACTCTCAAATTTTGCGGTCCGTACTGTAAAATACGGACCGGAAAATTGACCAATCATAGCGCGCGTACTAACTGAGAGATATAATAAAGTTTGTTATATTACTCTTAAAACTGGCGCGTGTACGATTTATTTGTCTGAAGGACACCCGCGAAGGGTACTCTTGCAGTTGTAAATGAACTATTCACGAATACAAAAGGTTCAATTCTTCACCCGTTCGCCGTCTATAATTGAAATATGAAAAATGATGCTTTCCCAAACTGTAAGTTCGAAAAGTCAAATGTTCGTGCGTTGATTAAATGTTACAATAAATAAACCATAAATGTCTGGTAAAACTAATGTCACCTTCATAAAATTTTCTGTAAACCTGCTTAACCCATTTGCTCCTACACCGGCCAAAACCGGCCGTACAATACTCCACTGCTTTAAAAAATTGCAACTTTCTCAATCGCGCGAACATTGCCCTAACTAGCAGTTGTGAGCATTGACTAGAAAGTCCCTCAAATTGAGATACCCAATAAACACAAAAAAGTCAGCGATTTTTGCAGAATATCAGCGTTTGAATTTGGACAATAACAAAAATGACCGTTTTTAACGTCATAGAAAAACAACAAAAATCACGTTTTTGCCTTTAGTTTTTTTTATTCAAATCATCATGGCAAACCCAAAAGTCAACATTCACAGCAAAATTCAGTCCTAGTCCTAGCTTAGCAGTGATTTTTTTTGCTCTTATTCGTTGCTCGGGCCGAGCTTTAGCCTCTCGTACTAATGCATACCGACCTTGACTCGATTTTCAATATCACCACCGCACTGCATGCTGGGAAAAAGCCAAAAATTTTGACAGCGCTCGATTCTTTCCGCACACATTTCATATTTATACTAAGTCCACAGCCACTCCGACCCACCGCCGAAATTTCGCGCTTGTTGTATTCTCCTGTGGTCGCAACTTCCAAAATATGCCGCGGTAGGTCGAGAAATTCATCCAGAGTCGAGTCCCAAAGCCACTTCGTTTCCAGGCGGCCATTTTTCCAGTTCAACGAGCAACGAGCCAAATTCGTAAACGAACGTACAACACCTAACTCGCTTCATTGAGAAGTGGACTCTGAACTACCTCCAAGCTTAATGATGCTCATCAGGCAGCTACTAAAGATGAAAAATGGCTGTGAACTTACCAAAAATCGTAGATAATTCATATTGGACCCTTTATTGCAAATCAACCAAGCAAAATGAGATCGTCACAATGACGTTTCCAGTAAACTCGAGCCTTCAGTGTTTTAGAACAGCAGCACTTTCAATGGTAACTTTAAATGTGGAGTCACGAAATCCTATGGGGCGTGTGAATGCAGAAAATCGCTCAAAAACGTAAAAATTCTCAGGAGTGAATGGGTTAAAAACTAATAAAAACCTCCCGTCGAACAAATGATATTTGTCAATCACCACAAATTCAATTTTAGAGGTCAAAAATTTAAACAATACTTGTTACTCACAGCAAGTATTAAACGGCTTAACTTAAATGTATCAGTAAGCACTTGTTCGATTCTGCAATCAGTATTTCTGTTTGCTGTGCCAATTCTTGCATTTCAGTGTGCATAAGTTTTGAAAAAAATAAGTGTAGCAGAACAATAATTAAGCTTACCTATAAAATTTCCACGGCTTTGAATTGTAAAGCAACACGAGCGTTCAAGTTGTCTGAACTTGTTTCCAACGAACCACGTGCAAACTGCTTTCCATACTTCTACTGAAAACATTAGAATCATAAATATCCATTAAAACTAATGTCACCTTCGTAAATGTTTCTACATATATGCTGAAAAAAAAAAAAACGAAACCTTCCTTCCAGCAAAAATTATTTGTCACTGAATATTCAAATTTCGCGGTAAAAGATTCGAACAATACTTGTTGCTCCATGTAAACACTCGGTCAGTAATTTTATTTGCTTTTGCTGCGCCAATTCTTGCATTTCAATGTTGCATCAGTTTCGAGAAATATCAAATGTTTGTTTAATTGAAGTGTAGGAGAACAACAATTAAGCTTACCTCTAATGTTGTCGCGGCTTTGGAGTGAAAAGCATTACACCAGCGTTCAAGTTAGTTGAACTTGTTTCCAACGGACTACGTTCCAACGGCTTTCCCGCATACTTCTGCTGAAAACGAAAGTTGTTCCACTAGACATTTCTGCAAACAAATTAAATCTTGTCTTTAATGAAAACACACATTCTCAGAAAGTCCGGTTAAAACAAACGAGGAGTAAGCAATATGAAATGCGCGACACCCAACAAATGCTAAATGTGTTTAGTTGAAACTTATGCAGTACCTTACCTTGTTTTTTTTTTTCTTCTCTCTCTTTTCCTCTACGGCAGTCCTCAAAATTGCACAAATTTATCGCTTTTTTGCTATGTTCTTTCGGAGTTCGTTACCCTGACGAAGGATTTAAAGCATTTTGTTGTTCACTCACCGAGTTGTCGGTCAAATCTGAAAACACATTCTCGCCCCCAGGGAAAATGCGCGACAGATCACCTCATTTCACGCGCTCAATACTCTTCTATGATTGGCTCGTGGTTGCTTTACCTATGCATTTCATTATGTAAATTGCTTCCACCAAGAGTATTGGTATTAAGTAACAATGCGTGTAAGAAGTAAGTAATGCTCTATTGTCCCGCGGCATTTCGCTTTCCCCACATAAGTTCGTTTAGGTTTTTTACTGAGAATGCATTAACTTATGAACAACATTTTAAACCATGTTTTTTTTTTGTGCTACATGATTTCATCCAATCGTGAAACTCCAAAACAATGGCCAAGAAAGGCTTCTAATTTTACATGTTTCTCACATAGAATTTTATTTTTTAGTTGCATTAAAACTCAGAATAGTTTTAATTCACTAAAAGGGAATCAATTAGCAAACTAGAGAGAAATAAATGCACTACCCGGTTAAGTTATGGTAGATTTTCACGTTTTAGCCAATGAGGTGGACGGTTTCAACAATATCGCAATTAACACGCGAAAATCACGCGAAAAGCAACAAAAACATTAGACTTGTTCTTCGTGCAATTTTCTATGCTGATTGTTGTTATAATTTGCAACCAAGCCTTGAAACAAGGTTGATTAATGGCGGCCGTAAATTCTCGGACATGAATGTTAAAATAAAAGGAAGAGTCAAGACTCCATAGCTCAAAAGGAGGTCGGACTTCTATTGAGACTTATATAACGGAGTAACTGGTTAGCTTTCAGTTGAGGTTGGGGTTAGCAGTTTATATAGTTAAATTTAGGCCTAAACAACCCGAGAAGCTAGGTGGTACTATGGTATGGTAGGCTATGTAAGTCTAAAGCCGCGTTCACATTAGGCATTAATTATGATCGAATTATAATCGAATTAAGTTTGGAATACGTTCTCATCAACGAATTACAGTCCCGATTATAATCGGATTATCATCTCAAGCATGTTAAGGCATGGTTTGTCCCTTGGTGTAGACCCCCCGCGAAGTAAATTATTTTTCCCTTTAAAGTAATGTTTTTTAGCCCTAACAATCACAAAAAGTATACATCAAACTGGATTTAGCATCCTAAAATTGCTTAAGGTTTAATTATTGTGGTCACGTGTCTGATGACGTCATAATTTGGATAAAAGGGAAACTTCAAATGGGGTAAGGATCGTTAACTTTGGCTAACAGAATATCATACGCAATCTTTTGCATTTATCCATAATGGACTATCCGTGCCCGGAATGGACAACTTTGTTATTTTATTAACAAGATATTAACAGACAAAATATGTCACGTGACCTCTTTTACAAAATAACCCTTTAACTGTAAATCATAGTCAACCATTCCGGCCAGAGAAAACTGAAAAAAACAAAAAAAAAAACAAACCATAGACCATGAGAATATCTGTTATTGGGAAAAATTCGAGGCCAATAGGATAAAAACTCACGAAGAGACTTTGTATCAAAAAAACTTGACCGAATTTCGATCAAAAATTTCCAACCGTGAGTTAGACCTGAAACACATCAGGTTGACAGAGTACACGGTAAATATACATACACGCTCCGTAAACGCTCCATTTTCAAGAGTAATGAACCGCTATATGATCGTAGCTT
The DNA here is from genome assembly GCA_024195265.1 of Dendrophyllia cribrosa. Classification (NCBI taxonomy): domain Eukaryota; kingdom Metazoa; phylum Cnidaria; class Anthozoa; order Scleractinia; family Dendrophylliidae; genus Dendrophyllia; species Dendrophyllia cribrosa. The sequence continues at coordinate 13,050,103 of JAJLRJ010000012.1, read as the reverse complement.
GTTCAATTGAATTAATCGGGTATAGAATACCGCTGCGAGAAGGAATTCAAAATTACTGCACATTGTTATCCCTATTCAGCCTGGGCTGAATAGGGATGAGCACATCGTGCTGAGCACATCGTGCCCCCCCCCTCCCCCCCCCCCCCCCCCCCTCCCCCCCCCCCCCCCCTTCGTAACTTTAAGAACATTAAGGCTATGACAATGAAACCTAGAGGGTACATAGTACGACCAAAACTGTCTCCTTTGCGGTCCGCACAATGGAACGATGACGTCATATGACGTAATTATTAGGTAATTACTTATACGGCCGCCATTTTGGATCCGCCATCTTGAATTTCTGAAATTTTTTAAAACCTCTTAAAAACCGTCCAAATTAACGCCAAATTAACCAAAACCAATAACTAAACGCTAAATGACGTAAAAATACAAAAGTTATACCAATAAACATTGTTTTTCTTCATTCAAAGGTATAAATATGCAAATTTCAAAAAACATGGCTATCAAAATCTTGTTGCCATGGAAACATCAGGTCACGTGATCAAAAAATTGTCATATGAAATTGTTGCCAGATAAATTTTAGGAAAAGTCACAAAGTTTGATGGCGTTTGAATACATATTAAAGAAGTTATGAATGTTTGGCGCCAAAACCAATACGAACAAAAGAGTTTACGGACGTAAAAATGCAACGGAATATGTTCCATTTTACGGAACTGTGAAACTGTTTTACGCGCGTAAAAATTTACGCGACAGTGACAATTCACCTTAAACTAAAGTCTACTTCATAGAGGGTGTCCGATAAATGGACAGTAATAATATTAATAGCGGAACACTTGCCGGGTCGAAGGCCAGGCTGCGCAGCCCCATACTCATAGAACCCATGCCGTCATTTTTCATGGTCGTGGCTAGCGGAATGTTTCGCGGGCGCGTTGTGTGCCGCCGCCGAACGCCCGCCGCCGAACGCCGGCCGCCGAACGCCCGCCGCTTTGGGCTAGCTCGTACGACGTCATCAACATCCGGGATCTTTGAGGCTTTGTTTTACGCGCGGCCTCACAGCCTTCAGCTCGGTAAACATGTTTTAAAAAGTTTGGATCTTTCGCTGGTCAGTGTTTAGCGGACAAGTAAAGTCGTTATTTCCCCGCATTTTTTCGCGGTTTGCTACTCAAGACAGGGATCCTAATTAAGGGATACTCAGAAGCTGCTTTAGTAGAAAAGAAGAGCTTTCTGGGATAAAATCTTGCTTCGAGGAACTTCATTTCAATGCGGGGAGATATGTTTGTTTTTATTACGGATTTCAGAACCAAAGGAGCGGAGATTTAGAGAATTAACAAGCAAGCGAGGGACTCAAAGGTAAACTGAACAGATTACAGTTTTCGATGGGAATTTATGTTGATATCAATCTGTGATTGACTTTTTCTTTGTGTTCTTGTGTAGTTTTCTGGAGAATTATTTTAATTAAAACGAGCTTAACTTCAGTTGTATCGATTTCTTGAATTTCATCGAAGGCAGCTTGATGCGCTCGCGCTATATTAAAATGGTACGCGTTTTGCTTTTAAACATAAACTGATGGAGATTTGAGTCAAATTTGTCGAAAGAAGATTGTGTTGTCCATTTTTATGTGTTTGTTCATTCATTACATAGATTGAAAAGCGATTTTATGGAAACAAAACAAGACTTAGACTTCACTCGCGTCGCCTTATGCAAATATTTTTGTGTATTTTTGCAATTTTGATTTCCAAATCAGTTTCTCGAGTAATTTTTGGCAAACAGCAATTGTATTTTATTCGGAAAGTAGTCGTACTAGTTATTCTAGACAGAGAAAAGTTGTTTTTGTGAATTTTTGTACGGTCTAAATGTACTGTGCAGACTGTCGGGTAATAAGCCTTAAGCTTACTGTTTTTGAGAATTGCTAAAACTTAAAAATAGCCCGGTCGTCAATTTTAAATGCTTCCGACCTTTCACCTTAGTTAAGTTTCACCTTGGTTAAGCTTGTTCAAAGTGCTACGCTGTTAGGCTCAGCCTATCTATATATTACGGAAGCGTGTAGGTGCCATCCGACATCCGACATCCGACTTGTTGAGAATCCAACATCCGACTTGTTGAAAATCCGACATCCGACTTGTTGAAAATCCGACATCCGACTTGTTGAGAATACGACATCCGACTTGTTGAGAATCCGACATCCGACTTGTTGAAAATCCAACATCTGACTCGTGAAAATCCGACATCCGACTTGTTGAAAATCCAACATCCGACTCGTGAAAATCCGACATCCGACTTGTGAAACATCCCAGACAGGTGACCCTATTCCACGGAATGATGAAACGGTGGAATGAATAATTTTGCTAAAAATACGCCTCTACTTTGTTTACAATTCACGTATTTACAGTGGCATTTTTGCAGTTTTTTCCCTGCGGCTTGTGTAATATAAACTGACATGAAAGTTTATACAACTGAACAATGAACATCAAATGTGTAAGCGTTCTCGCGTTTGCCACTCATTTTCTATGTCAATGAAAAACATTCAAATTAAAAACGGGATGAAACGCGTTACAGAAAAAAAGAGAAAATACATTCCACTTATACGGATACGTCACAGGAACCGCACCATATTCTGGTAATCGTTAACTTCTTTGATTCCCTTCGATGCATCGTGATGTTCCCGAGTGATGTAATCGGAGTCTTCTAATTTTGATTTAGAGTGCCACAGGCTTTGAGCAATGACTTGTTTGGAAATTTATAACCTTACGCCATTTTCGTTTCATGTGGCTCTGTTTTAAGAGTTATTTATTCAGGATTTGACCAGCCAGAAACGATCATATCATCGTGACTGGAGACTCTACGGAAATTATTTCAAGTCCTAAAGTTTAGATTTATCTTATTCCGCCATTCCGGTCACCGTTCCATTCTATCACTTCCACAGAAAAGGGTCACCCGTCTGGGATGCCGTTTCATAAGTCGGATGTCGAATTTTCACAAGTCGGATGTCGGATTCTCAACAAGTCGGATGTCGGATTCTCAACAAGTCGGATGTCGGATTCTCAACAAGTCGGATGTCGGATTCTCAACAAGTCGGATGTCGGATTTTCAACAAGTCGGATGTCGGATTTTCAACAAGTCGGATGTCGGATTTTCAACGAGTCGGATGTCGGATTCTCAACAAGTCGGATGTCGGATTCTCAACAAGTCGGATGTCGGATTTTCAACAAGTTGGATGTCGGATGGCACTTACAAGCTTCCGTAATATATATATATACAACTTTATTTATGTGTACGTCATCCAGCAGAGGGAAAAACCCTCCACCAATAGGGGACACTTAACTACACTAAAATTACAGAGGTGGGTATCACACGACCCCACAAGCTTTTTAGCTTTAATTCTTATCGTGTTAAAATAAAGGTTTTATGTCATGTTATGTTATGTTGTCACGCAGCTCTATTGTTTTCACGGCTTCACGGCACGGTTGTTTGTTCTATTGTTTTCTCAGCAAATCAGATAATATATTGTAAGAGACGCATACTGTACGACGTTTCCGGCAGTGTCGTCATGACGCCATTTCCAAGTTTAAAATGAATAGAATTTACTGTCAGAATAAGTAGTTCGATTGGACATTAAGAGATGGTGTCAATTCTATAATTAGCAACACTTCGTGTACTAATGTTTAATCGGACTCAATTCGAGCCAAACTATTTGCGTGACATCACATACTTTAATCTTCAGCGAACTATTTATTCTGACAGTTTATTCTAATCATTTTGAACTTAAAAATAGGCCTTTATCACGCCCCGCCATTTTGTATAAAAATAATAGATTTACGCCGCCCAGCCTCGCACTGAAAAAATTGAAAAGGAGGTTGGGCGGGCAAAAACAAAGCAGTTCATTTATCCGAGGAGTCAACATGGCCGCCGCGTGATAAAGGCCTATGGCGTCATAACGATACCGAAACGTTGTTCGATGATTTTATCGTTTATTTTTACATGTTTGAAAATTCCAGAAGAACGGTAATTTTGATTTCTTGACTGCTTGTCAATAAATTAACTTATATGAATGTAATCCACTTCCATCCTTGCAATCCTGCACTTTATCTCCTAACCCCCGGAGGGGGGGGGGGGGGGGGGGGGGGGGGGGGGGGGGGGAGTACTCTCCATAATGGCCTGTACGGGGATGCTTCACCCAAGAGGGGTACCTTTTTTAGGCTGGACGTATATGAAAGGGTCGGAATTTCACTAGTTGAAGTGTATAAAAGGGTAGGGATTTCACGAAGAATAGGAAAGGGTAGCGGAAACACGAGTTGAAGTATAAAAAATGTAGGGAAAACTGCCATTTAAGTATTATAAAAAGAGATTTTCAAAATATATCAAACAGACGCACGTAAAGGCTGTATAAGAGGAGTACCATTTTTAATGAAAGGTACATGAAAGGGGTACCATTTTCAATGAAAGGTATATGAAAGGGGTACCTTTTCTGTGAAAAACGGTATATTGATGAGAGGGTGAGGGTTTGGACCTCGGGGGGGGGGGGGAGCATCCCCGTACAATTAACTTTGTTGAGTACACCCCCCCCCCCCCCCCCCCCCCCCCGCCCGGCTCCAAACTAATGCTTCTGTTTTGCCTTGGAAAAAAGCTAAGCGAATTTTGTCATTTAAGCGGAACAGTGTCCCTTTAATCTGGTCTGCGCTTAAACGGGTTTCAGTGTATGACGAAGGATTTGTAGAAATAGAAGATGGGACATTTCACGACCTTTAAAGTAAAATATAAACAATACTTAGAGCTCTAATCCACTTGCTTGGCAAAGACAATTTGCACGACACATTGTTACGTATGACAGAGGCTTTAAATTCGATCAGTGATTTATTTTCATGTCTTATTTTATATATATATATATATATATATATATATTTTGTGTCGTAATAACACTTCAAAGTAATCATGATACTTCGACAGGACTAGATATTAATATATATATATATATATATAATATATATATATATATATATATATATTAATATCTAGTCCTGTCGAAGTATCATGATTACTTTGAAGTGTTATTACGACACAAAAAATATACTTGAAGACACATTCGTGATAGCATGAAAAGCTGGTGATAAAAACCCTGACCCTCTTTGAGATTTCCTTCGGCTTCAGTCGTAACAAGTGTCGAAAATTCGCTTAATCCAGAGTGGAATTTTAAGTTCTCGGATCCTGCCTTTGCGCGTAACTATCTTTATTTGAATCGACTATTAGTTTTAATCAGGACAACAACTAAGTTAAAATCCCTGATTCACGAGGCAAATAATCATAAATTAATTGATTGATTATATAAGGAGAAGGACATATTTTAAAATTTGTAGACACTTAAACATAATCGTCTTAAGACGATTATGTTTAAGTGTCTAAATGTTAAGGAACCGCATGCAACAATTTGTTCGGTCATATCCATAATCAAAAATTTGTTCGTTAAGTCGATTAAATATTAATCGTACACTCCTTTATAAATAAAAAAAGGAAAACTGTTTTTTTGTTGTTTTTTTTTTATGAAGTTTGTTTTGTATATGATTAATTAATGTACATTGATCCGTACGTGGATTCAATTTTGCTTCTTGCTGCGTTTGTGATTGAAATCATGTCCGACATCTTAATTTCTTTATTCGTTGTTTGTTTTGATTCTTCTTACAGCGCGCTTAAACCGGGTCAAAGGGTCGTTGCCACTTGAGCATATTGGAACATATTATTGAGAGGAAATTAAATTAGCAGCGATCACACTAGCCATTTTACCCTTGGACAAGAGGCTCTTGCCCACGGGGAAGCAACTTTCTGTGTGTGACCGATTTCCCCAGAGTTAAATTGCCCTCGGAAATTTCCATGGATACGTCGAAAAGAACAAAATTATTGCCCGTGACAGTTCCGGAGGTAAGTGCTGTGGGTTAACAGGAACCCAAAGTGGCTCAACCAATCACGAAAATGTGACATGTACCAAACATTAGAAAACACGTGCAGTCCGTGCAGTCGTGCTGCAACATGGCTGGTTTTCAAGCGTTTCGGTGAGTACTTTTTTTATAATAATAATCTTAATAGGCCATTTCCGAGTTGCCTTTAGCCTCTCTTTTAAACCTTTCATATGAAAATGAGTTTTCATTCATATGCAAATAAGTTTTATTTGCATGTGAATGAAAACTCATTTTCATATGAAAGGTTTCGCACCTAGCCTCGCTTTGAAAGAGAGGCTAAATGCAACTCGGAAATGGCCTATTGGGATGACTTTTTCATATAAAATATGGTTTTCAAACAGGATCTCACAAAATGTAAAAAAAAAAAAATACAAAACACACACACAATTCGCGAAGACGTTAAAAAGCTAAAATATCTAAAAAAAAAAAAACTATTACGATTTTTGACATGTAAGATGCGTTTATATGGTTGATTGTAGCATATTTCTTACATTTTTCTGTTTCTGCATTTGTTGTCGGCGTCGACGTTCTCTCCTTAAAATAAAGTGCTGAATTACTAAACCTATCTGAGGTGGAAGTTGTAAGACATGCTACAATATTGCCGAAAACATTTCACGATTCGTGGCATCCGTGTTTACATTCGTGATTATTAATCAGTGTTTTCCGTCAAATTTGATGCACGTGTGGCTTCCCCTTGGGCAATTTTTCTGCGTTTGTCCGCAAACATGAAGTTGATCAAAACCCAGAGCGAGCCCAACCCAAGCTATTTTCCCATGGGGAGCTTTGAGGAAAGGGTTCTAGTGTGACCGCAGCTATTATTTCAAGACTTCGTTTACTTCAGGCCTCAACACATTTCAGCGTGACGTGATGTACTCAATATCTTTTTTGTTATCAATATTTGACTGCATGCAAAACTGCATACAACCACGAAAGCGTTGATGAACGCAACGAAATACTGAGCTGTCAGGGTAAGTTCTTTGTAGATCTTTCTCGGAAAAGACTCCTTTGTTCACTTTTGATTATTCAGCATTGTGAGTGCGGAATTGTTAATAGACCCGCATATACAGATTTGCTGTCCTCGGCAGCTATCGCCGTTGTCATTATGAGTAGACAGGTCGTCCTCTTACAACAGTATTTCCATTTTCTACCACGGCTGGGATTGCACTTAAGAGTGTCCCATTTCGATTCGATTTTGCGAGACGCAAGCTGAGCTAATAAGGTCAAATGATACAAATGCATTTGCAGATATGAAATTTTTTGGGGCTGGTTATCCGTAGATCGCGTAATTTCATAATTATAATCTGTATGATAACGGTTTTTTTATTTGGAGAACCCCATAAATTCCATTTTATGTTGATGTAAATACATGCATACTCACCAGTCGTTTCTTTTTCTCACCAGTCGTTTCTTTTTCTCACCAGTCGTTTCTTTTTTCTCGCCAGTTCTTGCGCAATTTGTTTTCCACTGTATCGATTCTTTTAGTTCAGTGTTGTTACATGTCGTTTAATAGACAACACAAGGAATAGTTCCAACGACCATGGATGCCGTTAGGAGAATTCTGAGGTGGATATATACGCTGTCTGCGCTAACACTGATACAGGAGAAAACAGCAAATATGTATGGAGGTAAATAACATGCACTAATGTGCGTAAGGAGCCGCTCATCGACCGGCTTCCCGACCTTTTGCGTCTAATAGCCGATGATGTCATGTAATGGACTGACAAATAAGTGTAACTACATGCACAGTTATTTGTTGATTTGTTTAATTATTCAGTACGTATTTATAATCAAGAATGGTTGATTAGATTTACAGACAGGACGAGTTTCTACTTTTACCAAACGCTCTAGACATACATGTTCCCTATGAGATTTGGCTTCAAAAAGAAACGTGCCTTCATGAACATCACACTCAGATATCATCTTAAAAAAAAGGAAATGATTTTCCTCCGAATACGAAAAAATTCAATAAATAGAAAAGCTATGCTGATTTAATGTTTTCTATGAATTAAGTTACCTTCATGATCCTGACCATGGGAAGAAAACTGTTATTCTTAGCTTGCAAAACGTTTGTGGATTAGTCATCATGATCAGAATATAGCAAAACACTGAACATCAATGTAGCAGTCATGGCGCGTCTAATTAGCCTATTCACAAAGAATAACAGTAAGAAAGTTCCAAATGAATTTTGTAGAATATGGAACAACAAAATGCGCCATAAGCAAAAAACAAAAAAAATGCAGATGAGCTTTGAATGGTTACAGTCTTTAAAGTTTTAGAACCACACTTAATTTAACATTAAACAAAGAAATAAATGACCAATGCAGCAATTAAGGAATACATTTTCAAGTTAATTTGAATCGCTGGTGGTAGACTGTGGCAATAAAATATACTATCACAAATGAATGCACTGATACAATTTATTTCCTTTTTTTCATTTTCGGTTATCAGCCGCCATATGTAGCCCCCCCTGCCTCCTGTTTTCAAACAGTACAGATATCATAGCGTTTGACTACAAAACGTCAGGAACCCACTCTGTGGTCTCTGGTTTATCAAAAGCCGTGGCCCTTGATGTCCATTTCAGCATGGGTTACATATTTTGGAGTGATGTTAAAGAACAGAACATTAAACGTTCTGGCATTGACGGGTCAGGCATTACAACAATTATCAATAATATTGGAGTGTGTGACGGATTAGCAGTGCAATGGAGGACATCAGAGTTGTACTGGACGGATACAACATCTGACTCGATATCAATATCGGACTTAGCGGGAAATAACCCACGAAGTGTGCTCTCTTTGGGATTAGATAAACCTAGAGACATCGCTCTAGATCCTGATAGCGGGTAGGTGCTTATTGAATCCTGTCTGGCTTTATACTACTGATCATCAGGCTGATCAGGTGCGACACTGTATCTATCTAATATATCCGGGTCAGTGGGGTGCGCTCGGAAGCTGCACACGGATATAAATTTTTCGATATAACAGACATTCTGACTCCAAACAATCATATGATTTTCGTTTTTCGATTTCAACGATTTTTGGCAGGAAAATGACGTCATATAGCTAACGGCAAAATTACATAACATTTGCATTACATTGAGATGCTAATAAGACTAACAGGACCTTATACTTCTATTATTTAATTTAACTTATCATTTTACAGATTAATGTTTTGGACAGACTGGGGTGCGAGTCCAAAAATTGAGAAAGCAACCTTAAGTGGAACTCAAAGAGTTGCCATAGTAACGGCAAACCTCCGATATCCAAATGGAATCGAGCTCGACATCGGAAACAAGCGTATTTATTGGGTGGATGCAGGAGTGGATAGAATAGAGTCTGTTGATTACCATGGTAACAACCGGGTGCTTCTTATGTTACTGACGGGTTACCATCCTTTTGGAGTGGCCCTTATCCCACCCTTCCTGTTTTCTACTGATTGGGCGTTTGCGATATATGGCCGAAGCCTCATTCACAAACTGGATGCTACCACAGGGCGTTATGTGGAAAGTAGTTACAACGTCAGAGGCCGTCCCATGGGCATCGTGGCGTACGACATTTCAAGACAACCACCAGGTACTTAGGCGTTACCTTTTCCCTGGAGTTTAAAAGACCTATTCTCCGATATTGTACAGTAGTTAACGTATTGGATTATCTTCTTAATAGTGGAAATTCAACAATTAAATAAAGCAAAATGGATGTTGGACTTCTGCCATGGTCAAAATTATATGACGTACAGTCGAAGAACTGGTCATTTAATCTGCCCCATATTGATATTTTAAACAATGACTACTTGTCTTGTGGTTGTAGTCTTCTGGACGGCCATAAAACGTCATACCACACATTATTTTTCTGAAGCTTTTATATAATTGCTTGATATGAAACATGAGTGGGCCAAAAATAATTGGCATGTAAAACGTTAAATTGTGTAAATTTAGGCTATTCAAAATAAACGTCGTGAGAAAACGTTTTTACCATTTAAAGTGCACCTAAACCCCAATTTTTTTTCTGTTAATCAACTCAATGTACGTTGAAAAGTCGAACACTGAAATATTTCTTGTTTTTAACGTCGCGTTAGTGAGTTATAGAGATTTGAATTTACTAAATGCTAATTAGATGACGTCAAATGCAGACTCGATTATTATACAACTACTTGTTTCCACCTCCAAGTAATATTTTTTTTACAAATCAATTGACTATAAACAGTTTTTATTAGTATTTCTTAAATTGATTATCCTTAAGCTGTGAACTGCGTATTGTAAATTGAAGTAGAAATAATGGTAAAGTCTGCATTTGACGTCATCTAATTAGCATTTTGTAAATTCAAATCTCTATAACTCACTAACGCGACGGTAAAAACAAGAAATAATTCACTATTCGACTTTTCAACGTACATTGAGTTGATTAAAAGAAAAAAATTAGAGTTTAGGTGCACTTTAATTTAAGGATTTCAAAAAATTCATGACTAAGCTTTAAAGCCTCGCCCTTTATTTCCCAAAATGACATGATTTTTTTTGCGTCCTTAAGTTTCAAGTCCTTGCGCTCTAAACAATGGAGGATGCAGTCATTTCTGTGTAGTCAAGGCATCTGGCTACATATGTGTTTGTCCTTCTGGTTTGACAACGAAGTCAGATGGGAGGACATGCGAGGAGAGTAAGTTGTTTTGTTTTTATGCTATTGCTTCGATATTGCCGTTGTTGTAAGGTTAGTCTGTCGTCTATGAGCAAACTGTAAGTAAACCTATGGCCCAGAAGAGCACACCGAATTCTAATCACTCACTCTGAATTCCAATCACTCACACCGAATTCAAATAATTCAAACCCAATTCAATTAAGTCACACCTAATTTAAATAAGTCACACCAAATTCAAATAAAGTCACACCGAATATCAAATCAGTCACGTGGAATCCGATAAGGTCAGCGGCTGGACACTATAACCCCAGGAAGCTAAGCGCGCCTGTAGCAAAATGGCAGCTAGCCAAAATGTACCCAACTCTGTAATCTGCACATCGTGCAGGAGTTCTATCATTCGACCATAAATTTTGCTCAGCTTCTTGCGGCACGGCTCTTAACGGTGGGGAACTGCCATTAAATATTACTTAAGGCAGGGGTACCAATTCGATGTGATTCTCTTGTTCCTGTCTATGTTCCATGGTATTGAAATGAGTCTCAGAACTATAAAGAACAGGTTCAGGTCATTAGGCCTTCGGCGAAAGATTGTAGAATTCAACGAAGAAGTCAGGCAAAGGATACAACAGAAGATATATTAGCTTGCATGCAGTGCATGAATAGCTTGCATGCAGTGCAGGCTTTTTGTATTTTTGGTGGGCGAGTGCTGAATTTAGTGTTTGGTAGCCATTTTGGTTTTGTACAACGTCGTGGGCTGGGAAGAGTAAAAGGGGTGGGAAGGGAGCGGGGAAGGAAAAAACGCCTGCCCGTAAGGCCTTTTATATCCGGAAAAAACTCATCTTATTTATGTGATCACATACTGCGCTTTATCCCCAGGGACGCATAATTAAAAGTATTATGTACATGTAGTAGTTAGCATTGTGACTGAAAAGCCCTAGCTTGCATGCAGTGCAGGCTTTTTGTATTTTTGGTGGGCGAGTGCAGAATTTAGTGTTTGGTAGCCATTTTGGTTTTGTACAACGTCGGGGGCTGGGAAGAGTAAAAGAGGTGGGAAGGGGGCGGGGAAGAGAAAGACAAAACGCCTGCCCGTAAGGCCTTTTATATCTGGAAACAAATTCTCTTATTTATGTGTTCACACCACACCTTTATCCCCAGGGACGCATAATTAAAAGTATTATGTACATGTAGTAGTTTATAGCTTTGTGACTGAAAAGCCCTGTCGAAGGGAGTCTCAATAAAGTATGTATGTATGTATGTATGTATGTATGTATGTATGTATGTATGTATGTATGTATGTATGTAACAGCTGCGTTTGATTTCTTTACTTTTTAGTTTCAAGCTTTCTATTTTATTGCCACCATCATTGTGAAATCATGGAATCACTAAGACATTATTTGTTGTCAAAGGAGAAAATTGTGGTTTGCCATGATATTAATTTGTATTCCGTTGTAAATTAATTAACCTATTTGCGCAATTGCATCGAAAGCCAGACAAACATCTGCCAGCGTGAGTAGACCATTCCAGGCAGAGAATAAAATTGACAAAATTGTTTTACAAAACCGTTTGTTAATAGATTATAGGAGTTTTCGTACAGTCGTAAATGTTAAGGTTAAGTTCAAAAGATCTAAAATACCAAGATATCAATTAAAACATTATCAGCGATGGAGAATCATGATGCTCAGTGCTGTACTGTGGTGTCTCCTCTGTTGCCGATCAAAAACAGCCCAATATCGATCATTTTATATTGAAACTCTTAGTATTACAACGTTGAATAAATGTGCTAAAACCAATTTTTGTGTAAAGCTGTACAGGCGCGTCCGACCTTGCTGCGGAGTAAAATGACGAGGAAACATCGCCGGTGATACAAATACAAAGATAACACAAAGTTGGTATTTGTATAGACAGGACGGTAGCACTCTTGAGAATACGGCGATTCACATTCTATTTTTTTCGTGACAAATGCTCTATACGGCTAATTTCATTCTTGATACTCCGGAACAAGGGCATCCTCGACTCTGCATAAAGGAAAAACATGCCATAGACTGACAGGTATCAATCGATATGTAACCTACCGCTCCAATCAGGAACTCCGTTCGTCCACGAACGGAGCTTCCTAGCTAAATGAACAGGCGTATTTTCCTCCCCATAGACTGACAGGTATCAATCGATATGTAACCTACCGCTCCAATCAGGAACTCCGTTCGTCCACGAACGGAGCTTCCTAGCTAAATGAACAGGCGTATTTTCCTCCCCATAGACTGACAGGTATCAATCGATATGTAACCTACCGCTCCAATCAGGAACTCCGTTCGTCCACGAACGGAGCTTCCTAGCTAAATGAACAGGCGTATTTTCCTCCCCATAGACTGACAGGTATCAATCGATATGTAACCTACCGCTCCAATCAGGAACTCCGTTCGTCCACGAACGGAGCTTCCTAGCTAAATGCACAGGCGTATTTTCCTCCCCTCCCCCCCCCCCCCCCCCCCCCCCCCCCCCTCCTTCGCCTTCCAGCCTGACTCCAACACTTTTGGTCGCGTCTTTTGACTCGCCTCAGTCCGCGGTTTTAAAAACGCGGCGCTCGTTCGCCCCACAAATACGCTTGCTTTGCAGGCTGAAGATAGATGGGCCTGGTTGTTTGTCGGGTTACAGAAGCGTGTGGCACACATTAAGAAGAGAGGGCTTTGCGATTCCCAGACATTTATTGTAGAGATTGTTTATCTGGAAACGGATCCCGTCGGTAGTGAGATGAGACGCAGATGTCGACCGCAAAGGCGAGTACACGTGAACCCAGGTCCAGGTATGATATTGCGACAACCACAGGGTTGTTATTCGACCTTACGAGCTTCAACCAAAGCATTTTGCGGTTAAAACCTGTTATGCTTTTTGTAATATTATTTCTAGACACACATGCAAGAGGGCTGTACTCCATTTACAACTCTGGTTTAATACATCCAAACGAGGCAATGCATGTAACCGTGAAAGCACGTGTTATTTATAAAAACTAGTAACTAAATATCACAAAACCATCGATACACGCGTGGGTTGGAAATCCATGAGGTTGTCGATATGCCAACGGTACAATGTAGTTTGGACCTGGGTTCACGTATACCCGCCTTTGCTTCCGTTTCCGTGCGGCAAGAACCTGAGCAAACATTATGGTCGAATGACACAGAATTCCTGCTTTTAGAACAAGGACATTGTCTTCTGCTGCTCCAATAAACCTCTGGAACAACCTGCTAAGTGACATATAACCGCCCTTGATTCTCTATCTAGTTTGAAGCGCAATCTAAGACATACCTTTTTAGAAGCGCTTGTAATTTAAAAGCGCATTAGATCACCTACATAAAATTTGTGCTATACAAATTTCGATTATTATTACCATTATTATTATTATTACAAGTGAAACCGTAAATAATATATTATAATTAATTTAACATAATATTCCATAGCCTATAGTCCAAAAAAGAACTTCAAAAACGTTGAAGAAAAATCTGCGCCATTCAAGTAAATCCTGTAAATAAACATATGTGTACACCACATGGCCTGCTTTTCAAAGGTGCTAATTGTGGTGTTGCGTTCATACTAAATATATAGAATTTGAGGGGGCAGAAAAAAAAAATGCGCTGACCCTTAATAGTAAATGGAGGTTATTCAGCTTAAAGTTGTGTAATACGGCTGAGTATTTACCGACGAGTAAAAATGCCCAGCCGTATTACACAACTTTTCACTGAATAAATGTTTATTTTACGACAGAAATATTCTCCTAAAGGCTACGTTTTTGAAGCTGTTTTTCCTAGTGCACGGTCAGAAGAGTGTAATAACGTGTCATATTTGCACTCGTTTTGATGCATATTTGCACTCTAGAATGCTACAATGTATGTCGAATAATAATGTATCATACATTGTACATTTGCACTTGTTTTGGTGCATACAGTATTTGCAATGTCAAATGCTACATGTATGTTGCATAATAACGCCATATACATTGATTTATAATACAGCAGTATTTGAAAAAATATATATTTATTTAAATTTCAATGATAATACATTAAAAAGACTTTCTGACACACATAAAAGGTAATTGATTCGACAAAATCTACTGGTCATTATTAAACTATTGTCATTTTCCATATCTTCCCTATATCAGCGTACATTCACTTGGAAGATGACAAAGCTTTAGAAAAAAGTAAGATCGTTGTCATGATGCTTAAACTATCTATTCTGTATGATCTGGGGATGATCAAACCGTACATGTACATGTAATAAAACCAATTCACTAAGAAGAATGTCCTATCCATCAAGTGATCTAAATCACTTTGACAGCTCCTCAGTTTTTTTGTTTATTACTTTAATTTGCTATTTGTTTTCATGTTTTTTAAGAAAGAAAGAAAGTTTCAATGTACATGTACCTCAATACAACCTTAAATTTTTGCAATAATCACTGGGTGGCCATTTTTGCAGCACCCAAAAATGGCCACAGACAGAACCTCAGAAACCAATGTACCCTGGTTGAGAAAAACCCTTATTGATTTAAAGGGAAGGTCAGATAATTACACTACAACGCTTTTTACAAACAGACAGTATCATTATTAATTGTAAAAAATTTCCTTCACTGTTTCAGTCGTAGAAAATCCACCTTATGCTTATACTGAATATACCAAGGGATGCCTCTTCAACAGTCTGTTGATTAGAAATAGAAAACTTTTAATTTAAGCATGTTTGCACTTATTGTTTATGTGCATCCTTACTGCACATACCGTTTGTCACAATGCCATCCTACATCATGCAACTCAGCCTGTGCACAGAGGAAGAAAACTAACCACATGAACGGTTGGTAGCCATTGCATTAACTTTGCTAAATAAAAGTTGGTGTCACCTCCATTTTTTTGCATTCTTTTTTTTTTAACTCATTCATTTATCCGGGGACATTTGATTAGCATAAATACACACTGTGGCTAGTTTAAACACTACCCTGCCCCCCTCACATGAGTTAACCCCCCCCCCCCCCCCCCCCCCCCCCCCCCCCCCCCCAAGGGCCATAAATACATGTATTCTAAATACAATTGTATTCAGTTTTCTTACTTTTCTTCATTAAGAACCATCTTCCTAAGAACTCATGGATCAAAACGTTTTGGCTGAATGAAATTGGCAATGCAATTACTGTCGATATGCAATGAAAGAGACAATTTCTTGCAAGTTATGTTCTGAGCATGTGTAGTCCATATAATAGACAATGATAATATAATAGGTAAAAGACAATGGGTTTCTTTTCCTTATTAGTATTCTTTGTATAAAGAATACTAATGTTGGTAGTAATTATTCAGGATTCTTAGTACAACAAATACTGTACTACTGTTTTACAATATCTATGTATATGGAATCTTCTCCAACAAAATTAGCAACCAACAGTTTAGCAAGTAAGCCGTTATTTGAATGACACCAGCGCCCACGTGTAAATTGGTAGGAAAGCGAGTGGTTCAGAGATGCAAGCTGCTCATTTCTACTCATTCACTGCCACTGAATAAAAATTGTTAGACATTTTAACCACTGTACCTGTCAACTTTGGTGTAGCATTTTTCATGGATTATTTTTTTCCTCAGAACTTTAAAATACCAAAACTTTCGACAGTTGCCGGGAAGCCATGGTCACCTCATCGAAGCCAGTGTGGCACATGCGCTGTATGCTAATCAGTCTACTTGTTTTTCTTGTATGCTAATATCCTCTTTGCACAAAAAGCACATTTGTTTGATCTCCGTAGGGACATGCTTTTGGCGGTTCGTGTTTGAAGCCGTTCAAAACACTTACAGCACGTGTTTTATCAAGTCTAAAAATTCTCGCGCTTTGCGCTCGAATTTTTAAACTTGATAAAACACTGCTGTTCGTGTTTTAAACATTACTTAAACATGCATGTAATATAAACCCACAACCAATTATTCTTATTTACATGGAAACTAATATATTAACAATTTTAAATTAACATACATGTACCTTAGAAAGATCACACATTTGCAATGAGTTTACAATGTGGTAGACTTTTATGTCCATAACCCATGACAGTACATGTAGAGTATGTGATGTTTCCTGGGAGAAACAATTTGATTAATATAGAAAGTGAGCATCTTGAATTGATTGATGAATTTTTCAGACATAAAAAAGGATTAACTGCTGGTATACATGTACACTGTACCTACTGTAGTTCAGGGCTGTCACTAAGGGCTGGGTGCCAGGGATTTCCCCTGGCTACTATGAGCATGACCCCATACTTTCATAGGAAAATAGAGGGAAAATAGAACCAAAAGAACTCCCCAGCTGTTTGATTGCCTGCCTACTAATTGCATTTACCCAACAACTTGAATCTTAGTGACAGCTCTGCTAGCTGAATATTGTAATTATTATTAATAGTAACATTAAGCAAGGCACTGGGGCTTGTAAAAACAGTCTGCAATTTGATTGCCTTTCTACAGGTAAACAAAGAACTAATTGTTTGAGTACATGTATATACTTAAGCACTGTACATTTAAGCATTTCATTTTTTCCAAGGAGTGGAGTAGACAAGTTCCTTACTGCAGAACACAAGGGTGAGAAAAAAAAGCATCTTTAGATTCCAAATTGTACATGTACATGTAACTGACAATGACAGAAGAGCAAGGCTGATGAAACATGTCTTGCAGAATTGAAACTGTGGTTCTCTTATTACAAAGTACCAGTTACAATTTTAGATCTTTCTTCATGTAGCATCCTTGTATTGGTTTAAATTAATTTTGAGTCAAATTTGGTTCATCCTGTATGGAGATCCAAGATTGTGAACTCTTGGCTGATTTGATACCATCACAATCATATGACCTATCTTAAGGTATATATTTAATCTTTATTACTCATGGCATAGCCGAGGAAGAAGTTATAATTGATTTTTGTCTCACTGATCTGATTAATTGACGAATTATTGAGGCCTTGTGATCTCGTGGCCTCGTGTGTTAACTTGAGAAGCAGAAAGAAGAATAACTAGCCTGCGGACAGGCTTCCAGTCGGACGGCGGGGTCATGCGAAGAAGGGAAGCCTGCACGCATCCTTCAAAATCGCAGCTGCCGCCCACAAGAACCCGCGGATTGCTTTAGCTTGTCAACTGTCAAATTTTAACCAATCAGCACGCCCCGGAAGTCAAAATTCAAAATCAAGGTAAACAAATGATGATACACATGAAATCTAGGCGCCCGGTCGCTCGCGAGCGCCATGTCTCACAGATAAACTCCCAAAATTACCATACTTTCAGCCTCTGCAATTCAATACCTTAAAGCGGATAAAATCATTATAAATAAGAGTACGTTGTTTTGTTACAGTTAGCCGAAAACCATCTTCGAGTTATTTATAGTTCTTGTCACTTCGCTTCGCCGTGTCTGTTTACACACACAATTTCAGCGGTCGGTCGTAGTTAAAAAAAATCCTTCAGAAGGTGTAAAACAAATAAAACCGTCTGCTAAAATAATTCAAAAGCCGTTAGCAACGAAAAATAATTCATGAACGTTTCATTAGTCACGAACGAATTGGTCATTCAGCTGGTCGTTCAGCTGGCATTTCTGGGACTCCAGGACATGCACTGCACGTTAACTCTGATCGCAAACCCGCCATAGAATTGCACAGTCCAATGAAAGGGCTCCAAGAGCCATGCATCTCATGAATAATAAACAGCGTAAGGATAATTTTAGTTGTTCTTGATGTTTTGTAATTTAGCAGCGTCACTGTGATAATTAACACATCTTAGGATGACAGAAATATCCATTGTGTGAAACGAGACAGCTGGATGAGCCGAGTAAGCAAGCAATGACAGCAATACAGTGACATTTCCCCTAAATGCTCCAAATCCATTTGAAATCCACAAATTGGTTATAATTTTCCATTTAATACTAAGTTGGAAGTCCAAGAATTGAAGAACAAACAGATTTTAAAATATTTTAAACATTTTTGCATGACATAAATATGCACCAAATCATACAAACTCACATGTAACATAAGTTATATAACATCCGCTCACATGTACACTCTGCTATATTAAACTCACGTGCCTTACATTCATTTGTGTCTCTTTAGAAATCTAATTATTTCTACCAGCTGCTTCTAAAAATATTGTAGAAAGAACTCTGAGTTATAACACATGCTGCAAGATTGGGCATTATTAAATAAATAAATTGAAGAACAGATTATGGGCATTTGTCAGGCATTTTATAACTTTTCCTTCCCAAGGGTTGGGCATTTACCAAAACAGGTCAGCCTGGAGGTGGGGCATTGTCAAAACAACCTTATCTTTCAGATTTTAAAAGTTGACTCATACAATCCTTAGTTTTTTATTTTAAATTTCCTGATTGCCTTCAAAAATACAAAAACTGAGTTGATAAACATTGTTTGGGTCCCACACTTTTCAAGAGAACCGGAGCAACAAGCAACAGAGTGAACGCAGTCATATTGGAATTGACGGAGCCATTGGGGGGGGGGGGGGGGGGGGGGGGAATGAGCGGGCTTGGAATTGACAGAGCCATTACCTTTATCCGACCTGTTCCTTCTTTGAAATGTAAACCACAACATGTACATGTGACTGTAGTTTTTGAAAGTCTGATTACCTTGGGAGAACAAAATAAACAAAACTTCAAAATAGCAATACAACTGTACAGATCTTGTAGTTGATAACAAATTTAATTCTAGAGCATGATGCAAGATGCAGACCCTCAGGTTTTTGTTTTACTTCCACCTCTAATTTCCACTGTCAAAGATCTACTGTACATCTTCGTGCTTGAAATACAGTGAAACAGGTGAAACGAAAGGCAACGAAACATCTTTCTAGCTACACGTCATATTTAAAACCTCTTATAAGTTCAAATGTGGACAAAACATGTCAAGAGCAAGCTTAAAACCTTACCGTATAGCATATGTATTAACTTTGAAAATTACCGCGAAAGCTACACTGTACATGTACTATCAAGCTGATATCAGGGTGTAACATGTCAATAATTTTAATAGTCTATAAAAATCGATCGTTGTAGATTGAATTCAATACTAATCAATCGACAAATATCGGAATTTGATAAAAGCCAATCACACGATTTCTTGTGATTATCGATTTTTTTTACAGTTTGATTTTGATCGATTTCGATCAACAAGTATCGAAATATAAAAAATGAAGTTGGCAAACGCGGATAAACAAAGCAGGATCGGCTATGTCAAGACTTTATTTTACCGATTTTACACTGTAATTGGAAGCTCAAATAAACACAAGCTGAAATCAGAAACTACTCTTTTCTTCCAGTAAAAGTGATTCATTTTCATGTCATGTATCATTTTATGTCTCATCAGTGATTTATGCATCTCATTTTATGCTATTTCTTGATCGCCGCCTTCTGTCATGCTGTCTCACGCTGCTTCTGTCCAGTTCTCATTAAACCTGATTAAACTCCAGCGCTTATCAATTTTAACAGAATTAAACGGCTTTTTGGGGTCCATCAAGCACTGGTCGAACCACTGTTTATCTTGGTTTATCATTTCTCAAGGTAATTATTCGATTCTACAGTACATTGAATAACAAACCACTTGGTTGCTCAGTTTTTTTTTTATGTAAGTTTACCACAACAGAGCGGTTTACACTTCAACCTGAAAAGTCGTTCGAGCTATTAAGTCTTACTAGTTTGGTTAATTTCGTAGCCATGAAAATCTTGTGATTATCGACTTTTATCGACAAATTAAACCTGTCGATTGACAATTATCGACAAATATCGAGTACTATCGACTTAAACTGTATCGACTACGTTTTCGATGATCGATTTTGATCGACATGTTACGCCCCTTACGCCCTGTGATATAAACAAAATCGCTTTAATAATAATTGTAAACTAGTCAGACGTGCACAATATCAAATAGAAACTAATAATCAATCGCCCCAAACAGTCTAAAATAACCCTGAACCCTGTCTAGTTGGACATTAGGTTGAAAGTTAAACTTACGTCTTACTAGGTCACTTGAGTTTTAAATTACTGTACATGTACCTCAGTTGTCCTTTATCAATCCTCGCGACCGGCGCGAACTAAAGCTGACTTGTTTGCGCTATATCGTAAGTTAGCCACGAAAAGAACAGTTTGCAAAGCAATTTCGCCAGCCTTTTTTTCACTAAACAGGACTCTGAATCGACGAAATGAAATAAATTTTCTGTGCTGACGCTACGAGCTGGAAAAATGGCTGATGCTGGACGGTTGGTGTGAAAACTCGAACCAGTCCTCCCGCTGACCATGTCGTGCAAACCGGAGCAGGGGAGGGGAGGGAAGTGGACCGAAAGGGGGAGGGGAGGGGAGGGTGGGGGGATAAAAAAAAAGCTAACCCCTGATCGGTATGAAAGAAAAATGCTACAGAAAAACTGACAACGCCATTGGTAAGAGGTAAGATAAAAACCACTTATGCAGATTTGTTTATAGTTTTAAACTGAAAAGTCGCTGAACAGGATCAGGAAAGGATGGATTTTCAACGTGTAAAACTTTTTTCGTCACCTTCATTTTTACACAATTTTACTGGAGGAGTAATAATGGCCTTTTTTATACACAAAAATAGCATAAATTTTAACTGGGTGGAAAAACGGGGATTTATTTAAGTTAATAAAAACAGAACTGCAACCGGAACCGAGCCAAAAATCAGTCAACTTCCGTGCGTTCTGGTCACGTGATCCAAGACGTCATACTAATGACGTTGATAAATAATTTAATTTTATTCTTATATCTACCAACATACCAAATTTTTTAATTCTGCATTTCACCCTTTCAAAGATACATGTATACAAAGATACTAGTCCCCAGACCCCTATTTGCTCATGTGTATAGCCCCCTTAATTTTGAAAATCCAGAAGTATACCGGGCATGACGAAATGTTGTAAGCGAATGCCTTCCTTGCCACGTTGACTATATTTGCATTTATCAAACCATGTTTCTAAAAAACGTTTAAAGGCACTTGGGGGCATAGTCACGTGACTGATGACGTCACCGCACTCGGTCAATTTAAATAGGTATTTTATGGTAGGTATAAATAGCATGTGGTGTAGTATCCTCATATACTCAAAATTGACAGAGTTATTTGGCATCGAAAATTTTTCTGGTGCAAAGGGTGATGGGAAGGTTCTTATTATAATTATAATATATTATTTTAATTACTATTAATTACGACTTGCAGATTACAGAGTTGATTGCATTTTGGCTAGCCGCCATTTTGCTTCAGGCAAGCGCGCTTTGCTCCCTGGGGTTATAATGTCCAACCGCTGACCTGATCGGATTCCACATAACTGATTTGATATTCGGTGTGACTGAGTTTATTTGCATTCGGTGTGACTTATTTGAATTCAGTGTGAGTGATTGTAATTGAAAAGGCCATTTGCACGATGGCGTCATTTGACTACAACTACCAGAATTCATTTCGTTTTTCCTTTCTTATTCAAATTTTGTAATCCCAGTGCGGTTTAAATAACAATAGCCCTATTTTGCACCACAAAACAAAAACTGAAGGATTCTGGTAGTTGTAGTCATATGACGTCATCGTACAAATGGCCTGTTGGATTGATTGGAATTCGGTGTGCACTTCTGGGCCACCGTAGTAAACATACAACTTAAAACTTGTACAATATAATACGATACAATACAATAGGCTTTTTTAAGAGGGTAGCACGTGACCGTGATAAAACGGATGACCCTGTGTGGTCCTAAAAGAAACAAAAGTTGTGAAAATAGAAAAAGTATATAAGGTACGCTACAGTAAAAATTAATGTATATGCACAACGCCAGTAAATGCAAAAGAGCTATTTTCGTATGACCTTAAAAATACGGTTACCATAAGCGTTCACGATTTGTTTCATCTGCCAATAATTGAAAGGATCAAAACAAGCTTTGCTCCCTTCCCCCTTAAAAAATTCCTAATATGGAAATTACCCTGTTCGATTGACCTATCAGAATTCTGTAAAGCGAGTGACGTCAATGATAATAGTTACATGTACCTTTTAGCTCACATTCCGCTCGCTTTGCTTTGCGTGTTCGCTAAACCAACCAAAACCCGCGCGCTTTTGCCTCCGTTCGCTTAACCAATCAAATTGATTTTTTTTTCAGTTCGTTTGTTGTTTTGGTTGTGTTATGGGTCTCTTTCGCCATGGCCCATACCTAACGTATTTTATTCAACTCCATTTTAAATGGAACAACGTTTTCAAATTTCATTTGGAACCACTTAACCCTCCCTGATGATAAACTGTAACCAGAAGACTTTAACCCTATTTGTGACTTTTCCTAAAATTTATCTGGTAACGGTTTAAAATGACGTTTTATTGATCACGTGACCTCATGTTTCCATAGCTACAAGATTTGACAGCCATGTTTTTTGTAATTTGCATATTTTTACCTTTGAATGAAGAAAAACAATGTTTATTGGTACAACTTTTACATTTTTACGTCATTTAGCATTTATTTATTGGTATTATTAATTTTGAGTCAGTTTGGACGGTTTTGAAGAGGTTAACTTTTGAAAAATTTCAGAAATCCAAGGTGGAGGACTTATAACTAATTACCTGATATAACGTCACATGACGTCATCGTTTCATTGTGCGGACCGCAAAGGAGACAGTTTTAGACGTACTATGTACCCGATATATTTCATTGTCATAGCCTTAATATTCTCGAAGTTACGAGGGGTGACACAATGTGCCAAGCTAACTATTTTATGTTCTTATAAATTGTAGAAGTTCAAAAGTTCCTCCTTTTCACTGACGCTTACGCCAGGTCAACTTATATAATTTCCTTGGACGTCGACTATGTTTTTACTAAAAGATTGTTCAGACATCTTGGAAATCAACGTCCTATTGCTCTGGACTATGATCCTGTCGAAGACCGCATATATTGGACTGATGTAGCACAAGGTGTTATAAGGAGTGCTTTTACTAATGCAACTTCACTGAAGACTTTGTTTCGGTGCAATGTGAAAGTACCCGACGGCTTAGCCATTGACAAGGTGGGGCGAAATATCTATTGGACGGACACGGGAACCGATCGGATCGAAGTCGCTCGACTTGATGGAACAAGGAGGAAACTGCTGATCAAGGATGGACTTGATAAACCAAGAGCGATAGTACTCGATGAAAGAAATGGGTTAGTTGAATGGATAATTGTTGAATTCCAGTTGGTGTGGAATGTACGTATTTGCGCTTGTATTCAGTACAAAAGTGGATTATCAAATGGTATTACAACAGAGAAAACGTTATGCATGCATGATCGGTAACATTTTTAATTATTGAAGCGTTATGCGGTCATACTAGGCTGAAGCCAACCTCGTTCCCAAGGTCTTTTCAGGGACGGAAAGGAGAAGACCCTGGGAACGAGGTTGGGCCGGTTCTTAGATAGCCGATAGTGTGGCGCGGATTACTTTCTGTTTCCAATGACTCGTTTCCTGTGTTAGCAAGACGTGCCTGTATATGGATAAAGAATCTATGCGACTAAAGTCCCGGATACACCGAGCAACGTTTCTTGCAACGTTGCGCGCAACAGTTGCAGAAGTAGATTCGATGTCTACTTTTGTATCGTTATTGTTAGGAAAGTTGCACCGTTTGTGCGAGCCTAAACTCTTATACTTAACTAATATATATATATATATATATATATATATATATATATATATATATATATATATATATATATAGGCTGACCCTAACAGCATAGCTCTCTGAACAGAAAGCTGATGATAAGCTTAACTAAGGTGAAAGGTCGGAAGCACAAGATTTAACATTGACGACCGCGCTATTTTTCAATTTTAGCAATTCTCAAAAACAGTATTACCAGACCGTCTGCACAGTACATTTAGGTCTCACAAATGTTCACATGAACAACTTTTTTCGGTCTAGAATAAATAGTTTGACTAATTTCCGAATAAGATGCACCTGTTGCTTATCAAAAATTGTCCGAGAAACTGATTTGGAAATCAAAATTGCAAAACATTACACAGACATATTTGCATAAGGCAAAGCGAGTGAAGAAAGAACTACATGTATAAAGTCCAAGTCTTGTTTTGTTTAAATAAAATCGCTTTTCAACCTATGTAATGAATGAACAAACACATGAAAATGGACAACACAATCTTTTTCGAAAACTGTTATTCAAATCTTCATAAGTGTATGTTATAGCATGCAAAACGCGTACCATTCCTAGCACATCCAGGTCGATCTGTCTTCGGTGAAATTCAAGAAATCAATACGACTGTATTTAAGCGCATTTTATAAACAATGCTCCAAAACTAACGAGAACACAGAGAAAAAAGTCAATCACAGATTGATATCAACATAAATTCCCATCGAAAATATAATTTGTTTTAGCTTTAAATCCCTCTGCTGCTTAGAAATTCTTTAAATCTCCGCTTCTTCGGTTCTGAAATCCCGAAAACAAACTCGCGCATTGATAAAAACGTATGAAGTTTCTCGAAGCAAGATTTTATCCCTGAACGCTCTTCTTTTTCCACTGTAGCGGCCTCTGAGTATCCCTTCATTAGTATCCCCGTCTTAAGTACCAAACCGCGAAAAAATGCAGGAAAATAACGACTTTAATTTGCAAACTGTTTTCTCCGCTAAACACAGCAAAATATCCAACCAAAGTGTTTACCGAGCTTACGTCACATCGGCCGTTTACTTGCGCGAAAAACAAGGCTTCGCTTTGGTTTCAAAATTGCTAAGATCCCGGTTGTCTTTGGCGTCTACGCGCATGTTTTGCGACGTCATTCGCGCCCGCGATATAGCCTTGCGCGACGCACGGACACACATGTTACGGACGCGCGCCTGCGAAACATACCGCTTGCCATGACCATGAAAAATGACTGGTTCAATGAGTATGAGCTCCGCGAGCGGACCTTCGGCCCGCGAGAGCTCCGCTATAAATTGAATAGCAATTAATGTTTGTGTTTTATAGTATGATGTATTGGACTGACTGGGGATCGAATCCAAGGATCGAGCAAGCAGCCATGGACGGTTCATCAAGGAGAAGTATTGTAACAGGGAACCTTGGTTGGCCAAATGGACTCACCGTTGATCATACCACAAACCTCTTGTACTGGGCGGACGCCAAAATGGACAAGATAGAAGTGTCGGACCTCAATGGTGGAAACAGAAGGACAATTCTTTCATCTTCATCTAATATTCACCCATTTGGCCTGACAGTGTATCGGGGCATGCTATACTGGACTGATTGGAAGACCAGGAGCATTACACGGTTTGATTTAAAAAGTGGAAAAAGGGACATGATAGTCACAGGCCTTCGAAGGCCAATGGATATTCACTTGTATAATGCATCTCTGTCAGTTTCAGGTACCTAGATGATAGCTTATTTTTCACAATATGGAACCTAGTAAAAGAAGTGTAATTCAACGATTGCATTTTATAAGCAATAACAATACCTCACATTTTTAATGTTTCGTTACCACTGCAACTTTTTTCCTAGCTCAACATAATCATGATCTATATAAATCTTCTACAGTTGTTTTAACGTCACCAATGTCTGTTTAGTCGGTATATGAAACACAAGCAGGGTGTTAGGTGCTTCTTTTTTTAATCAACTCAATGTACGTTGAAAAGTCGAAAAGTGAAATATTTCTTGTTTTTAACGTCGCGTTAGTGAGTTATAGAGATTTGAATTTACAAAATGCTCATTAGATGACGTCAAATCAAGACTTTACCATTATTTCTACTTTAATTTACAATACGCAGTTCACAGCTTAAGGATAATCATTTAAGAAATACTAAATAAAAACTGTTAAGAGTCAACTGATTTGTAAAAAATATTACTTGGAAGTAGAAAGAAGTAGTTGTATAATAAACGGTTCTTGATTTGACGTCAACTTATTAACATTTTGTAAATTCAAACCTCTGTAATTCATTAACGCAACGTTAAAAACAAGAAATATTTAACTATTCAACTTTTCAACATACATAGAGTTGATTAAGCGAAAAAACAATTTTAGGGTTGGGTACCCTTTAAGTGATACGTTTCCTTTTTTATCACTAGGTTCTCATCCGTGTGCTACAAACAATGGACTATGTAGCGATTTGTGTCTCTTAAAGCCAAATGGAGGATATCAATGTGCTTGCCCAACAGGCATTGCACTCCAGCCTGATGGGAAAAACTGTGACTATGGTGAGCACTTATTTTTCATAATAGATTTGGGCAAACTGACGTTGTCTTTAGTTCGTACAGTCTTTGTGATAGTGGGTATTGACAGAAAAAAGCTGGGATAATTTTTAAAGCAACAAATCACAAGCGTTACTCAAAGCTTTACGCTTGCATATTCTTAACGTGGGACTTTTGTGTTGTTTTATGAATTGCAGTATTGATTAGATATAAGGCATTGTTAGGCAAACATTTAAAACTGAAAGAGGAAACATGTTTTGTTTAGAAAAGATATCGGAGTACAACTTTGACGCCCTTTATTATTTTTAAGGACTGAGCTTTACCCATCGTTCTTATTATGTTTAAGATATGTTCTACAAAATGAGCTCCGACAAGTTTTTGCTCTTCGCCGAAGCTTATACCGAAAAAATTTACAAAGTTCCTCTAGCTGTACCAGACACCCCGTGCATCCCTCTGGAAATCAACACCAACATATCTACACCCGTTGCTGTTGATTACGACCCAATCGACGGCAAGGTATACTGGACTGACGTGACTTTGGAGCAGGTCTCCAGAGCATATCCCAATGGTTCTGATCTTGAAGTCATAGCACAGCACAATGTGATCAATCCCGATGGACTAGCAGTTGATTGGATTGGGAGGAATCTTTTTTGGAGCGATGCTGGCACTAACAAGATTGAAGTGTCACGATTGGACGGATCGTTTAGAACAAGCCTTATCACAGCAAATGTGGACAAGCCAAGAGCTGTGATACTTGATATCGAAGCAAGGTACCTAAAATATACAAAGCGTTTTTAATACCCACATCAGCAAGCCCAAGCGCTATACTGTACAGCCAGTCCATGCAATCCCTTCTTGCCAGCGGAATTTCTTGTACCCTCTTAGCCGGACTTACAATACTGGTCAATACTGGTCAAATGGCATTCGACTACGTATATACTAAAAGCTCTGCAAAAGCGCGAGAAAAAGCTTGCTAAAATCTACACTTCCCTTACGGTTACCATGCAACCGGGCTTTAATGATGATCGCCGAGGGAACAGAAAAAAATGCGATGCAATTATACAGTATGTTGCCCAGTTTCCGGCCACTTTAGTTTGTAATCGCTATAACTCCTTTGTTTTGCACGGAAAATTTCTCAATTTCCTTTCAAAGACAGTTCATTTACTTACCTTTAAAACGTTAAATGGTTGGCGACCTTCCCCAAGTATTAAAGAAATTATACCATTTTTCGCAAAACTAGTAAGTTGCCCAGTTTCCGGCCAGCTAGCCCAGTTTCCGGCCACCGACTTAAAGTAAATTTTCCTTGAAACCGCTCGACGTAAACCGACTTGTAAGTCCCTTGATAATAGTGGTCGCCTAGTTATAAATATCAGGTAAGTTTCAATATTAAGCTTTGTCGCCTACTGTTTTACTATTCAAAATACGTATGACCTTAGTGACCCGGAAGCGTGTCTTCCGCAGTTTGTTGACAGACTACTACAAAAACAAATCATGACTTACGTACTTTTAGTCACGCTATACATGCATAAGCTGTTGTTAATTCGTAATCTTTGTTACACTAACACATGTATCTTTAATTTCTCGACCAGGAAATTTTAATATTCGGTTCTTTCACTTAATAAGAAATAGGTTTTGAGCAATGTGTCTTTTAGTGGCCGGAAACTGGCACACTAGGTCGAAATCTTCGCTGAGAGTTGACTGCTAAAATTTCAGGAACAGCCCTATTCCAGCTGACGATGATAGATTCCCTAATCACTTTCATCTTTAATCTAATATTTGTCCAAAAATTATGAAGCTCCTTGAGATATTTCCTGTGAAACGAGCTATTTGTTTATCTACGGTAGTTTTGATGTGCAGTGAAACGAGCCAAAATTAATCGCTAAACGTTCAATCACCTGGACAAAACATTTCCTTCCTCAGCCGTTCCTTGTTCAAAAGGAACGCCAAAACCACCAATGTGTAGCGGAAATGTTCGTCTTTCTTTCGGAATGCTTCGGTGGACGAAAATTTAAAACTCCGACGAACATAACCGACGTAATTGTTTTTTGGCCGGAAACTGGTACTGGCCGGAAACTGGGCAACACACTGTACGTTCACTTTATATCTTTCCGCTTTTTAGAAAAATGTATTGGAGTGACTGGGGAGCCTCACCGAAGATTGAACAAGCGAACATGGACGGCACAGCTAGAACGACTCTTGTTAGTTCAGGACTGTATTGGGTAAATGCACTTGCTTTGGATTTCAAAAATAAACTGCTGTACTGGTGCGATGCACAACTTGAAAAGATCGAAAGAGTGGACTTCCAGGGTAATAACCGTAGGCTGATACTGGATTTGTCATCTGGTAATGGTGATCATCCGTTTGGACTCGCGTTATATGAGGACGTGCTCTTCTGGACAGACTGGACTACTGATAGTGTTCACAGGTACAACATGACGTCCTCACTAAGCGATGTGTTGGTCCACGGGATGGGAAAACCAATGGAAATCCACATGTACGATCACAAGACACTCGCTTCTGGTAAGCGTTCGGATTCAACCAGCTAGTAAAATGTCCCAGATGCTGTTCTAAAACAGTAAGGACTGTGTAGATCAATTCTTGGATATCGACGTATAATTTGGCTCCGTACAAACTTGAAAAAATATTCATAAAAACAACACAATTTTTTTTACTGTTGCTTCCTCGGAAGAAATTTAAATTTCAGTAGCAAAAATGACAATCATAACCATTTTTTTTTTCAAAAAAGTGACCATGAGAAAATAATGAATATAATAGAAATGTATCATCATGACCAGCTATCGACTGTAGATTCTTGGGTGACTAATGAGTTAACTCTGTATCATATCGCAGGACCCACCAGCTGTACTCATTTGAATGGAGGCTGCAGTCATATTTGTCTTCCAAATCCAAATGGCCATCGGTGTTTCTGTCCAGAGGGAGTGCAGCTGAAACCTGGTGACTCATTTACATGTCAAGGAGGTAAGCACCTACATCTACATTCACATCTAGATCGACACTTGGTAAAGTGGTTACCATCGCAACAAGATTGAAAGCAATAAATAAAAAAGCAATAAATAAACAGTGGTAAGTCCAAGTGTAGGCCGAAAATAATGTGAAGTACACTGCATGGTGCGACCTCTAAAACCGTTCAGGAAAATAATAAGATTCAGAAATATTCGGCCGGGGGGGGGGGGGGGGGGGCACAAAGTGCCCGCGCTAACTTTCCACATTCATAACTTTTTTAATATGTATTCAAACGCCATCAAACTTTGTGACTTTTCCTAAAATTTATCTGGCAACAATTTCAAATGACAATTTTTTGATCACGTGACTTGACGTTTCCATGGCAACAAGATTTTGACAGCCACGTTTTTGGAAATTTGCATATTTATACCTTTGAATGAAGAAAAAGAATGTTTATTGGTATAACTTTTGTATTTTTACGTCATTTAGCGTTTATTTATTGGTTTAGATTAATTTTCCGTCAATTTGGACGGTTTTTAAGAGGTTTTAAAAAAATTCAGAAATCCAAGATGGCGGATCCTAGATGGCGGCCGTATAACTAATTACCTAATAACTACGTCATATGACGTCATCGTTCCATTGTGCGGACCGCAAAGGAGACAGTTTTGGACGTACTATGTACCCTCTTGGTTTCATTGTCATAGCCTTAATGTTCTTGAAGTTACCCAGGTTCAGGAACTCAAAAAAAGCCCAGGCCGAATAGGTTTAAGGTTTGCTTTTCATTTTCGATGGTGTTCCATTGACGGATCATCCATTATTGTTCGTACAAATGTAATCAAGCCATAATGGATACTTATTCACGATGGCTACGTGATTCACTGTCAAGTATGTCTATGGTAGGACGGTTGGACTATTGGATCGAAAGCCCAAATATTATGTGATTCGTCTATCAATTGCAACATCATTTATGTCTACAGAGGCGTTGAGAATTCGATCTTTCTAAATTGTAAACGTAAGGGGTCGACATCCAAAAGGAGCACTTTACTTCATTGTGTTATCCTTTATAGAAAACAGATCTTTATTTTACCTTGTTAACTTCCAATATGCTGGACTGGATCATCTTACATTCCTGCAAACCCTTTTTTTTTTTCGTTTTCATATTCCTTTTTCAATCGCAATTTTTCTTATTCGTTCAACAGCAATTAAATTTATCAAACGCTTAAACTCAACAACACCTCATTTTCTATTCTCAAACTATAGCTAGACGCTTTTATTTTCTTTCATCAAATAGTGAACCGCTGTCCCCAGCTCTCTGCACCTGCCTATGGTACCCTGGTACCGTGTTCCAACGTACCGGGACAAACCTGTCAGTTCTCATGTGACAAGGGATACCTATTGAATGGAGCAAGTGCACGCACCTGCAAAAGTGATGGAACGTGGACTGGACTACAAACGCACTGCACTGGTGAGTTAGTTGATTAAAAACGAAGCTCGAAGACATTGGAGATAATGAAGTGTATATACCTTTACCAAGGAATAAAAAAGCAAATTAAAACATTGCTGTCTTCAGTCTTCAGTCTTCTTCAGTAGAATATAATAGAAATTGGAAAATGTGTTTTATTTTATTTAGCTATTAATTAATTCCAAACTTTTGTGATCGAAACGCCAAACTCTTACATTCTGTAGTGGTCAAGTGTCAAGCCTTACCTACACCATCAAATGGTGCCCGCCAGGGATGCACTGGAACGACAACGGAGCCCTACAACACGGTCTGTCAGTTTTCCTGTCATTCCGGATTTAACGGGTTTGGCTCTACACCAAGAACATGTCTCGAAAACGGAAGTTGGAGTGGCCAAAATTTCGTTTGTCAAGGTAAGCATATTATTTGGATTCCGACAATGGCAAAATATAACTCTCTTTAATCCGCCAGATGCAGATTTTCAAAGACAATTTACTCGCTGTAGCAGCCTTGCTAATATTTAAAAAAGAAATATATCAGAAAAAGGAGAAATACAATTTGATAATAGCCCAATAGATGGAATAAAATCTTCCAGTTTTCAAAATCATCCTATTTCGATGAGAGACACGGCGGTGAATTTCGTTTGCATTACTTTTTCACAGTATTGTATGTAGGAAGTCCTATTAACATTTTGTAAGAAGTATTTTTGTCAATCGCAGTCCTTGCCAAATTAAAAAAATAATAATTCTTAAAAACTTAACACATTGGCCAACTTAGCTAGTTATATTTTTTTAATCATTGGTCAGCTATTACTTGTCCTACATTGATTACGCCACCAAGAGCCGTACTGCTGACACCTACCTGTACTAATACTTATGGATCAAGTTGCACATATTCCTGCCAAACCGGATATGCAAGCTCAACCGGAAATGTTACGAGAACATGTTTGGCATCTGGACAATGGAGTGGAAATGTGATCAATTGTACAGGTAATCGAACGTCCAACTGGTTTTTGCATGTCTAATTTTCTATTAAACTAAAGTAACCAGAACAACGCCAATTGGAACGACCATAGTTATGTACCCATTCCCTCTGAATAAAGATAAGGAATAGTGTCCCTTAAAAAAACAGCGAAACATTGAAATGTGAATATACTGAAGAGACCCGCTTTCATACTTTCTTGTTAACATAGTTCCAAAATAATGAAACAAAAATGTTTATTAGAGTGTTCTCTTTGCATTTTTCTTATTTTAGATGCTCAGCCACCATCATTTGGTGTAACATGTCCTGCTAGTCCATTACTAGTCTATGCTGAACGAAATAAGTTCTCAGCAGTAGTGAAGTGGACCGAGCCGGTTGCTATTGACAACTCAGGGGTATCACCTACAATGACGTCAAATTACCAGTCACCTCAAAGATTCAGTCAAGGAACACACGTGATTACATACAATGCTGTGGACCAATCAGGAAATAAAGCTGCTTGCACTTTTCAAGTTAACGTATTAGGTAACATAACAGTTTATTCCTCTATATCATAATTGCAATTAGACTAAAATTCCCTCAGGGACAATAATACTGGAGATCACGCGAAAATCGACTCCCGAAAATGTACAAAGACGCGACGCACGAGGAAAAGGAAAGACTACTTCTCATTGAACTCGTGTAAAGGTTTACACTATTAACTCTAAGCGATAGAAGGGAAATTCGTCACCCAACAAATACACGCCTGCAGCATAAATTATTATTAAAACGTGATCCATAACTAAATCCTACTTTCAACCGGGAATAATTGATTGATCAGTTTTCATATCATTTCTTAAAGTACAAGGTCCGCCTTAGACATGCTCATATTATTTTGTTTTCGCCATCGTGTCACATACTCCTTTATGATTCAGATTTACGATTCTAAGCAATACAATTTAACGGTACAAACTCTTTTCTTTCAGTTATCAATTGCACATCACTAACGATAGATCCTGTAGGTCCATTACGCATGAGTAACTGTAATCATCATTATGGATCAAAGTGTTACTTCTCCTGTGTGAGTGGTTATCGATTGAATGGATCATCGACAGTCACTTGCGTTGCCCCTGGTAACAGGCCACCTGGAATCTGGGACAAGCTTGTTCCTTCATGTCAAAGTAAGTTTATGGGCGGTTACCATTTGTCACAACTAGCCGGACAGACCTGTCAGTTCATAAAAAGTCTATCAAAATGGTAAATACTGTTTACGAATTTAACCAATCATAGCACGCGCATTTCCTTTAGCATTTTATAATAATGAAATAAAAAACGTGTCGAGTGCATTATTGAGTTATATAAGCACGCGGGAATTTTACGTTACGTCACGCGCGTGCTTTATCGAGTTATAATGAACTCGGTTTAATCAATCATAGCACGCGCATTTCCTTTAGCATTTTATAATGGCATATAATGTCATGATATTTACGAGTTTACCAATCCGGCCAGTCAGTTCTTGCAAATTATAAGTATTCTATGTAATGTGTACAAATAGACGGATCAAGACCACTCTTTTTAATTGTCGTTTCGTTGTTTTTTAATAGTCGTTAACTGCCCTGCATTGTCCACCCCACCACGAGCAATTCTACTGTCCACCCCCTGCGTTACTACGTACGGTTCGAAATGTTCTTTTTCCTGCCAAACCGGATATTTCAGCTCAAGCGGAAATGTTACAAGAATATGTTTGTCGTCTGGGCAATGGAGTGGAAATAACATCAACTGTACAGGTGAATTATTTTATTTCAATGCTTTGTTTAATTGTCTACATTTTGGCAAAGTAAATTGAATTACAAAGTGTTTACAAAAGACGGAAAAATACAAAACTTGAAAGGAAATTTACATTTCATTATTGTGACTTACTTACACAAGTTTTAAAATCTGAGATTAAAACTACGTAATAATTATATACTATATTATTCAATGATAAAAAATTCAAATGATGCAGCTTTAGCTATTTAGCATGACAATTGATTTGTTTTAGCTCAAGAAGAAACCACGGCGGAAACTTTCAGTTCTACAATTAAGTAATGATCCGCTTAAGAAGGAAAGTGCTGAAGGCAATTCATGAAAGAATGTTACAAATAGTGGTATCATTAACCGCTAAAAAGTTAAGGTTCAAGGTCAATTGTCTAATTGTTTTAAAGTTTGAGACCCAACCGCGCAACATGCAATTTCTATTTTTTTTTTAATTCCTGTTATTCTAATTGGTTAGGCACGAATATTTCCTAAAATCTGTTTGACTCAAATGGATTTTCTTTATTTTTATACTGAAATATAATTATGATTCATCAGTCCCTCCTCTATTCTTGAAAAGAGCCAATGCCGCATAACAATAAAGTTTACCTTAGTTAAAGTCAGTAAAGTCAAGTGAGGCCTTTAAGCTACTGTGTCCAAGCCCGAAAAAGCCTGAAAAAAATCAGGGCTTTTCAACGGGAATCGAACCCGTGACCTTCGCGTTACCGGTGCGATGCTCTACCAACTAAGCTATCAAAGCCACATGTTGGGAGCAGGTCAAATGTGAGACGAAGTAGACTCGGCCCAAGTCTAAATTCAGTAAAGGCCTCACTTGACTATACTGACTTTATTTACGATGCTACTGAGACAACGAATGTTTACCGTAGTTCTTATTTGGAGCATTACTTGAATGTAGTACAATTGTTCGAGTTCCTAGTGGGGTAGTCATGTGCGTATGCCCTGGTCTGGGGGAGATGCTTAGAGAGTTGAGCCCTTCCTGTTATATTCTTTATGGTTTAATATTGGTGACTCCTTAAAAAACTTTGCGAATACGGAAAAGTCTTAATAGTTAGAATAAACTTAAGGTATGTTAAGTTTTATTCCCTTACCGAAATGCTTATTACATCTGTATCTATTTTAGATGTCGATCCACCATCATTTGCGTTAACATGTCCTGTCAGCCCGTTAATAGCCTATGCAGAACGAGATACGTTTTCAGCATTAGTGAACTGGACCGAGCCAGTTGCTGTTGACAACTCAGGAGTGACACCAACAGTGACGTCAAGTCACCAACCTCCTCAAAGATTCAGTCAAGGAATTCACGTGATCACATTTACTGCTATGGACCAATCAGGAAATAAAGCTACTTGTAACATTACAGTTCAAGTCTTCGGTAATAAAAATTGAATGTTATTGCCTGTTAGTCCATAGTTGTACCTACAAAATCAATTGTTGCGTTGAAATTTCAGGAATTTAAGATTGCCAATAGCTTGACCTCGCGTAGAATAGTTCCTTCTGGCGCAGGCGAAATATTAAAACACATCAGCTATAATGACATACACGCCAGGCGCTCATGACAGCTTTAAAGGTGCAATAAGTGGTGCTTCAAATTGCGGTAACTTCTCATCGTGGTCTAAAGAATGTATCGATATCCCGAAAATCTTCAAGAAAAGCCGACTTTGGCCACAAACATAGCGTGTTGCTATTGCACAAAAACGTCATAAACACATGCCTTCCTGATACCGTCTCATTATACTCTCTTTTGATAGTCTGATGCCCTCAGGATTACTTTCTTAAATACGTTTTTCTTTATTTTTTAGTCATAAACTGTACATCACTGACGGTAGATCCTAGAGGTCCTCTACACATGAGCACCTGTGGTAATTATTATGGATCAAAGTGTAACTTCTCCTGTGCAATTGGACATCGTTTAAATGGCTCATCAACGGTCACGTGCGTTGCCCCTGGAAACATGCCTCCAGGAATCTGGAATAACCCTATGCCCGTTTGTCGAGGTAGGTTTATGCAAGGGAAATAGATGTCCGCGTTTAATTAAATATCAGCAAATGCCAAAATCAACCAGCCACCTACAGGATTCTGGGACACCCTTGTGCCTGTTTTCCAAGGTTAATTCATAGAATGACAATAAAATGGTATTGTAACCAATTTACATCACAAAGTGTCTAGATTAAGTTCATTTCTTTATTGTTTTAAGTTATCAACTGCCCTAAATTGGTCACTCCATCTAAAGCCGTACTGCTGACCGTTCCCTGCGCCAGTACTTATGGATCAAACTGTTCATATTCCTGCAAAACTGGTTATTCAAGCTTAACCGGAAAAGTTATCAGAACTTGTTTACCGTCAGGACAATGGAGTGGAAAAGATATCAACTGTACAGGTAATATATGTTTTAGGTTAGACAGTAATCTACAAAACTCAACAAAAAAAACTTATATGGCTTGCGTTTGATCTTTTTAACGAATTATTCGGGAGTGAGACAAACATTGTTCATCAGTTTTTTTTTTAAAGTCCTGTCACCATCAAAATTTCGTCGCATATACTTACAATATTCAGGACCGGAGGTATGACATACCTAATTCTATCTATCAGTCCATTTCACATAAAGAGGCCATTAATCCCTGAACCAAGGATTGGTACTCTGTAAAACCCTAATGATGTTTTGAAAAAATATTGCATCAACTGAATAGTTATTGGACTCAATATCTATCTCTACCTTGACGCAAATCTTGTCTGCGTTTCAGACATTCATTCTCCATCATTTGGTGGATCATGCCCAGTTGGGCCTTTAATTGCGTATGCAGAACGAGATACGTTTTCAGCTTTAGTGAATTGGACCGAACCGGTTGCTATTGACAACTCTGGGATCGCACCAACAGTGACTTCGAACTACCAATCGCCTCAAAGGTTTAGTCAAGGAACGCACATGATCAAGTACACTGCTGTGGACAAATCAGGAAACAATGGGACTTGTAACTTTACTGTTGCAGTAATCGGTAACAACAACTGTTCATTATTATTGTTTTCTTTGGCCATCTACTGTCGATCCTAGTTTTAATTTTTTATATAACTTCCATCATAGGATATAAATTAGCGTTTCTTAGGAACTTCGAACGATGGTTTTCTTTTTCTCTTTTTCGAGTAGCAAGAACGGATAGCCCCCTCTGAGGAAATTTTATCATGTTCCATTTAACACAGTTACTTTTCTAAGACAAATCCTGCCACAGCCAACCTCGCGAAAAAAAGTCGCATTTCCTGGCCATCGGGTTATATGCTCTCTTAATGTTAATTATAAAGTTTTATGTCCACCGTGTTAAATATACAACTGATTATATTATTTTCAGTTATCAACTGTTCATCGCTGACGGTACTTCCTGAAAGTTCATTGCACATGAGCAGCTGTGGTAATCATTACGGAACAAAGTGTAACTTCTCCTGTACGATTGGCCATCGTTTAAATGGATCAGCAACAGTCACGTGCGTTGCCCCTGGTAACAGGCCACCAGGAGTCTGGAACAACCCTATGCCCGTTTGTCAAGGTAGGGTTATTCAAACAAGGATAAAGATGTGTCCTTGTTACGATCTGTGTCAGCAAATAACAATTTTACAATAACTGTGTGAATTCCCGCGCGCTGATTGGCTCATTTCTATGGTCGATAAGAGTATAGACCATGAAAATGACGTAACAGGTAACGCAACGCGGTGAGTTTTGTCAAACTTTTGGCGCTGCGGGTTCTTCAAACAGTTAAAAATGCACTTAAAAGTGAAATTCTTCAATGAGAAAAAATGCTCTCTTGTCAGTTAAATTTAATTTACAATCAGCTTAACTTGCCTGGAATTAAGTGCGAAGCAAAAGGGACAAACAACTTGTCGTAGCTTCACGGGAAAATCCACGGAGTCAGTCCATGGTCGGCGCCCGAAAGAAGTAAAACTGAGTTGAAAACAACTTGGAGCAAAGATTCATCAGATTATTCGAAGACATTTCAAATTTGAAAAAGGTTAGCTTTGTAAACTGTGCCTAGTAATTTTATATCTGTCTTTGTATGAGGTTATTGTGCTTTATTTTGCGATTATCGCCGAGCGCGATTCTCTAAAATTCTCTAAAATTCACTTGGCAGTGAAACCACTCGCCTAACAGCTCGTGGTTCCACTTGAGTTTTGAACATTTGATGACGTCACTTCTATGGTCAATAAAAGTACATACCATGGAAAAATGTGGTCGATTTTTTAAATCGACCAGTCAGCTACAATTCTAGACAGATATGTTGAGGAAGATCTGATGATCTATATTTTTCAGTTAATGTTGCTCAATTCTGCATGGTTTTCAAGATTTCATCAAAGAATATCGATAATTAAACAACATTGGAAGGAGATAGGTGCCCGAACTGAACCTATGTAGTATTGTAGCTTAAATTAGGTTCTTTTGTTCATCTTAAAGTTATCAGCTGCCATCCACTGGTCACCCCACAAAACGCCAGACTACTGAAAAAGCCCTGCAACAGAACTTATGGATCAAACTGCTACTATTTTTGCCAATCCGGGTATACCAGTTCTAGCGGTAATGTTACAAGAACATGTTTGGCCTCTGGAAAATGGAATGGAACTGACATTACCTGTGAAGGTAATATATCATAGGGCAAACTTGTTATGTTAATGTAAGATTCTCCGGATGATGAATATGTCTCCCTTAGAAACGACACGGCAACTCACAAACATTTCCGGCGATGGCACAAGGAATACATCTTTTTGCATTCTGAGTTTATTAATTTGTTTTTTCAGATGTTCAGCCACCAACATTTGGTAAAACATGTCCCGGGAACCGGTTACAAGAGTATGCTGAACGAGATAAGTTTTCAGCGTTAGTGAACTGGACCGAACCGATTGCTATTGACAACTCAGGAGTGACACCTACATTGACGTCACATTACAAACCACCTAAAAGGTTCAGCCAAGGAACTCACGTGATCACATACATTGCTGTAGACCAATCAGGAAACAATGCAACTTGTACATTTACAATTGCAGTAATAGGTAACAAAATTTATTCCAGTTCATTACACTTTCCTACGCCTATAATGCTGCAGCACGTTTTCTACCTTACATATTTCAGTTATCAACTGTACAACGCTGGTGGTAGATCCTAGAAGTCCTTTGCGCATGAGCAACTGTGGTAATCATTATGGATCAAAGTGTAACTTCTCCTGTGCAGTTGGCCATCGTTTAAATGGATCATCAACGGTCACGTGCCTTGCACCTGGTAACAGGCCACCAGGATTCTGGAACAACCCTATGCCCGTTTGTCGAGGTATGGTTATTCAAGAACAAGAAGTGTCCTTCTTACTATCTGTATCAGCAAATTAGAAATCGAACAGTCCGCTACAATTCTAGACAGATATGTTGGGAAGATCTGATGTTGTCTGAGTTTTTTTCAATGTTGCTCAATGCATGCTTAATGGTTTTCAAGATTTGATCAAAGGATATCGGTAAACAACACTGGGAGGAGAAAGGTGTCCGAACTGAATCTATGTAGTTATGTATCTTAAATTGTGTTCTTTTGTTCTTTTTAAAGTTATCAACTGCCCTTCGTTGGTAATCCCACCAAATGCCAGACTACTGACAAATCCCTGCAACACTACTTATGGATCAAACTGCTACTATTCCTGCCACTCCGGATATACCAGTTCAACCGGTAATGTTACAAGAACATGTTTGGCATCTGGAAAATGGAGTGGAACTGACATTACCTGTGAAGGTAACATATCACAGGGGGAAACTTGTTATGTTAATCAGAGTAATTATAAATGTAAGATTCTTTGGATGATGAATATGTCTCCCTTAGAAACGACACGGTAACTAACTAACAATTCTTGCGATGGCACAGTGAATACCTATTTTTTGCTTTCTGAGTTAATTAATTTGTTTTTTCAGATGTTCAACCACCAACATTTGGTAAAACATGTCCCGGGAACCGGTTACAAGAGTATGCTGAACGAGATAAGTTTTCAGCGTTAGTGAACTGGACCGAACCGATTGCTATTGACAACTCAGGAGTGACACCTACATTGACGTCACATTACAAACCACCTAAAAGGTTCAGCCAAGGAACTCACGTGATCACATACATTGCTGTAGACCAATCAGGAAACAATGCAACTTGTACATTTACAATTGCAGTAATAGGTAACAAAATTTATTCCAGTTCATTACACTTTCCTTTCTCGATTGACGTTCGGCCTCCAACATTTGGTTCATCATGTCCTGTTGATATTTTAATTGCGTATACAGAACGAGACAAATTTTCAGTTTTAGTGAATTGGACCGAGCTTGTTGCTATGGACGATTCGGGGTCACACCTACAGTGACTTCGAACCACCAATCGCCTCGAAGGTTTAGTCGAGGAAGTCACGTGGTCACGCACACTGCTGTAATCAAATCAGGAAACAATGCTACTTGTAACTTTACTGTTAAAGTAATAGGTAACAAGAACTGTTCATCTTTATTATTTCTTTTGGCCATCTACTGTCCTAGTTTTTCGTTTGTATATTTATATGACTTCCATCATCTAATAAACATCGCGTTTGTTAATCGCTAAGGAAGATGTTGCTCTTTTATTTTTTTTTTCGGGTACCGAGGACGGATAGTCCCATTGAAAATCTTAAGCATGTTCCATTTAAAAAAGTTAGATTTCAAAGACAAACCCTGCCACAGTCAAACTCATCTACTAAAAGCCTTGTTTTCTGGCCATCGTGTTATATGATTTCTTGTTAATCAAAAATTCAATGTCACAGTGCTAAATACGAGATTGATTGTATCATTTTCAGTTATCAACTGCTCATCGCTGATGGTTGATCCTGGAGGTTCATTGCGCATGAGCAGCTGTGGTAATCACTATGGATCAAAGTGTAACTTCTCATGTGCGATTGGCTATCGTTTAAATGGATCATCGACGGTCACGTGCGTTGCCCCTGGTAACCGACCACCAGGAGTCTGGAACAATCCAATGCCCGTTTGTCTTAGTAAGTTTATGCAAAATATGTCCTTGTTACAATCTGTATCAGCAAATGCCAAAATCAACCAGTCAGCTACAAATGTATTTTCTCACGTTAAGGAATGCACGCTTGTTTTAGTGCTTGTACGAATGTGTCGGTATTACAGCGTGCGTGACTATTTGTTATTAGGTATATAAGGTATTTTCGCAGTTTTTAAGATCACTCGACGGCATCTCTCGCTAAGTTCCTGTAAATTTTCTTTAATTTTGTTATTGTTTGTAATCAGATACATTATACTTGGATATGAAGGCTTATGTTGTCTTTAAGCGAAAATAACCAGTTAATTTAGTTAAGTTACTTTGGGTAAACTGAGACAGTTTTACGTTTGTTGTAAATTTTCTATTCGTGTGAAATGTAAATTATATTAGCTCATCGGATAGCTTTGGATAATTGGCAATTGTCCTCATTATTCGTTGATCGATTATTCTTGTACATTGCCCGTGAACTTTAATATAGTCCAGCTATCAATAAACGAGATGCCTATTCCTGATTTTTGTCTGTTTAGTGTGTGATATTTAGTGTGAAAATGATTTTTTCTCGTTTCACTGCAGAGTGATTAGAGAACAATTCTAGATACATGGGTTGGGGAAAATCTAATATTATCTCATTTTTCAATGTATTTAAGATTTGAT
Source organism: Dendrophyllia cribrosa (assembly GCA_024195265.1). NCBI lineage: Eukaryota > Metazoa > Cnidaria > Anthozoa > Scleractinia > Dendrophylliidae > Dendrophyllia > Dendrophyllia cribrosa. Next base: position 13,008,488 of record JAJLRJ010000012.1, on the reverse strand, counting down.
CAAAGAATATCGATAAACAACATTGGGAGGAGCGGCATTTCCCTACGGAATGTATGTAGTATTGTAGCTTAAATTGCCGTTCTTTTGTTGTTATTCCAGTTATTAACTGCCCTCCATTGGTAACCCCACCAAACGCCAGACTACTGACAAATCCCTGCAACAGTACTTATGGATCAAATTGCTACTATTCCTGCCAATCCGGATATACCAGTTCAAGCGGTAATGTTACAAGAACATGTTTGGCAACTGGAAAATGGAGTGGAACCGATATTAACTGTACAGGTAACAAACCACAGGGTGATCTTGTTATGTTAATCAGAGTAATTACTAAGGAAATATTCTCTGGATGACGTATATGTCTCCATCAGTAACCACACGGGAAAATATAACAAAAACTAAGTGTGATGCCACCCTGATGGTGCTCTTTTTTGCAGTCTGAAATGTTCATTTGTTTTTTTTCAGATGTTCAACCACCAACATTTGGTAAAACATGTCCCGGTAACCGGTTACAAGCGTATGCTGAGCGAGATAAGTTTTCAGCATTAGTGAACTGGACCGAGCCGGTTGCAATTGACAACTCAGGAGTCGCGCCTACAGTGACATCAAATTATCAACCACCTAAAAGGTTTAGCCAAGGAACTCACGTGATCACATACATTGCTGTGGACCAATCAGGAAACAATGAAACTTGTACATTTACATTTGCAGTAATAGGTAAAATATTCCAGTTTATTAAACTTTGCTTCGCTTATAATGCACGTTTTTTACCCTAAATCTTTCAGTTATCTACTGTACAACGCTGGTGGAAGATCCTGGAGGCCTTAGCTACCATTTGGATATTTCGTTTTTGCAGCAAATTAAATTCCTAACTTCTCTGCATACATACATACATACATACATACATACATACATACATACATACATACATACATACATACATACTTATTGTCTCCTCGCCAAAGTAGCTTTTCAGGAACAATCAATAAAAATTACTTATTACAATACCGGTCAGTATAAAACACGGACTGCGGACTACGGACTGCGGACTACGGACTGGGTATAAAACACGGACTAAGGTATAAAACGCGGACTACGGACTGCGGACTACGGACTGGGTATAAAACACGGACTAGGGTATAAAACAAGGACTACAAACTGCGGACTACGGACTGGGTATAAAACACGGACTAGGGTATAAAACAAGGACTGAAAATCATGGACTCACTATAAGACGCGGACTGGGTGTAAAATAACGAGGACCGAAGCTGTGAACATAAAATATGCACATTTTATCAGAGTTCGTTGTCTATCAGCATTTTGTGAAACGCAGTGGCTATTCGTACGGCACCAGTACGCGGACTTCGATTTGCAATTCATACGGGAGTCCAAAACTTTCGACAATTTTCGCTGTTATTCTTCACTTTTGTTGGTGCACAATATTAAATGTTCGTTTTGTTTTACGAAGAGCTTCTGGTAAGCGATGTTGTTTTGGCTTAGACTAATTTGCGAGTCTGTATACTACGCGAGCGACTCATTTTGTGACACAGTGGGAAATTTTTCACGAGATTCCTTCGCGCAGCTGAATAAACATCGCTCAAAAGAAGCGCTTCGTGAATCTAAACAAACGTGCAGTATTATGGATTGGCAAAAGTGAAGAATAACATCGAAAATTTTCGAAAGTTGTTTAGGTTTCCCGTACGAATAGCAAATGGAAGTTGGCCGTACGGGAGTATTCTTTGACGCGAAAAATTTTTAAGTGTCACGAAATGAGTCGTTCGTGTTGTATACAGAGACTCATCAAATTAGTCTGAGCCAAATCAACATCTATTACCAGAAGCGCTTCGTAAAGATAAACGAACATTTAGCATCGGAACCAGCAAACGTGAAGAATAACATCGAAAATGTTCGAAAGTTTTGGACTCCCGTACGAATAGCAAATCTAAGTCCGCGTACGGGTGCCGTACGAATAGCCACTGCGTTTGTGAAACTAGACCTTTATCTATGAACCGCTGTAAAGCAGATACCCTGCGAGTAGAGCCTGTGAAGATTGAAGGGGGCTCTGCTCGCAGGGTATAAAGCAGATTGTAAATAAGAAAAATTGCGAGAATTAAGATATTTTTGCTTTTCTTTATTTGAATTTTTTCAAGATATCAAGAGACCAAACGTTTGTAAAGTAACATGCCGCGACCCTTACGTATTAAAAATCTATGTATTTATCGAGGTAAATCGATATTTTATGTTCAAAGCTTCGGTCCTCGTTATTTTACACACAGTTCGCGTCTTATACCGAGTCCATGATTAATCAGTCCTCGTTTTATACCCTAGTCCGTGTTTTATACCCAGTCCGTAGTCCGCAGTCCGTGTTTTATACTGACCGAATACAATACTTAACTTATAACTAATTACAATGCTTGACTTGTTTTATTACGAATTATAATACTTAACTCAACTTATTACTTATCACAACACGTAAGTTAAGAAGCATTTACAAAATTGTCTAAAAGTTTGTTCTTTAAAAGACGTTTAAAAACGACTGGCTTGATTAAAAAGAGGAATATTTAGCTTTTGGGATGTTAAATACTTAGGTGCATGTCCGATCATGCATTTAAAGGCCATAATAGCTTGGCGGTAATAGAGTTGGTCCTTAAAGTACCTATGAAATGAATTTTTCGACCCGTTTGTCATATTAAGAAATCGAAGTACATGTTCCACTGATTTATAATTTTCCAATTTAAGTTATGGCCAAGCAACGAAAAGTATTTTTTGGACGTCCAAAGTCAGTTGGTCAAAAATGAACTTTTCGTGTCCTGGGGCCTGGAACTAATATAAAACGAAACGTATAATGCACAATCACTGCAAGAAACCGTTGAGAATGGCCGGATCTGGGTTTAAAATGCGCAAACAAAGAATTAAACTAGAGTTCGACTGCCAATCAGAATGGAAAAACATTCCAGCAGGTGTTCCACAATTGACCAAATTATATATGACCACAAAGTCACACCAGCTTACGTTTCAGTTAAACGAAACAATGTGTAAAGAGCTACGAATTTCATTCGCCAAGTTTGATCTCAACGGGCGATCCCTTAGCTGTCCAAACGATGTCTGAGATTGGCGAACGATACAATTAATATATCACTTGAACAATGCCCATATCCCTAATCCTATACCAGCGGGACAAATCTATTGTTTTCTTAGCGAACCACCGACATCGTTTGTGCTGGACTGCCCAGTTCAACTTCACCCCATTGTCGTCAACGAGAAACCTACTGAAGTTGTCCCAAGTGTCAAACTGCTTGGTTTGAACATTTCTAGTGACTTTAAATGGAATGTCCATGTCACATAAATCATACGAAAAGTGTCCACCCGACTGTACTTTCTAAGGCAGCTCAAAAGGCGAACGTGCCAACTAAGGAACTGCTAACATTCTATGAATGGGGTTAGTTTCTAGAGAAACTGTGGTGCTGCGTCGGTGGGGGGATGAAACAAGTTAATACGGGCCAACAACGTGCACAACAGATCGACAGACAATCAGCACTACAAATGCCACAGATGGAAGAGAACGAGAGAATTCCATTCACCCTCACTTTCCACCCACACAACAACACAGTCAAAAGCATCATTTTAAAAAATTTCAAATTACTCCAAAACGACCCCGAAACTGGCAGAATTTTTTCACAACCCCCACTAATTTCATTCAAACGTGACAAAAACATAGGCAACTTTCTAGTTACGAGCGCACTGAAATCTGACGATGTACCGGGAACTTTCAAATGCACACGCACACGATGTAACACTTGTCCTTTCATTCACAACGCGGACAAAATAACAGGACCCAAACGATCTATTAAAATCACTGATCGTTTTACATGCACCTCCGTAAATGTTATCTACTGCATAACATGTACTTTTTGCAAAAAGATATACATTGGCGAAACAGGGAGGAGACTGGGCGACCGTTTTCGTGAACATCTCCGAGACGTTGAAAAAAATGACAAAGACGCATCCAAACCAATCGCGCGCCATTTTAATCTTACTAACCATTCTAAACAACACATGACAATCTGCGGTCTTTCCCTACACCAGGGTAACACAGAAAGCCGTAAAAACCTAGAACAAAAAATCATCTTTCAAATCGGCACTCTCAAACCCCACGGAATCAACGAACGCTTTTCATTCAACTAATCTACATTTGTTTTTCACGTCACCAAATTTCCACCAATAGCGTAGCTCCACCGCTTACTATATAAAACCACACACTACCCACAATTCCTTGATTCGCTCCGACGAAGGGCTAGCGCTCGAAACGTCAGCTATTTGAATCTTTTTACGGTGGTCAATTTACCTTATCGACTCAGTCGATAAAACTAAATTCTCGTGCTAACATTCTATGTCACATGCATCCGGCCCATAACCGAAGATCCACAACGGGCTTCCGATGAAGGTATTTGTCGGACGATTTAGAAAGACTGCAGAAGCGTGCATTAAGAATAATCTTCCCATTCTCTAGCTAATCCGAAGCTTTAACAGCTAGCAATCTGCACTCCATATATGACCGCAGAGATGCACTAACGATAAAATTATACAAAGAAATATGTTCTAATAAGAACCACAAATTGTATAATTTATTGCCTGACCATAACACATGTAACGTTAATCTTAGAAATAAGCGCAGTTTTAATGTATCCACATGAGGGACAAACAGACTGAAAAACAGCTTTATATATATTAAGGCTAAGTATTTTAATAATTGTTATAATTCTCGCAATGATATTTTGATATAAAGTTTATATAGTTTTAAATAGTCTTTAATTGTTGACATTTTGATACAAATTTTAAATAGTTTTTAAATGTTATCATAAATTATATTGTAATTTGTAAGTTTTTACACAATTCAGCCTTTCGGCTGTAATAGTATTGACTAAATAAACTAACTATCTATCTATCTAGATCAGTGTTAATACTTGAAGTGAAACAAAAGAAACGGCAAACTGATCCTTACGGCAGAAAAACAGAAGTAGAAGCAAATAACATGGTGACGTCATGAGTGCAAAAATGCGGTGTCGCTTTCAGACGCTTCTGTATTTCTCGTAAACAAACCACTTTTTTAGCTATATTTTTAGCAGTTTTGCTCAGTTGTTAATGTCCTCGGACGATGAATTTTGACCACCATGTTGATTACAAAGGAGTGCAGAACTGTTCACGTCACAAGTCCTAATTTGCATATTCTGGCCGCGCGCTGGTTGTCCCATATTTTTGGCTCAAATGGAGGTTTTGCACGGTAGCCATGTTGCATGGCAGGAACAATAGATTATTTTCCCTATGGGAAAGAATGTTCTTTCTAATGCAAAACATTTTCATTGTTCCTGCCATGCAGCATGGCTGCCGTGCAAAACCTCTATAGGCCAACTTTGAGGTAAGAAAAATAAATAGATTGCGCGCTTGACCATAACCTAAAATAGAAAATTATGAATCAGTGGAACATGGACTTCAATGTTTTAGTATAAAAAACGAGTCGCAAATTTCATTTTGTAGGCACTTTAACGGGCAACCAAGACAAGCTTTTTAGGAGGGGAGTTACATCATCGTACTTCCTCGCACCGCTGACGATTCGGCAAGCAAAGTTCTGAACAGCCTGCAATTTCTGTACATTCTTCTCTGTCGTATTTGCCCAAACATTCGAGCAGTAATACATTTTACTGAAAACTAAGGCGTTTATTACAGTTAATGGCGAACATATTTCAAGAGAATGTTTGAACCGGCAAATTTGCGCAAGGCGTGCGATATATTCAGATACAGTGGTCGTTATATGATCATTCAATGACAAGGTCGGATCCAAAATTACGCCGAGATCTTTTGCTGATTCCTTTCCCAACAGAGATGAACGAAACTCCTAGAGTTTCAAAGTCATCTGTCGGCTCCCGAAAATAATGAATTAAATAATGAATTATTTAATTCATTCATTCATCATGTGTAATATTCAATTCTAAATTCTTGTTTCCTCTCCATTATGTGTTATACTTTCTTTGTCACGTAAGTATTCACAAGTCTACAATCCTAATTTTTATATCTGATTTTTTTTTCAGTTATCAATTGTACAACACTGGTGGTAGATCGTAGAGGTCCTTTGCGTATGAGTAGCTGTGCAAATCATTATGGATCAATGTGTAATTTCTCCTGTCTAATTGGTCATCGCTTAAATGGCTCATCGACACTGACGTGTGTTGCCCCAGGTAACAAGCCTCCTGGATCCTGGGACAACCCTCCACCAGTGTGTCACGGTGAGTTTTACCTTGATACTTTGCTAGCTTTAGTTCATGTCTCAGTTAATCAGCCATTAATTTAAATTTTATTTCATTTGTGCTTTAAAGTTGTCAGCTGCCCAACATTGATCATCCCACTTAAAGCCATACAGTTGACCGTTCCCTGCACCAATACTTATGGATCAAACTGTTCCTTTTCCTGTCAAACTGGATATGCAAGCTTAATCGGAAATATCACAAGAACATGTTTGGCATCTGGACAGTGGAGTGGAAACGACATTAATTGTACAGGTGACATATCTTCCAGAAGACTTTGTTTTGCAAATCAAAATAATTTGAATAACTGATTTGGTTTGGTACATATTTTGTCTCTCCAAACTGTAAGGTCAATGAAAAAATATCGCATAAGGAGAAACTCCTTCGTCGAACTACTTTTTTTCTTTTAGACGTTCGTCCACCGACGTTCGGTGTCACATGTCCCTCTGGCATTTTACTTGCGTACGCAGAACGAGATAAATTTTCAACTTTAGTGAACTGGACACAACCGGTTGCTATTGACAACTCAGGGATGGCACCTACGATGACGTCAAATTACCAATCGCCTCAAAGATTCAGTCAAGGGCGTCACGTGATCATATACACTGCAGTGGATCAATCAGCAAACAATGCTACTTGTGCATTTACAATTGTAGTAATAGGTAACAAATTAAATTTGCGCTCTTTATAATTCGTCTGTCTCAATTTTCCAGTTAAGATGTTGTGATAGTTTGCTATTTTAAAAAAAAAAATACTACGAAAATGTGATATGACACGATATTTTTGATCGCTTATTCAGGGGATCACTTTTATCGTGGTTTATGGTAATTGAGGACTCAAAACGGCAAACTTAAAGTTTTTGTGCACATAGCATATAAGACATTTTCACCAGACGACACGCTGCTGCACGAAACAAAATATTTCTCATTAGTTTATATTGCATTCTTTTGTTCCGTATACCAAACAAGCATGGCCGCTGCGCTTTTGTCTTTTAAATCCTCAGGGAATGGTTGCAAACCACCTATTAATATTCATCTTTAGCTTTTATTACGGACATTTGTTTTCGCACCAACCTAAATCTTTGTCTTCTGTCCATCATGTGTAATACTCTTTTTGTTAATTTAACATTCCAAAGTCTACAACCCTACAGCAATTTTTACACCTACTGTTTTTCAGTTATCAATTGTACAACGCTGGTGGTAGATCCTAGAGGTCCTTTACTCATGAGCAGCTGTGGAAATCATTTTGGATCAAAGTGTAACTTTTCCTGTATGATTGGTCATCGACTGAATGGCTCATCGACACTGACGTGTGTTGCCCCAGGCAACAAGCCTCCTGGATCCTGGGACAACCCTCCACCTGTATGTCAAGGTATTTTTCTGCGGGGAAAACAACAAGACTTTGCTACGATTAAGTTTTAATTCATGTATCAGTTAATCAGCTATTAATTGTTATTTATTTTCATTTGTGCTTTTAAAGTTGTCAGCTGCCCAACGTTGATCATCCCACCTAAAGCCATACTGTTGACCAATCCCTGCAGCAGTACTTATGGATCAAACTGTTCCTTTTCCTGTCAAACTGGATATGCAAGCTTAAACGGAAATATCACAAGAACATGCTTGGCATCTGGACAGTGGAGTGGAAACGACATTAATTGTACAGGTGACATATCTTCCACAAAACTTTGTTTTGCAATTCAACAAAATTTGAATAACTGTTTTGGTTTGGCACATATTTTGTCTCTCCAAACTGTAAGGTCAATGAAAAAATATCGCATAAGGAGAAACTCCTTCTTCGTACTACTTTTTTGTCTTTTAGACGTTCGTCCACCGACGTTTGGTGTCACATGTCCCTCTGGCATTTTACTTGCGTACGCAGAACGAGATAAATTTTCAACTTTAGTGAACTGGACACAACCGGTTGCTATTGACAACTCAGGGAGGGCACCTACGATGACGTCAAATTACCAATCGCCTCAAAGATTCAGTCAAGGGCGTCACGTGATCATATACACTGCAGTGGATCAATCAGCAAACAATGCTACTTGTACATTTACAATTGTAGTGATAGGTAACTAATGAAATTTGCGCTCTTTATAATTCGTCTGTCTCAATTTTCCAGTTAAGATGTTGTGATAGTTTCCTATTTAAAAAAAAAAATACTACGAAAATGTGATATGACACGATATTTTTGATCGCTTATTCAGGTTATCACTTTTATCGTGGTTTATGGTAATTGAGGACTCAAAACGGCAAACTTAAAGTTTTTGTGCACATAGCATATAAGACATTTTCACCAGACGACACGCTGCTGCACGAAACAAATATTTCTCATTAGTTTATATTGCATTCTTTTGTTCCGTATACCAAACAAGCATGGCCGCTGCGCTTTTGTCTTTTAAATCCTCAGGGAATGGTTGCAAACCACCTATTAATATTCATCTTTTGCTTTTATTACGGAAATTTGTTTTTGCACCAATCTAAATCCTTGTCTTCTGTCCTTCATGTGTAATACTCTTTTTGTTAATTTAACATTCCCAAGTCTACAATTCTATAGCAATTTTTACACCTGCTGTTTTTCAGTTATCAATTGTACAACGCTGGTGGTAGATCCTAGGGGTCCTTTACACCTGAGCAGCTGTGGAAATCATTATGGATCAAAGTGTAACTTCTCTTGTGCGATTGGTCATCGATTAAATGGCTCATCGACACTGACGTGTGTTGCCCCAGGCAACAAGCCTCCTGGATCCTGGGACAATCCTCCACCTGTATGTCAAAGTATGTTTCTGCGAGGAAAACAACATGACTTTGCGACGATGAAGTTTCTATTCATGTATCAGTTAATCATCTATTAATTTTAATTTATTTTCATTTGTGCTTTTAAAGTTGTCAGCTGCCCTACGTCGATCGTCCCACCTAAAGCCATACTGTTGACCAATCCCTGCACCAGTACTTATGGATCAAACTGTTCTTTTTCCTGTCAAACTGGATATGCTAGCTTAACCGGAAATATCACAAGAGCATGTTTGGCATCTGGACAATGGAGTGGAAATGAAATTAACTGTACAGGTGACATGACATCCAGAAGACTGATTTGTAAATCAAAGTAATTTGATTAAGTAATTTGGTTTACTGCGAATTTTGTTTCTCCAAACTGTAAGAACACTGAGAAAAATATTGCATAAGGAAAAACTCTTCTTCTTAGTACAATTTTTTTTTCTATTAGACGTTCGTCCACCGACATTTGGTATAACATGTCCCTCTGGCCTTTTACTTGCGTACGCAGAACGAGATAAATTTTCAGCTTTAGTGAACTGGACACAACCGGTTGCTATTGACAACTCAGGGATGGCACCAACGATGACGTCAAATTACCAATCGCCTCAAATATTCAGTCAAGGGCGTCACGTGATCGTATACACTGCAGTGGATCAATCAGCAAACAATGCTACTTGTACATTTACAATTGTAGTGATAGGTAACATATGAAATTTGCTCTCTTTATTTTCCGTCTGTCCCTATAGAGGTTTTGCACAGCAGCCATGTTGCATGGCAGGAACAATGATAATGTTTTGTATTAGAAAGAACATTCCTTTCCATAGGGAAAATAATATATTGTACATTCCTGCCATGCAACATGGCTGCCGTGCAAAACCTCTATTCCAGTTAAGATGTGGTAATTTGCTATTTAAAAAAATACTACAAAAATGGGATATGACACGGTATTTATGATACAGGGGACCATGTTTATCGTGGTTTATAGAAACTTGAAGACTCAAAACGCTAAACTTAAGGTTTTTGTGCAGACGGTATATAGGACGTTTTCACCTGATGACACGCTGCTGAACGAAACAAATTATTTCTCATTAGCTTCTATTACTTTCTTTTGTTCCGTACACCAGCATGGCCAATGCGATTTTGTCTTTTAAACCTTGAGGGAATGGTTGCAAACCACCTATAGTATTTATCTTAGCTTTTACTACGGAAATTTGTTTTCGCATCAACCTAAATCCTTGTCTTTTGTCCATCATGTGTAATACTCTTTTTGTTAAGGTTACCGTGTACCTTCCGGGGTGTCTCCAGTATAACAGCTTTAGCGTCTTAACATTACACATAATATACCTTAACACAGATATCAAATTAAAGCTTATAGAGCTAACTATCTAAATATGAAACCATTTGGTATAAAATGAATTGTCGAATTTTTTACGACGTCTAAATTCGAAGTACGAATCAGCTTTAAAACGCTATAACTCAAAGCGATTATTGTATTTTGCTAATTTGATTTGTTCTCGGATTTCCGGAGACGAAGCGCTAAAAAAGGTGTCGGCGATTTCCCATATTCAATTGCAGTGAAAAGTTACAGAATATTTTCTAAAAAGGGAGAAAAAAATTGGAGCGATCGCACGGAAATGGCTCTTGACGAAAAAGTTTTTGGAAATAAGAGAATTTGCCGATATGTTTTTGTTAATTATATGTTAGCCTAGTTTCTGTCCAAATTTGAGGAAAATCGAACAAATTCCCTTTGAGTTTTAGCTCTTTAAAGTGTCCCCTACAAGCGAAAAATTAACTTTGAGAAAACAGCGTTCAGAAAAACATAACGCCTCATAAACAAACTCCGCCCACAAAAGTTATACCGTCATTTCTCCGTCAATTTTCACTATTTTTCGATATTTTTTTTTGGATGAAAGTTCATTCTGTAAACTTTATTTTGACGCCAAAAAAAAAATCAATACATTTTCGATCCGAAGGTACACGGTAACCTTAATTTAACATTCCAAAGTCTACAATCCTATAGGAAGTTTTATACCTGTTGTTTTTCAGTTATCAATTGTACAACGCTGATGGTAGATCCTAGAGGTCCTTTACGCATGAGCAGCTGTGGAAATCATTATGGATCAAAGTGTAGCTTCTCCTGTATGATTGGTCATCGACTGAATGGCTCATCGACACTGACTTGTGTTGCCCCAGGCAACAAACCTCCTGGTTCTTGGGACAACACTGCACCTGTATGTCAAGGTATGTTTCTACGATTAAGTAATAATTCATGTATCAGTTAACCAGCGATTAATTTAAATTTCTTTTCATTTGTGCTTTTAAAGTTGTTAGCTGTCCTACGTTGATCATCCCACCTAAAGCCATACTGTTGACCGTTCCCTGCAGCAGTACTTATGGATCAAACTGTTCCTTTTCCTGTCAAACTGGATATGCAAGATTAACCGGAAATATCACAAGAACATGTTTGGCATCTGGACAGTGGAGTGGAAACGATATTAACTGTACAGGTGACATATCATCCAGAAGACTTTGTTTTGTAAATCAAAATACTTTGATTAACTAATTTGGTTTAGTGCGAATTTTGTTTCTCCAAACTGTAAGGGCACTGAAAAAAATATTGCATAAGGAGAAACTCCTTCTTCGTACTTAATCTTCCTATAATTTGTTTTTTTTTTAGACATTTTTCCACCGACATTTGGTGTAACATGTCCCTCTGGCCCATTACTTGCGTATGCAGAACGGGATAAATTTTCAGCTTTAGTGAACTGGACCGAGCCGGTTGCTATTGACAACTCAGGGTTGTCACCTAATATTACGTCCAATTACCAACCGCCTCAGCGGTTCGTCCAAGGAACTCGCGTGGTTATGTACACTGCTGTGGACAAATCAGGGAATAAAGCTTTTTGTAATTTTACAGTTACAGTTATAGGTAACAAAATATTCTATATTGTTAATTGCGGATTGCTGTTTCGAGTTGCTTAGTTAAAACAGTCGTTTATTAGTTCAATATGTCCCCTTTTTTGATCCTTGTCAAATGGTACACAACTTAACATAGTTACCTATCTAGGCGCGTTGAAACAAACAAACGTTCTTTTAATTGCTTTAGTTATCACATGTTCATCGCTGACGGTAGATTCTGGTGGTCCTTTGCGCATGAGCGGCTGTGGCCATCATTATGGATCAAAGTGCAACTTCTCATGTGTGATTGGTCATCGCTTGAATAGCTCATCAATGGTCACGTGTGTTGCTCCTGGTAACAGACCTCCTGGATTTTGGGACAACCCTATGCCTGTATGTCGAGGTAGAGTAAGGTTTAGGAAAACCATATACATTATTTATTCCGTTTTTTTTTTTTCTATTATTCACGGTATTAATTGTTTATTACAATGTTTTTTTTTTCTCAGTTATTAGATGTTCCTCCCTACCTAGTCCAACAAATGGAATAAAGGCCGGTTGTCTTGATTCGCTATCCGAACGCTATGGAACAGTTTGCAAGTTCTCTTGTAATGTCGGCTACAATCTGACTGGGTCGTCCAGGCGGCAATGTTTAGAGAATCAGACTTGGAGTGGACTCCCATCATCTTGTCAAGGTTAGATTTAACACATTTAAAACAAGCACTGCTATTTTACAGTGTCCTCGGCACTTGCTAAAATTATTTTAGTTATCTTTTCGTAGTGGTAAACTGTAGCGCACTTGTGCCTCCTTTAAATGGTGCCGTGTCTCCATATTCGTGTCTATCAAGAAGCACATATGGTCAGACCTGCCGCTTTTTCTGCCAAAGAGCAGGTTACGTTCTCGAGGGAACTTCAGCGAGAGTGTGTGGCGATGACGGAGAATGGACTGGGAACACCAACACTCTCTGTAAAGGTAATCATCTACAGTTCTTTGTTATTTGATTCCCCTTTCCCTACTTATAAATTTGCCTCCACGATACTTCTTTCTTTGGATACCTATATATGTGGCAGATAATGGTTTTAAAAAAGTAGCGCAAAGTGATGAGGTACTTTAGCTAATTAATAGCTTCCCATCTAAGATCTAGAGAGGGGTGAAGTATCCTTAAATATCCCTACAAGTTTCATGTTAAGACTCGTAAGAAATATTCCAGTCTGCTGACGCCGAGCAAGTTACTCGCGTCACTTAACCCTCTTCAGCCTGGCGTGGAGGGGGGGGGGGGGGGGGGGGGGAAGGGTAGTAGGGGACAAAATGCCCGCTAACATTCGTAACTTCTTTAATATGTATTCGAACGAAATCAAACTTTGTGACTATTCTTAAAATTTATCTGGCAACAATTTCATATGACAATTTATTGATCACGTGACTTGATGTTTCCATGGCAACAAGATTTTGACAGCCATGTTTTTTTAATTTTGCATATTTGTACCTTTGAATGGATAAAAACAATGTTTATTGGTATAACTTTTATATTTTTAAGTCATTTAGCGTTTATTAATTGGTTTTGATTAATTTCGAGTCAATTTGGACGGTTTTCAAGAGGTTTTAAAAACCAACCTCGTCCCCAGGGTCTTCTCAGTTTTCAATATGGCGGCGCTCCGAGAGAAGACTTTGGCACACAGCAGATCACGTGATCAAAATCTCCACTTTTTTTGGAGATGTATTCAAAATGGCGGCCAAGGAAAAGAGTGAGAAGATCTGGGTACGAGATTGCAAACCAAGAGGAAAACAAACAAAATGGCGGCCAAGGAGGGATTTCTGTGGAGCGAAGTGGAACCATTTATCGACCTGTAAAGTTTTTCTTTGCCTTGCCGTTTCAAGGAAAATGATACACAGGCAATGAAGGTAAAAATTCGAAACGCGGCAGCTTACAAAACATGTTTTTTTTTTCAAGGAAGCACGATTTTTCAAAGGAAAGGAGTAAATGTACCGTCTCAACTAAGGGAGTTTTGGTTTCTTATATTATAGTATTTTCGGATTCTTTTCAAACGTTCACGCCCGCAAGCAACAAAATAGCATGAAGTTTTTGTGGTAATATATTTTTTTTCGATTTAACGGTCGATGCTTTTGCCGTTGCTCTCGCGCGGGTATCAACGTTTTGTTGGCATTTTACTTACTTGATCTTTTACTCAGAGATGGTTTGCTGATCCAGTCAGAACACTGACAACAGCAAAATATGTTAAAACAAGTGCTTTTTCTTTACTCATTACCGGGAATATATCTCCCACCAAGTTAACATTTGAAAAAAAAAGAAAAAAAAAGTGAAGACAAGTCAAAGTATTTTCCCATATTTGTTAGAGGTGTTGGTCACAATAGTATTGTTTCTGAGGAGAACATGTACAATTCATATTGGAAATGATTACTGTGTGATTACTGTATTTTATTACCACTAAATCAAATAAAACAGCAAAATTGAAATATATATCATTTCCAAATGCCGCTACATCCACCCTAAATGGTGACCAGGGGATGTGGCAGTATTCTGAAACCAGCAAACAAACAAGTCATGGGCCAAAGCTACTTGTCCCCCAATTTAAAAATTATCATTTAACTGCCAAAATCTTTAATTCCAAATCTGCCGACTTTATACACACTTCCCCGCTGTCAATCCTTACCTGGATATTGCACATGGTTCATGTCAACTAACTGTAACTGGCATAGAAAATCCCCTCTGGCAAATTGTAACCCTGGGGATGAATTGATGAGGAAACCCTTCTAAAGTTAAAATATATAGTTTTGGTCAACCTTAGAAGCTGGTCTGGGCTTCCTAAATCTAGCCATTGTTTACAGGTAGAAAGGTTTGGTCACTTGATTACCTAATTGTTTTAAATCAACGCTTCCTGGCTGATGTGGCAGGGATGCTTGTAAGCCCTTACAACCCCTAAGGCCATGTCAGTGGGAATCTTATGCTCTTGACACATTAAACAAAGTCAGACTGGACTGCAAGAGAAAAGCCTGGCCAGAAAGCACTCTGTTCTCCATGGTTGTGTTAAAAACTAAAATGTTAATAAACATCACAAAGAGGCTTAATGTGTCATACTTATAACAAGGATGGCTCCCAAATAAAAAAGAAATCAGGAGCTATTCCTTCTCTGTTGGACAAGTGACAGAATTACCTCATCTGACAGAAAAATCCACTAGACCTAAGCCATGATTGTCAAAATTCATCAACATCTCCCTCCTTCGTAGAGGCTTTTTTCAGTAACAAAATAAAATGTTGAAAATATAAAATGACAGGGGGCACATGGGGAACATTTCTTGTGCACTTCACTTTTTCCTCTCCCCAGCCTCAGCTCAAAGACTTCTTATTGTGGCATGACAGAATGTTTCACAGCTGATTATATCCTAGAATGTTTTTTTTTATATCAACCCAATGGCTTGCAATGATTACCATTCTGAAATCCTGATAGTTCATGCCATATTAATCATATCATTTATTCATTCAAACAAGGAATAAAAATTAACTTCATGCTTGACATGTTGACATTCTACTCCACTGTTTTCAAGCAAACAGACCGGCTCGTTTTATAAACCTTACGCTGACTAGAGACAAAAACTATTAACTAGCATTCTGCTGACATGTGTTTCTCAAAAATACAAAAAACGTTTGAGCCCAAAAAGCTGTTTTTTAATGATTTTGAAAGCTAAGAAAAAAAAAACACAAGGAAGAGTCCGGCTCAGGGTAAAAGACCAGCTGTAAGAGACTTCTGGTATCCAGAGTGCCTGGGATGATCAGGTACTCAAAAAAAGTTACGAGTGGAAGGGGGGAAGGCTCAGGTACTCAAAAAAATGCCCAGGCAGAACAGGTTTTTTTTTATTTTCTTCATTCTCTTTATTGTTTCCAGATAACACGCCTCCGTCGTTCAACAACACTTGTCCTAGAAACGTGGTATTTTATGTTCCTAAATGTTCGTCCAGTACTGTAGTCTCATGGAATGAGCCAATAGCAACCGATAACTCTGGTCACGTGGTCATCAGCTACCCAGATGTGCGGCCTCCAGCAAACCTCAGTATTGGTCTGTACAATGTTTATTATTCAGCATCAGACGGCGAGGGAAATAGAGCAAACTGCAGTTTTATCGTGCAAGTCGCAAGTATGTTACTTTCCAATTACCTGTTGCTTAGTTATATAACCTTACCCACTGTATCTAAGTAATTACAATTAAGAGCCATGGTACAATGTAGATGTTATTCACACCGTCAGCACAGTTTCAAATCGCAGAACTCAGTAACAAATCAGTAACCAATCGGTCAGTAACAAATCGCAGAACTCCCAACTCCCAAAAACTTAATGTACCGCTTTTTAAAACAGCCACCGGTCAAAAAACATTTTATTATAGAACAGTAACTTTATGGAATTCACTCGATGTTTCGCTCAAACTTTCAAGAAATGTCCACATTTTTAAAAGGTCACTTAGATATAGGTTATTAAAAGAATTTAATAAGATATAATTCTATCTTTGTATATAATTTTTAATCACTTGTACATATTCTTTTTAAACACTTGTATATTTGTATTTTTAAGTTTTACTACATTTATTGTAATATGTATTTTGCGGTAGTTTTCATTGTTTTTATTAATTACTTTATTTTTATCTTTTGTATTATCTTTGAAAAGTCCCTTTGGGAAAGATAATAATCAATGTATGTATGTATGTATGTAGTTTCAAAATATTACTTTTTAAAAGATTATAATTATTTTTTTGTGCAAAAAAGGAAATTCTAAACTAGCATTGTTCACATTAAATTATTCACGTTTTGTCGACAGGAAAGTCCTGCCCACTGCTCCAGGTTCCAAAGTATGGCGTTATAAGCTTTCTTTCGTGTGGATCTTCATTCGGTTCTCAGGCCTCTTTTTCCTGTTATAAGGGATACCAACTAGTTGGGTCACGTGTGAGGTCATGTGAGGAAGGTGGAGGATGGTCTGGCAATGCAACTACGTGTCACAGTAAGATCAATAAAGATAGCAATGTTCAATAATAGGGCTTTTACAGCAAGTAATCGATCATTTTCTGTTTTTAAAGAAACTTCTTTAGTAAAGATACGATAAAGGACACACGCGCCACTACAAGAATATGGCTTATAGTACAATCGATAACTTACCTACGTTAGGCGAGATACTCTTCCTTCATGCTTAATATATCTGTAGGGATTAACCGTACATACTGTGCCCAAGTTCAGGAGTTGCCATAAAGCCATTATGGTAATAACCAGGAGGGCACATTGTATACATAATTGCATATATATAATAAGGCCCAAATCGCACTTGGGACAATTTTGTACATTTTTATCGAATTTCAATTTATTAAAGTGTCTGACTTGGCAAAGACAAGTGCGACCTACACTTTTCAGAGAAACGAACTGGGCAGACAAATAAAACTTTAAAAACTTCGCCGCCCGCTGATTGGTCCACGTTGCACGTGCAATTCGTTCGTCATTATAACGGAAAATCACCGCAAAGACAAGTGCGACCTACTTTTGCCAAGTCGAAAAAGTTTCGACAAAACAGCCGAATTTTCAAAGGAGCCGAAGTCCTGCCTCCTGGCAGGACAACACGCTTGTCTGATACATTCCAACGCACCCGCGAATCCAGATAACAATGCCTTCTTGATTAACCATTGTGCTCTTCCTTGAGAAAAACAAATCAATATGCAGCACGTTTCTTTTTATTCAAATTCATCACGGCAAATTGCAATGTGCAAAAACAATTTAATCACTAAAAGTAGAAGAATCATGTTTAGCAGTGTTCAATGACGGTGTTCAATGACAAGCCAGTTTCATACTGCATAAAATACATACTAATGACATTTAAAGCCACGTGCGCTTTGAAAAGGCTTGATGCGCAGATTGAAAGTCGAAGTACTCCACACCTTTAAAATTGTTTCCATACCGTAATGTGCAATTTTCGTATTGTCTTGCAAATTTTAGCCCCGAAATTGACAAGTTGTCTCGGACAATTTTGTATACCAATTTCTGTCCAAAATGTCGCGGACAATTCAAAAGTTGTCCGCAAGTGCGATTTGGGCCTAAGCCTGATGAGTGTGGTCATCTTTTGACCATACGAAACAGAGCTGTAGCATTAAACGAATGAATATCTTCTGAAGTCTGATCTGCATTCAATATATACAAAGATGATCTTCCATTGGTCTCAGAGGAAAGCTGGCTTCAACATTTTCACTCACTTCATTCAAATGAACCTTTAAATTCGGCACAACAGACAATAATCGACGAACTACAACAACTCGAGAGTCAGAAAAATCAGTTACGCTCTTTGGATTACTTAATCACCGAAAATGAAATACGTGTAGCTGTGAAAAAAATAATAAATAATAAATCGTCTTTTTCAGACAAAATAAAAAATGAAATGATTAAAACTAGCCTTCACGACATGATGCCGGTATATCAAAAACTTTTTAATACAATTCTCAATCTAGGAACAATGCCTCAAACTTGGTGTGGCGGCGTTATCACACCAATATATAAATCAGGAGGAAAAAGTGATCCATCAAATTATCGAGGAATTTGTGTTTCAAGCTGTTTGGGAAAATTGTATTGTTCTAACCTTAACCAAAGAATACTTGAGCATGTTTACTCTCATGATATACTCCCCAATTCTCAGATTGGATTTTTGGCCAAAAATCGTACAGCAGACCATGTCCTCACTCTGAGAACTTTAGTAGATAAATATGTGCATCAACACAATGAAAAAATATATGCTTGTTTTGTAGATTTCAAAAAAGCTTTTGACTCGGTCTGGCATGACGGACTCTTGTTCAAGCTATTACAAATTAATGTGGGAGGTCGCTTTTACAATTTAATAAAACATTTGTACTCAAACTCTACATGTTCCGTAAAAATTGGAAAAAGCCAAACACGACCCTTTCAATACGCAAGAGGTGTACGCCAGGGTTGCATTTTAAGCCCTTTGCTATTTAACCTCTATGTTAACAACATACCATATTCGTTCGAAAATATTTTATCGGATCCTTTTGTTCTACCAAATGGCACACAATTAAATTCACTTTTATATGCAGATGATTTAGTCATAGTTTCAAGATCCAAAACAGGACTGCAAAACTGTTTTGATATGTTATCTTCCTATTGCAACTCGTGGATGTTAAGTATCAATCCAAAAAAGACCAAAGAAACGTGCTAAGAAATGTACTGAGTCTAGTTTTCACATAGGCAATAAAATGATTGAAATCGTCCAAAATTACACTTATCTAGGGTCAGTAATCTCTTCAACGGGTAGCTTTTCAATGGCACTTGACCAGTTAAAAGAGAAGGCCCTTCACGCTCTTTTCAATCTAAGAAAACATACTAATTTCAGTAATTTGTCCCCATTCCTAGCAAGTAAAATCTTTGACACAATGATCTCCCCAATTTTGACATATAACAGCGAAGTCTGGCGTGTGTACGCAAAACAGGAAAATAGGGTATCACCTACCAAATATAAAACAGTTATCTCCTTCAGAAGTTACCAATGAATTAATGAACTCTCGTAATTATTTTGCAAATATTCAATTAGTAAAATTCATTATTTCATGATTTGATCTCCGCAATAATCAAATTATCAATCCAGACTAATGTGTCTTAATTGAACTTTTCCTTTCTTTATTATATTATTGTTATTTCATTTTGTGTTGTAATGCTTTTGCAATACTGTAAGGATTTATAGTCATGCAAACAAAGCTACTTGTTGTTGTTGTTGTTGTTGTTGTATATATATATATATATATATATATATATATGTTTTGAAACCATTTTAAAACACTTTTTTTTCGTCTAATCAAAAGTTGTCACCTGCCTCCCATTGGTCACGCCATATAAAGCCATACTGCTGACCATTCCCTGCGCTAATACTTATGGCTCAAACTGCTCATTTTCTTGCCAAACCGGATATACCAGCTTAGCCGGAAATGTCACAAGAATATGCTTAGTCTCTGGACAATGGAGTGGAAACGACATAAACTGTACAGGTATTTTAACAGTGATTTGCAAGCATTAGAACCATTATTATTAGGGTGACAATGAGGCCAGGAAATGACACAAAATAGTTCTTATTTACTACAAGCGCTACTCTTTGTAGACTCAACTCCTCGTCAGCTGGATAACAGGTTTAATTTCCCGGTTGGTGCAACGTAGGGGGATACTTTCTTATATAATTGGATATACAGCTGTTTCGAGAAAGGTTGTCGGAAAAAAGCGTAAAAGTGCACGCGACAATCCAGAAAGGTATTGTGGGTAGTCATCCACGCTATATCCTAAAAACTCGTTTATCCCAATGGCCCGCCTTCTAAGATCGTCCCTGTACAGACGAGGCATCGCGGGTTTCATGTATTTATTTGACTTATTAAAAATTCATTGATCATATCCCATATTATTTTTCGGGATTGTTGCGTGCACTTTACGCTTTTTTCCGATAACCTTTCTCGAAACAGCTGTATACAGATATACAGTACCCCATCCCCGGTTTATTATTTTTACAAAAACTCCGGTGTTGAATGAGTCGATTAAGTAAATTGTCAATCCTGGAAGTATTCATGATGAGTTTTATTCATTTACTTTCACAAAGGACTAACGTCCAAAACGTTTGCTCCTGAATCTGTTTCTCTGCGGATTGGGGCGGGGTGGGGTGGGTTGTACTCCCTATAATGGGCTATATGGGAATGCTCCGTCTAAAGGGGGTTACCTTTTTTAGACTGGAGGTATATCACAAGGTAGGAATTTCACGAGTTGAATTATAGAAAAGGGAAGGAAAAGCTGCTATTTAGGTATCTTGACTTCCAACACAACGTGAACTGAATAAACAATATAATTAATTATCTGGTTGACATCAATTGTGGTAACGCTGGATGCTTAGTAAATAGATGCAGTGTTTCGTCTGTATATATATATATATATATATATATATATATACCCCTTTCATATATATATATATATATATATATATATATATATATATATATATATATATATATATATATATATATGAAAGGGGTACCATTTTCTATGGAAGATACATAAAATGGTTACCTTTTCTGCCAAAAACTTGACCAATCCGTTTTGTTTATACCAAATGTTAATGCTTCAACTTCTCAGTAGTTTGCTGGTACCCACGTCGTCGAGGTGAACAGTGGCAGTTTTGGAGCAAAAATCATTTATCTAATGGCAATTAAGCGTACTGCCATAGCTAGAAACGTCTCCTTCCAGTCTAAAAGCTCATAATCAAAACAGCCATTTGCTAACGATATTTCTGATGTAGTTTCTTGATCAAAGGTTTGTTTACATTTCAGACGTCCATCCTCCGACATTTGGTGCATCATGTCCTGCTGGCCCTTTACTTGCTTACGCAGAACGAAATAAGTTTTCAGCTTTAGTGAATTGGACCGAGCCGGTTGCCAGTGACAAGACAGGGGTGTCACCCACAGTGACGTCAAACTACCAATCGCCTCAAAGGTTCAGTCAAGGAACGCACGTGATCACATACACTGCTGTGGACCAATCAGGAAATAAGGCTACTTGCACCTTTAGAATTAAAGTCTTAGGTAACAAAGTTATTTAACTTTGCCTACATAAAAATATGTCGTTAGGTACAGTCTAAGCAACGTCCCTTCCTTCGGAAAGTCGGGAAGTCACCACTACTATACGATTCCGTGGTTGCTCTCAACCAAAAAGGGGAGCATTCTGACAGCTGCGTGTCCATGTTTTAGGGGAACGGTTTCTTTCGAATTTGTCGGCAGTGAGCAACTTTCGGTAAGAATTAAGTTGCCTTTTTCAGTATATTGCTGTAAAAATCGGCTTCTTGTTTTTATTCCTAGTTATCAGTTGTGCATCGCTGATTGTCGATCCCAGAGGTCTTCTGCGCATAAGCAACTGTGGTAATCGTTATGGATCAAAGTGTAACTTCTCCTGTGCAATTGGTCATCGATTAAATGGATCATCAACAACCACGTGTGTTGCTCCTGGTAACAAGCCTCCAGGATTCTGGGACAACCCTACGCCTGTATGTGAAGGTAAAAAATCCCTTATTTCTTAGTTAAATATACTCTTTGTTGAGCTACAAACCTTTTATTTTTTTTCTCTTCTCTTCTCTTCTCTTATTTTCTTTTTTTTTTATTTTAATGCATACTGCATAATGCATACTGCATAATGCATACTGCACAATGAATGAGTGAAAAAGAATATTAATAACTGGTTATTATCTTCTTTTAATTTGCCCCATTATAGTGACAGTCAACAGCACGTTAACCTCTCTCGTATTTTCTTCTTCAGTTATCAGATGTCCTTCTCTACCTGCTCCAGCAAATGGAGTTAAGAAAGATTGTACTGATCTGCTATCTGAACGCTATGGTACAATTTGTAGTTTCTCTTGTGATGTGGGCTACAATCTAACTGGCTCGTTTAGGCGGCAGTGTCTGGAAAATGAGACTTGGAATGGACTTCTCTCTACTTGTCAAGGTTGGGAATAACAAGCATTTACCTCAGAAATAGAAAGGCATTTTTCTCTATTAAGAGTACGCAATCAGTCAACCCGGCAGTAACAAAACTGCTAGGGCTTCAAGTTTAAAGAAAATAAAAAAAAAATCAAAACCG
>JAJLRJ010000012.1:12948366-12980866 GCA_024195265.1 Dendrophyllia cribrosa | reverse complement strand
CTAAAGAGTTAGATTCACTTTTATCTATCACTATGTGGTCAGTGAAGAAAGCAGTCAGGTCAGGCTGGTTTAACATGTTCAGTTCAGTCAAATCAAAGGATGTCTTGTCGTCAATACCAACTGGAAGATCAATAAACTCAGAACACTGCACGGCAACATTGTCTGTAACAAAACTGCCCCTTATATGGTTACTAACAAACCTTGTGTTGGGTCGACCATGGTCTTGTAACTGATATGCTAAGCAAGCACCAAGCGGAGCATTTCCAAATACTGTGTTTATTAATAAAGACGGTTCTTGATCACTTAATAAATAAGAAAATGGGGGAGGGATTTCTTTCCGTTTCAGATTATCCACCTGCTCCATCACATGGCACATTGGAAGACCTTTTCTAATGGCAGGGCTCCTTGCATCGTACAGTTTACATTTGACAGGATCTCTCTTTCTTTCTCCATCACGATCGGTTTCAGCACGAGCATAATGAGTCCCCATCACAGGTAAAGGGCAGATGGAAGAAGCCCTGGGGATATGCCACGATTGAGGACGACTCGTACAAGTAACGTCACTAGGGATATCTTTAATGTCTAAACATGAATAATCATTTAGTTGATATAACAATGCCAAAACATGATTACAGTGTCCGCCGCTTCCTCCTTTACAAGAACAATGTGCTCTGGAAACTGCTGCCGTATCATTATCTTCCTTTAAAATTAATGCTAAATAATGCGGATCCTCACTCTTACGAAGCGATCGATAGCACCGTGCTTTCACATAACAATCGCCAGATTCCTCGCACGTGTAAATATCATAAACATACCCTTCTCGAAAGAACTTGTAGCTCTTTTCACCGGCATTTTTCTTTCCTCCTTGTGCAAGCCAGTCTGAACAAGTCAAAATACTGATTTTAGGGAAATTTCTCAAGGTTTTTGACCAATTTCTGGTCTCACTAAAGTAATAACACGAACAGCACTGCACATGACTTCGACAACAGAAGCATATAGCCGCCATCTTAAACTGATGTAAACACCCAATTCAAGTCACGTGACTTTTTAGCCGAATGTGTCTATTACTTCAAGGTAGATACGCATCAAAACTCGTGTCTCGGTTGAAAAATCCTTTTAGATCGATTAAGACTCCAAATGCGAAACATCTTTAAGCTTATTGTTGTTTATATTCGTTTACAACGATTTAGTTATTGTTATCGCTGGATTCACGTTATTCATGTTACGAAACGCATTCGTAACAAAGCATTGTATCACTAAGTTTACAGCTGATGGAAGGAGCGAGTGAGTGCTCATTTGCATATCTGCCTCCGTTACCGATAACCCGTCATTACGCATGCGCGTATTCACGGGTTAAAAATACAGGCACATGTTGTGGTTCAATTTTTTCTTTGGTTTAAAAATTTTCAAACCAGTTTGATTTTCATTTTCCTTTGTCCCAGATTATGATAATGAATCTCAGACAAAGGAAAATAAAAATTAAACTGGTTTGAAAATTTTCAAACCAAAACAAAAATTAAACCACAACACATACAAGGTTTATGAAGGCAGATAGCAAGATAGGGAGTAATCGAAAATTAAAGAGACATTGATAGAAATCAATGGCACTATTGAGTTCGTTGAGGATTTAAGTAGGGATGTTTATATTTTCCAAAGTTAGTATATTTACTTTTCGATCTTACTTCAGGGGAGAAATTGCTTTTAACTATCGTTTTCTGATCATAGGTAAACGCTAATGGCCACTCCATAGCAATGTAATTGCGTTTGCAAATTATTTTCACATTTATGTTTATCTTCAATTGGTTACATAGGATCTGTTTGTTACATGGAAGCCTTTATTCATCTTAATAGGCCATTTTACAGTTTCTACTTAGTAACCTGGCCTTTGTGTGGAAATGAGGCTGAAGTTGACCTTGTTTTGATAGAAACCTTTCTTCTTTTCATATATAAATCATGTTGTTTTTATTCTAAGTAACATGATTTACATATGAAAAGTAGGAAGGTTTGTATCAAAACAAAGTCAACTCCAGCCTCACTTTCACACAAAGGCCAGGGTACTAAGCACACAACTGTAAAATGGTCTATTAATCTTCATCTCATTTACTGATTTTTCCCCTTTCTTTTCAGTTGTTAAGTGCCCAGCCGTAAAGGCACCATCTCATGGAAGTGTTTCTCCCGCCGCGTGCAAGATACCGTTTGGTGTCAATTATCAAACCGACTGCTATTTCATGTGCAATGTCACCAATGCTTATCAGCTGGAAGGTCCGCCAAGCGTATCATGTCTTGAAAATGGTTTTTGGAGTGCAGATGTTAGCAAAGTGATTTGCAAAGGTATGGAATGTACAGTAGTCTGAGAAGAAAAAGCCTAAAGAAACACGCCTTTAATTTTGCACCACTTGTACGTCCAGTATAAAAGAAGGAAATTATAAAACGGTGAAATAATTAGCTAGAATACTAGGATTATACTAAACTGCATGGGAGAGATTTTACACCAATTGAAGTTACAAGAGTTTGTATTCGAATCATCAAATATAATCAACTTAGAGAGGATTGAAGTGTTTTTTTTTTTCATCTTAACTGAATGTGTTACCAATGCAGGGCAAGTTTGCGCAGCGTATCAAATTATAGGTTGTTTTTTTTTTCTATTAAATTTTGATTCTTTAATCGTTTAAGTATTAGTTAGCTGTGACTGCCTTAAAATATATGCCGTAAAATAAATGTCTTCGACAAGAAATATGCACTTTGGAAACAGACAATTGGTTAATATTTGGCAAGACTAACTTTGATTAAAACTAAATAGTTCGATTGTTTAACAGATATCCAACCTCCCAGCATTCAATGCCCACCTAACATGGAGGTTCCTACTGCAACCGGGAAATCATATGCGACAGTCACGTGGCAGGTTCCAGTCCCTATCGACAACTCTAATGAGCCCTTGAACCTTAGCGGTTTGCTTCCACCACAGAAGTTGAATGTCGGTCGAACGAAAATCAAATATGGAGTCTTGGATTCAGCTGGGCTCGGAGGAAGCTGTGTTTTCTCCATTCTCGTGAAAGGTATTTCTTTTTTCTAAACCAATGTATCGAATGTCCTTGTTGCAATTCTGTCTAATATTTAACTAAACATATTTTTTTTAAAGAATAGCTAAATAAAGGTATGAATGAATCGAATGAATTAATCAATAAAACATTTCTAACTGTTCAAATGCTTATTCTTACTTGTTTTTTTTTTTCAACCCTTCCGTTACAAAAATATTATATTTTTGGTTTGTTCATATTTTAAGCCTGCATGCAACTGGCTGAAAAAATAAAATTTTACTTTTAGACACTATGGATATATAAGTGAAAATTGAAAGTTGGTTGCTTTTGTACCGACAAAGAGTGATCAGTCTAAGAAGATTACTGAAACATCACAAAAGGGACGGAAGCGTGTAATAGCTTCAATTTTGTTATTTCGTTAACTTCACAACTGACCTGAAAAGCATAATGCTCGGATTATCGCGCCTGCAACGCGGGGACCATTCAAGCCTTGAATGATAATGATGACGACAGTGCTGGAAATAATTTTTCTTGCTTAGAAGTAATGTCCCTTCAAACCTCCCTTTTGATCGGACATTTTACAAAATTGGTCGGACATCCGCCATTTTGGATTTTTCCTGAGACACAATCAGTAAGCATACACGACATGCTATAAGAAGTTTTGCAATGCATTGTAGGGCGATTTCAAATAACACGGCCTTTCCTGAATTTTCTCGAATCAAAATAAATCGTACAAGCAGCGTAAATTCTCATTGTAATGTTTTTGGAATGAAACGTGATGAGTTAACAAGACTTTCAAGGCAAAAGCTAAGTAATTTTTGTGCTCGGTCACCATGTCCGAGCATGATTTAAAATTGGTCGGAAATTTTCGGATTTTGGTCGTACAATGTCCGATGACCGACTGTTATTTCCAGCACTGTGATGATAATGATGATGATGATGATGATGATGATGATGCTGGTGATGATGCTAATGATGGTGATATTGGTGATGGTGATGGTTGTGGTAGTGATGGTGGTGACGGTGATGATGATGATGATGATAATGATGATGACGACGATGATGATGATGATGATGATAATGATGATGACGACGATGATGATGATGATGATGATGATGATGATGATAGTGATAATGATGCAGTTGGAGGGTGTAAGGTTCGAAATACACAAACAACCAAAACAAAAACAGCTTTCTGTCTAGTTACTGACAAAATTTCTGCTTGAAAACATCTCTTTTTAGATCTTGAGCCACCTAAAATTGACCCATGTCCTGGTGACATCAAAATCATTTCTCCAGTCAGATGGCACAAGCTGGTGCTACCTGCAGTCACTGTCACGGACAATGTGGGTGTAAACCTGTTTACAACAGACATTCGAAATGGAAGCGAGGTCACCTGGGGAGAATATAGAATTACTTATACTGCATCAGATAAGGCGGGAAATGAGGCGCACTGCAGATTCGTTATTACGATTGCTGGTACGTGTACTATTTGTTTGTATTGTTTTGTTATGTGAATTAATACAAGCGCTTGTTCCATACATAAGTTAGTGTTTTGCTTTCCTACGTTTCTTACGAGGCCAACATGACATATCATTTCTCTTTCCTTTCATCCAACTTGTTGCTAAATCGGCTAACGATAACTTAGAGCGTCTTGCTTTAGTGTTTTCGGACCTTCTAGTTGCGAAACCCACTCCTGATACCTAGAGTGCGTTCGATTGACTTTATTCCGGAATAAGAATAAACGGAATAACCCGAAATTCCGGTTCGATTGAGTCGCTTTTCCGATTCCAGAATATATGGAATGTATTATTGCTCTCCAGTGCAGAATGCTTGGAATAATCCAGAATAATGACGTCACTTCGTCCGGCGACCATGTGCTGGCGAACATGTGCGAAGAAAACGTGTTGTTACTCAATAAAAGGATACTCCTGGAGTCGGGAAGAGAAGCTTCTTCTCATTTCTTTGTACGAAAAAATGAAAGAGATGCTTCAAAACGTCAATTACAAAAAGAAACAAGTCTGCTAATTTATTGCTGCGAGGAGGCGAGAGGAGAGTGGAAAACCGCTGTCTTCGTGTTATATCGCGGGCATTATTCCAGAAACGAATAATCGTTTTATTGGCTTTTATGGAAGAATCCGGAATATATTCTTATTCCGGAATAGGGTAATCGAACGCAACCCTAGTTTTGCTTTCACAGGCCAACATGGCGGTTCGGGAACAACTGAATTCTAATTTACATAAAGCAAACGGCAGATCATGTGACACGTACTGCGACAGTTAGTTTGATAAAGTTTCAATTATAAAGGCTTTTTGTATGTTTGTCGATAACTAAATATAGGATGAATTTGAAAGTAGGATCATTGATCGGTACTGATTTTGCCATTTTTTGGTCTCTGCCACCCACACTGTGCCAGAGGACTACAAACTATAATTGACCTCATAACTAACCTAATATACATACCACATTGCATCCTGATTAGTTTCAATATATAGTGTTACTCTTCACTGGTCAAGATTTCGGACGCACGAGCATGGAACGATCCTTGTGAAGCTTCTTGTTATTCGGTCTTAATTAAATTATCCAATATGGTCCGTCAGTAGTAAAGTATGCATTGAATTTCCACGGATGCGTAACACTTCTAAACAAGAGTTTGAAATATAAATAAACATATATCGGAAAAATAGAATTTATTGTTTTGTAAAAGTGTCAAGTAAATTTCATTAAGGACGTTTCGGGCTTAGCCCTTCATCAGGTTAATTTTCAATTTTATTCATATCACTTTAAAATCAGTTAACCATTACGTAATTGCGCAAGCTTCCATTTCTTACCACATTACTATCATTTGGTCGATATAAGTGATATATTTTAAAGAAACAATAGCAAAGAGTGCTGTTTGTAATTTAGTCAAATACACTGTTTCTCTGTTAAAGATTCTCCGTGCAAAGAGTTGCCGTCACCGAAGAACGGTGGCAAAGCTTGCGAGACCTGGCTGGCTGGACTCGCGTGTACTGTGCATTGTAATAAAGGATACGGATTTGCCATCCAACCACATACTGTGTATATCTGTAGCCCGAGCGGCAAATGGAGAAATGCATATACTCCAGAGAGCGTTAAGCCTGCTCTTCCTGATTGCTCAGGTAAGCAAAAAATCATTGACATTGAAGAATTGGATTGAAGGAAAACATAGTGTTTAGGTATTTAGCACGAAGACAATGTTTTTACGTCATCCACTTTAAACGGAACCGCCATTTCTATGTGATCATTGATCCACGTGTAGATTTAACAGTCTGCAAATATCATACCAAAGGTGGCACCTTCGTCCCCAGTTATTTCAAGACTCAGGGTGTTAGTCCAGCTAAAGATCGAACACGTGACCTACCGCTCAGCAGACCAGCAATCTTCCAACTGAGCTAATTCTGCGGCGGTGTGAAGTTAAATACTGCTGAACGGTAGGTCACGTGTCCGATCCCCAGCTGGACCAATACTCTGAGTCTTGGTCCAACAACATTTAAATATTAGGGTTGGCCAGATTGAAATTAGTTTAGACCGCGGTTTGTTAAACACCGTCTAAACTTCGTTTAAATAACCCAAGATAAATGGACCGCACGAATACTAATGTTTTCCCCGAGAACCGTAGAGTTTGATCATCCAAAGAAATTAATGAAAAATGACGGTGCCGTCCTAATAACTGTCCGAACTGACAAAATCAGCCAATTAGATTTCAGGTAAAATTCATGCTCAATCCAAATATCACATTGTGTTTCTATAAATTAGTTTAAAAAACGTCTATGACTTAATTTGTCATTATATAGAGAGTGTCCAAAGGATAATGAAACTAGGTCTGCTAGAATTGAACTAATTGCAACCTAAGCCTGTTGGAAGTTTCAATAAAAGAGAACGTCAACAATTCTGACCGGACGTTCAGACTTTCTTTCAATATTTCATCAACTCTCAGCAAATCTTACGCCCTGCTAATCCGGTGCTTACGGTTTCCCTTCTACAGAAAAGCACATACCACAAAGTATTTTGTTATATGGAAAATACCACTACCTAACTGACAAGTGCAGGGGAGAACAAATGAACGAAGAAATCGCCGGTAACTTCATTCGACTATTAAAAAGAACCTCCTTTGGTCAGGCTGGAGCTTGTAATAACAACCCACAATGCAGAATTGAAAACGTTAAAGTCGATTGTGGAAAAACAGATCGTCGTAGAAGAGATGTTACTAGTGAGAAAGATAGTGCAACAGTTCCTTTAACGGTCAGCTTTTCGTTACAAATCCCTCTATCCAGCTATACCAACACATCGCTGGATTTCAACCAGACGTCACAACGAATATTAAACGATGTTCTAGCGGCTTTGGAGAAGGTGGACATGACTCTGAATGTCAGTGGGATTATTATAAAAAGAGACCCATCAAAACCTCCCGAGGTTCGTCTCGCTCGATTTGTTTGTGATGAAGGACAAGTACAAAGTGGCACTTCATGTGGTAATAAGGAGTGTATCAATTTATCTACAATTAATGATAACTTACAGTATTCTCAACTAGTTAACAAAGCGACCTAGTTAACAAACTTAAAGGGGTAGTGTAATGGAAGATTTGGTGCCATTTCCAAAAAAAAAAAACGAAATGTCTTGTTAGTAACAGAAACCGAAATATAACAGTCAGTTTTGATGTAAATCACCACTCTAATGTACCAAAACTGTCAATGAGTGTGTCTCTAGTCATGGTACTGGGTCTGAATGAATTGCAATCACCCTACAGTTTATATACGTTTGCCTAGCTATTTACAAAAATGGTACAATAACACCACGATAAGTTACAGTCAACTCTCTCTAAGACGGACACCGTCGGGACCGGCTCCAACTGTCCTTATAGAGAGGCTAGGTAACGTGACACCAGTAATTCTGAGATAATAAAGCTGAACCTATGCACAATAAATACACGTCTGTTATAAATCTGCTTAAAGTCGTTTACGTGAGCAAAACATACAAACTGGAACAAAAATGACGTTACAAAAGTGGACTCGTTTGTTCGTATTCAGCACTTACATTTTCGTTTTGAAGTTTTATTGATTTATTTTTTTACTAAAAAGCACTTCTCAAGTGTCCGTTGACGGTTTCAAAGTGTCCGTTGTCCGTCTTAGAGAGGCGTCCGTCTTATAGATAGTTCTGTTACAGTAAAATGACCGAAAAAAGGGACCAACACCAGATGTCCATCTTATAGAGGTGTTCGTCTTATAGAGGTGTCCGTCTTATATAAGTGTCCGTCTTATAGAGGTGTCCGTCTTATAGAGAGAGTTGACTGTATTAACCAATTCTTGAAAAAGGAAAAATCATGATCTGTCCTAGCTAATTTGCAAACGAAACTGTGCGAACTTGAAAACTTGAAAAACCGATCAATTATTGGCATCACAGTGAACGTGTATTGTTTTTGTTGGCCATAAGGTAATTGAAAGTACAGTAAATATTAAAGTGAGTTACAAATGAATGGTGTCTCATCATTGTTTACTTTGCAAACTAGTTAACTGTCCTCTTGGCTACTTTTTCAACGGCACTAGCTGTGAAGCATGCGCAGTAGACCAATACCAGAATCAGGAGGCCCAGACCTCCTGCGTCACGTGCCCATCCGGGACTTCAACGTCCGGACAACAAGCATCAAAACGACTGCAAGATTGCCAAGGTATCTTAACTAATAGCGGTATTTTTTATTTGAATTCTGTGCTTTGTTTGTTTATTTTTTTTAATTCAGTAGACTATGGATTAATTGATTAATTAATTAATTAATTACATGCATGGACGTGTTACAGCAGTCATAATTGTCTTTCAAATTGAGCACACATAATAACACTGTTTCAAGGTTAGTTTATACCTAGCTCTTTTAGGACACGTCACCTTCTCCCAACCATTTTTGCATGGGAAAAAAAAAAATGGATGATATTTGCCTCTAAATTTTTAACTCGTTCCCAGACCCCCAATTTGACCCTTTAAATCACAGCGAAAACGCCATTTATTGAAGGAAAAATTAAAATTTTGCCCATTTATGAATTACTTTTCGGAAATTCACACTCGGATTAAAGTAATTCGGTTATTATTCTATCTGTAAACGTTAAAATATTTTAATAACTTAAAAAAAAGTCCCGTCATTTTGACCTTGAAGTGACCGATGTCACGTAAAGGCTTGCATGGAGATCAACCGTGCGGTCATCGCTTTTAGCGGTATAAATCATTTTAATAGGCGTAATGTCGACATCCACACTCGGTTTTGCAGAGACTGGGATCTAGTGAACGTTTTGGTGGGGAATATGATTTAGTTGGAGCAATAGCAATAGCAATAGTTCGTTTTAAGGGGCAATTTTTTGGTATGAAAAATTGTAAAAAAAATGCTTTTCTTCTTAATCCTTTCCTTTCAGAACTACCTCACACGTCTGGATCTGAAAAACAAGTACTCTCTAAGCCGATTCTTATTTCAGTCATAGCAGTTGGAGCAGTCCTCCTTATTGCGCTGATTACTGTCACGATCTGTTGTGTACGGAAGCATTGTGGGTAAGTTGAAGTGATATATTATGTCATGTAGGGCTAGACAGATTCTGCTCAAAAATTGTTTAAAAGTTGCTCAAATGTTGCTTAAAATCGAGAAAGTAGCGTAGGAAAGTAGGACGTATATGCAAGAGGGGGTTGTTGCCCGCCCCCCGCCCCCCTTGGGTTTTTGCGATGTTGCAATATTTCGGAAATATTTTACATCAAATAGATAGCCCGCGATGTGCTCTACAAGATAAGGTACATATTATGGGTTGTGACGTTCCTGGGGGTCCGTGACGTCATCCAAAATGGCTGCCGAGACGGCCGTCATCTTGGGTTTTACTGAAAATTCAAATTTATCGGGAAAACGTGGAAATTGCAAATATTGTTTTCTAGAGTTGCAAAATATCATACTATTAAACATTTTGATGCTTTTGTAGCATTTTATGTTTTTTTTCACTGAAAAAAAGGTGAAAAACACGCATTTTTATTCAAAAATGGCTTGACCACATGTTACTTATGAGGTCATATCTCGTTACCATAGCAACTGGTTGTCGCCAAACTTTACCAAAATGTGTCTTAAGGATAAATGAACAGCTACTGAAAACGTCATGTGCTAATCATAAATGCTCTTGAAAATATCGGAGAAAAACCTTGTACGTCCGAGTGGTAAACATTTAAAAAGGTCGCTTGGTGACATAAGCACTTTAATTATATACTGTAACTCATTCCTTGTTTATTTAAAATTTCTAAATCGTAGCACAAGTGACCTCAATGAATTACAAAACACGACCTAATAAACAAGACACATGCTGCTAACATAGCAAATAATACATGTTATGGTCAAATGCACTTTTTTCAATTGCAGCCTGGATTGGGTTTCTTTGATTTTGTTCTTCATCAGAAGAAAGCGCCATTGCGTCCGCCATTTTGCTTTGAGCGAGTTGCACTACATTTGGAATATTAACGCAGCGCGCAAATGGAGTCACATCCGGTACATGCATCCATATTTGAAATCTATCAACACATAATACTCAACCGATGAAAAAAGCAAATATTTTCTAGTGAAATTCATGTGAAATCCCAAAGAAAACATTAAAATATCAATTACTTATGAGTTTGATTGAAAGATAGTGAAAAGATGCTAAAAATATGCGAACTTTTAGAAAAGATGCTGGGAAATTGCTCATTCTCCGAATAGTTGCTCGGAATCGAAAAAGTTGCTCCAAATCGAAAAAGTTGCTCAAACGTTGCCGGGCAGAATCTGTCTAGGCCTAATGTCATGATCAGATTAGATCAGGCAAAGATAGACATAAATCTGTGTTTCCACTGATTTGTTTCCTAATTATAGGCTATGGGCCTTATTCTCTTATCGAGCTATTAAACAAATCATCTCTAAATATTGAAAGGGTATAGCATATAACTAACACGATATACTAGATACTCTTCGTGAGAGCTGTTTTAAAAATTTATAAAATTGTTAACAACAAACAACAACAACGACAACAACGATTTATTTTTCAAATACTAAAACAAAATATAGTAGCAACACACAAATAACTAGATGTATGACTCATTGGCGCTTTTCCCACCCAACAATTTTGAAGTTTTGATAGCTGATATTTCCTTAAAGGCCCAGTATCACCCAAAATGCATTGCGCGCCCAATGCCTCGACGATTGAATTTAACACAGTCGAAAATTCCCGAAAGAGCCAATCACGAGCGAGCTCGTCACTTGAAAACAAAAACAAACGACCGCAAAGCCGAATGGGTGATACTGCGTCTTTAAACATTACACGCAAACAGCCACAAATTGTCTTGGTTAAATTCAACAAGCTCTTTCAACTTATGAAGTTATCTCGTATTTAGAACGGTTCCTTCTGACATAAATTAATGAAACAAAAAAAATTGGAAGAAAGAAAGAAAGAAAGAAAGAAAGAAAGTACTTCCAGAAACATTTGGCTACCCCTCATTGAACTCATTCTTCCACAACTGTCTGTCATTCATATATTTTTCTCTTTTTATCTCAGAAGCCATAGAACCAAGACTGCAGATTCAGAAAGCTCTCCAGTTCTCCATTTCACCAATATGTGCTATACTGACTGGTTTGAGCTCAGACCACATGATCTCATGGAAAGCTCCGAAGCCTAAGCTAGTTTCATAATCGTCACAAGAAAAGTTAACATAGCGTAGAAAGATCTAGTAGTGTCCTATCAAAGGAAAGTGTTCGTCATAGAAGACAACATAAACAGTACATGTTTAAATATATACATTCAAGACGAGTGACGTTGCCACTGAATACACCACGATGATTTAGTTATGTCATAGATTACGGTCTTATTCACTACAGATCTCATCCCCTTACAGTGGTGTTTAGATCCGTCACTGAAATTGTTCGAAACATCGAAAGTTCGCGTGATCGAAGGGTAACCCTTTAAAGAAAACATTTGAAATTTTATTTTGTAAAATATTGAAAACCAAATGGTACCATGCGAATGTACTGACGAAGAAGCTTAATTTAAATGGTCACACTGTAGGATTTCATTCACAGACTGAAAAGTTAGAACTGCATTAGATGTCTTCATAATTGACTTTGGAAGTTTATCCCTCATACTTCCATAGTCAATATGCATTTCAAACTTTTGAGTCTGTGGACAAAATCCTGTCATGTGATCACGAATCAAATGAAACCTCCGTGGCAGTACTTTTGTATGGTACCAATTGTTTTTCAATATTTTACAAAATTAAATTTGGGATTTTTTATTGAATTTTGATTTTTAACAGTCTTAAGCGTTTTAGGGTTAAATAACCAAGTGAAGCATTGAAAACTATATCAGATTCAAGTGAACGAGGGGTTGGAGATATAAACGGTTAAATTTATCGAGATTCCACTGCATATATCTCAGATTTTATTGGGCTTTTCTACCCCAAGCATTAAATTAATACTTAATGATAACGTTGGTGTTTTGAATTGATAATTTTTCATTTAAATCAATATTATAAAATAACTTTATAGTGTGTGGAAAGACCAGATATAAAACAACGTTCATTTCAGAGTCATGTATACAATGTAAGGTGACTGAATTATCATTTTTTTTTTTTAACAATGCAACAAACATTTTATAAATAATCATCCAATGCTTCGATATATTAATATTGTATATTAAAACTTATTTTTCTTTGGCTGAATGTACTTTTTCCTTGAAATTGACGCAAGATCATTCTGCAAAAAAAAATAAACACGTTAATCATTTCTTGTCTTCGGCCTTTTAAATAGTCGTTAAAAATGCAGAAGTGAATAAAATTGGTCAGTACAACGCAGATACCATGCAACTATTTAGAGCCTCTAATTTCATTGAACCTGGGTACCACGCAGATGTATTGTTTTCAGGGCTAGGGTCCATTGGTCTGTTGCTTGTTCTATTGTTTTCTCGGCCAATCCTGCGAGGCGTTCCAAGACGTACATGCCTCTTCCCTTGTACAGCGCACCTAAGAGTTCTCAGCGAGCCGTTAAAAAAAAAAAAACGTGCATTCCGCATCGAACTGGTCTTGATTTGAGGTGTCCAGTTCTGTCAGAGAGAAGGAAAGAAAACCGGACGAGTCGAAGACAAACCAGCTTATCTTACATGGTTTCTTGTTTTGCCTGCCACTGTGTCTTTCATGTTTTCATAACATGTTTAATTAAGCTCTTGTGGATGTATAATGACAGCGGTAGCAATTACGCACATGCCGGTCACTTAACACGTTTCAGCATTTTCGACAACAGAGCTCTCGGTCTTTTTGTTGTTTTTGGACCGCGGTCGTGCGCAAAAGAGAAGAGTTCTGGGGTCGAGAATGTACTGTTTCAGATAAAGCAACTTTCAGTTTCAAGCAAACACCAGAACAAAAGGGAATTTCAGTTAAGCGTCACAAAGTGTAGTCTTGCTCTTCTACTCAACTTCAACATCCCTTGTTTTCAAAAATTCAGACAATAAACGTCACAGAGTGTCCTCTAAATTCTGCTCTTTAAGTAAAGATAAACAAGTGCGTTTACTCTAACCTAAAAACAAAACTAACACTAATGCTTACCATACATTTCAAAAAAGATAGTTAACACTTAGACTTAACGGGACACTTCTTGTTGGATATCAAAATTTGTCATGCATCTAATTTTCTGCAATCCTGGACATAAGTGGGGAATTTTAATAAATAATGTTAAGGGGACTTCATGCTAAACCATAAATTTAAAATTAAAATGAACAATTCAGAAATAGTGCAACATATAGCATACTCATTGTAATCAAATATATTTTCAATAGGGACGGCTCGTTACAAGACGTTTAATTGTCTTCAAATCGGCCTTTACAGCCTGGTTTACACTAGGGTCAAAACGACATAAGAACATGTATATATATCGTCATAAACTAGCAGTAATCATAGATTAAAGTACGTCTCCTTAGCCATCTCGTCTTGACACACCTGCGTAGGGCTTCGGGGAGAGGAGAACTGGGCAGAGGGGGGAGGAGGGGCGCGGGGGGCAGGGTTGAAGGACCCTCTCCTTTTTCGCGTGTCGCTCCCCCCTCACGTCCCCTCCCTGTTTACGCCTGACACGCAGGTTACCCGGTTTCAGCCATTCCCCCGTTTTTCCTAATCCAGGTCGTTCCCCTTCCAGCAGCAGCCTTCTATTTCCTTTTGGTTAATATGTACAGGGGAACCCCGATATGACAACGAACCCAGTGTAACGAATGATATTCCTCAGCCCATTTAGCCCATTTATAGTAAAATGTATGGAAAAGAACTCCGATAAAACGAACCCTTGTTATAAGGAACATATTTTCCCAGTCCCTTTGTACTTCATTATGTCGGGGTTTCACTGTAGTACTTCCAAGAATAAATGCAACAATTATTTGTTGTATATAGATCAGAAATGTTTATCATCAATGAGATTTGAATGAATGACTTATTTTAATTTACTAAGAATGAATCAATTGTTTGAATTTAAAGTGATCAACTAAATATTGTTTATTGTGTAATTTTAAATAAATGAACTGTAACTTTTAAATGTAAGTGGTATTGATGTCGATTTACGCCCTGCTAAATGTTTTTGTTCACCCTTAGTGTAATCAACTCCAGTCCTTATTGTTGCGGATGCGTAAGAAACAGCGTGACAGCTGCGTTACTTTCTATAGAGACGTTTACGGTTCGCAATTGCTCAGCTACATGCAAATATATCTGGAAAATTCGACTAGTCATGAGCGAATAACATTGAATATTTGACATACAGGGCAAGCAGCAGCACAGAATGAGATGTAATAAAAATGTTGTTGTGATTCAAACGTAAGCTTACTCGATCTTCGATATTAAAATCTGAACAAAATCATAAACAAATGTAAAGTAAAGCAGTAAAGCAAACAAAGGACCTTCTATATTTTTGATAGCAACAACAGCGAGCAAAAATTGAATCCAGAAAAGAAAGCCGCTGCAGCCAACCATTCCTTTACTTGCAGTAAGAGTCTAATTTAGACAGAGACCGGCTAATTGTCCAGCTTTTCGTACCTTTGAAAATCAATCAGTGCGATCCTATTTAAAAATCGACGACGTTTAAACTTCGTCGCCGGAAATGTTCACGGTCAATTTTGTCGTCAAACCTCTGCCAGACTTCACTTCACTTGCCATATGATAAAAAGCGGTCAATTCCCAACTTTTTTGAGAAAAGGATTGATCTTACCTTGCAGTCGTCGAAGCACGAGGCGGCAAAGAAGGTGCGCGCCCAGGGCAAAGAGGCGTCCTCGCGCTGGGCATGCTGAATGCTGGATACTGTTGTGACGTTTCAAGATGGCGCAGATTTGGTACCGACACTTTTCTCGATTCGTTCCGCCTAGCCGACAAGATTAGGAAGCGTCTCCTTCGTCGACGCAATAAAAGATCCGGTTTTTACCTTGTATTGTTATGTTCCATTATGTCCTTATGTTATATTGTTTATACTAATGATATATAACATTGATATAAGTTCTGCGTTTACATTTGCATGACCTTGCCATTATGTCGTTATCTCGCTAGTGTGAATCCGGCCAGGAGTAAACACAACAAGACTCCTATACATGAGTTTAATCTGAGACGTTTCAAGCCAATCCGTTTATGTAACTGTCTTAATTGCTCCGTATTCCGACGCTTGGCAGGAAAAAAAGGATCCGGGCGGGACAAAATACTATGATGGAAGTTGAGAGAGATGTTTATCGGCTTCAAAAAAGTAAAATAAATGCCTAAAAGTATTAAAACCTGTGTAGGAGTCGAAGTAAAACAAAAACAGCGAATTCTGCTACCAAATTGTTGTTCCTAAAGCAAAATACGGAATAAAACAAACGAAAGAAAAAATCAAATTTATCGGATCCAAAACCATGTTTGGAAAGCCAGGCCATCTTATGGCAAATGTGATCGCTTCCGGAATACAGACAAAAAAAATATGTAGTACAACATGTACTGAGACGACATTATGATGTCACTGAAAAAAACAGTAAGGCAAAACTAAACAGAACAATGTCAATGTAGGTTTAATATAATTGTTCACTGGCTGTAAATACAATTATCAACTAGTCACCAGAGAGCCAGGACGAGATAAGCTATGGGTGACGGCATGGGAGAAAATTTAAAGCGGGTCCAGTTTAGCGTGATTGAAACGTATATTTTGAACATCTAATAATTCCCCGCATGCGGAACACTCAACACTACTTCCTCTTTAGTAAACAGCCACTTTCAATTTCGTAAGCGGAATAACTAAAACAGAGGGAGAACTAGAAGGTATGAAATATCCGGTGAGCGAAATCAAAGTAAACAATCGTATATTATACCCAGTTGAAACAAAAGCGATGCGAGTAAGCCAACAGAGCCATTTTAATTTAGTATATTTTATCCCTGAAAACTTATATTTATAACCTGGCCCAGGCTGATCCCGTTATTAAGTACTGGCACCGAGACAAACACGAATAAAACACTTTATAAGCAGCTGAAGCTGAACATTCGTGTATGAATCTCCAACAGAAATCGGAGAAAGTGGCTATATATCGGTAGGTACGTTAAAACGAGGTAATTATAAGTGCAGCTACCTGGTATATAGTCTATCGTGCTTTTGAGAGAACGTACCAGCTCGTTTGCTGTTGCATTTCAAAAACCGGCCTGATATAAAGTGAACTCGTAAAAAGGAACTCTACTATTATCTTAATGATAATAAGATCATTACCTCCAAACAATTTGGATTCAGACCTAAATTATCGACGGACATTGCCTTTGCACATTCTACGGATAATATACTTCAGAACATGGACTCTGGTTGTCTAACAGGCGCTGTTTTCCTCGACCTGTCGAAAGCCTTCGACACAGTTGACCATCATCTTTTGCTTCATAAGCTCGAGTCTATAGGCCTCTCTAATCCCACTGTCAAATGGTTTCAATCCTACCTCACGCATAGAAATCAGATCACCTCCGTTGGAGATGCACTTTCCCTGTTGCACCTATGCCGGTTGGGGTACAACAAGGTAACATATTAGAACCTCTTCTCTTTTTGATCTATGTAAACGATCTACCATCCTGCCAACTTGCCAGTGAAATCGTTCTCTGCGCTGACGACACTGTGATCTATTATTCATCTAAGAATGTTGATGACCTTGAGCGCAAGATCAATTCAGATTTATCGACAATCTCCGAGTGGTTTTCAAGAAATCTGTTGACTCTAAACATATCCAAATGTAATTTTGTTATTTTCGGTCGTTCACGGAAGCTTAAACGCGTTCATGACATTACCCTCCAAGTTAATACCACTGGAATCGAGAGAACTGAATCGTTTAAGCATTTGGGTGGTGTTATTCACCAAACCATGTCTTGGAAGGAGCACGTTAATTCTATAAGCACAAAGATAAACCAAAGGATTGGCATGATCATGAGAATACGGAATCTATTGCCCTTACAAGCAAGGCTAACATTATACAACAGCCTTATTATCCCTTTGTTTGACTATGGAGACATTGTATGGGGTCAGGTGATAAGAACAATGAAACCCTAATGGCCCAGCTACAAATCCTTCAAAACAAGGCTGCCAAGGTTTTACTGAATCTGCCACCAAGAAGCTCATCTTCGGATGCCATCAATAGATTAGATTTTAAATTACTCTTCAAGAAAAGACACTTCCATCGTTGTGTTTCAATTCACAAATATCTAACCGCAATAATACTATCCACTCGTACAAAACTCGTAGGATGAACGATTTACATCTCCCCCGAGTACGTACTGATTGGGGTAAACATACTTTTATTTTTCAAGCTGCTAATGACTGGAACAATTTAGATAATAAAATGAAAGAGACATCTCCGTTATCGCTTTTAAAAGCAAAACTTAAGAGACTTTTGAAGTAATTTTAAATGAAATAGGTTTTACTCTTTTTACCTTTTTGATATTGTCTTTTTAACATTTTTAATGATGTTTTTTAGCTGGATTTGTATATTTTTTATATAGGTTAAAATTTATTATTTGCAGGCCCCACTGGAAACCGCCTGGTTAAATATTATTATTATTATTATTATTATTATTATTTTTACTATTATTATTATTATTGTTGTTATTATTGTTATTATTATTATTATTATTATTATTATTATTATTATTATAACTCGGAACTAAAAATAAACACAAACAAACAAGAAAAGCAAACGTAGTAGCGCCAGTACTAGAACACTACAACATATTTGTAAACATAGCTGCTCTTACAGTCTGTTTTCTACTGTGCAAAACTATGTGACTGTGTTTTCTTCTTCAGGCGGATTGACGTTTTAGTCGTCTTACATTCAGTGGTTAGAAGTGTCAAGATGCAAGCAAAAACAAAAACCTTAACAGCGAATGTCACCAGTGACTACCCGAAAAGTTTCTACCAAACTTAAGTATCATGCAAAATGACTTGAAATGTAACTGAACAGAAATAAAAGCAAACATCATATAGTGAACGATGTCAATTGCTGTTATTTTGTTTACTGGCTGTAACTCGAACATTGCTAAGCTGGGGATCCCGATGGCCTTGGAATGCCTGGATGGGCCGACAAAAAAGATAGTTTTGCGGAATTGGAAAAGTGTATTTTGGATTTCCGGCATGTAGATCACTCAACACTACTTCCTCTTCTTAAAAGCCGCTTTAGATTTGTGCAAAATGAAACAGACGGGCAACTAAAGAGGGTTTGAGAAGATAATACGTACGAATCCGGTGAGCTGAAGTAAATAATCAGACGTATACCCAATTCACATCAGGACGAAGCCCTATGGAGAGCTTGCTGCCGTAAGGGAAAAACCAAAATAATTATCGGTCATATATGCGGTCGGTAAAATTATCCTCCTGTCAACATTTTGAACAAGAACGAAACCCCGGCTAAACTTGAAACGGAAAAATAAACCTTTGGATTTTCGCCATATTTGTTCAGAAAACTGTAAAATAATATAGAACGTTTTTTTAATAAGCTCAATTCAAAATTAAATTAAATTAAATTAAAAATGTTATCATTGATTTTTTTTTTTCTCTCAAGGCTGGCGATAATTTGAATAGAGCCAATTCCGTGACAGCAAGACGAACGTTAAGTGTGCAATGTAAGGATTTAGCAAATTCACCCGTATCAGCCAATCGCTTAAAACTTCCTCTAGTAGTAACTCAACATGCAGTTTCCGTTTTGAACAATGACCCTATGACACGTAATTTAGCACTATCGAGATGACTAAAATGCAAGTCTCTAGGAATATATTAAACATTTGGACCTTGGTACTGGGGCACTCAACACGGAACAAAACCGTGGAATAAAAACTGGCTTCTTGCATGCAAGAATAAACCGGAGGTAAGTCCAACTTTACTCGAGAAAAATGTAAGATTTTTTTAATCTTAAGTTTTTGTTCAAGATAACGAACCTATATCAGAGACCAAATTTTGCATTACGCACTCGTTGCATATACTTGTATACAGTTAGGAATAGCAAGCATTAACCACGTACGACCACGAATTTGTCACGGAGCATTGATGAAAGTGGTTTCTCTCATAAGCCAACGGGATCATAGTCTTCTGTTCAGAAAAAAAACCTTATAGCAGTATGGGCGATATTTGTCACAGAGCTATCGAACGTTAGTTAATCCGTTAAGTTCCGAAGCTAGCGAACGTAATAAGAAAAACAAAAACAAAGAAGTAATGATAGAATTATGGGCAGTGTAAGCGATTTAGCAAATTGACTAGGATTTCCTCTTCAGTAAAAGCCCATTTTCAGATTTAAACGAACTTCGGCACATTGCTCTTATTCATTATCTCAGCCTTTGTTATTCCTATGACGCCATAATTCAGCACTGACGAGCCAAGCAAACTCAATTATTTACGAATTATACTAAAAGCGAAAAAGTACTGGCTTTTGTGCGTGCGCTGAGAACGAGTTAACGAAAACGAGGTAAGGCCACTCAGCTTAGTTTCAAGACAACTACCTTAGAGTGTTCTATGTCTAGCTTTTGCTCTTTGTATCTTTACAAACATTATAAATCGAACATGTAAACAAAAACGACGAAAACAACATCGACAAGTAACAATTATTTCGCCCATAGTAAGGCAAAACTAAACAGAACAATGTCAATGTAGGTTTAATATAGTTGTTCACTGGCTGTAAATACAATTATCAACTAGTCACCAGGGAGCCAGGGCCAGATAAGCTATGGGTGACGGCATGGGAGAAAATTTAAAGCGGGTCCAGTTTAGCGTGATTGAAACGTATATTTTGAACATCTAATAAATCCCCGCATGCGGAACACTCAACACTACTTCCCTTTTAGTAAACAGCCACTTTCAATTTCGTAAGCGGAATAACTAAAACGGAGGGAGAACTAGAAAGTATGAAATATCCGGTGAGCGAAATCAAAGTAAACAATCGTATATTATACCCAGTTAAAACAAAAGCGATGCGAGTAAGCCAACAGAGCCATTTTAATTTAGTATATTTTATCCCTGAAAACATATATTTATAACCTGGCCCAGGCTGACCCCGTTATTCAGTACTGGCACCGAGACAAACACGAATAAAACACTTTATAAGCAGCTGAAGCTGAACATTCGTGTATGGATCTCCAACAGAAATCGGAGAAAGTAGCTATTTATATATGTAGATACGTTAAAACGAGGTAAGTACTGCAGCTATCTGGCATAGTCTGTCGTGCTTTTAGGAGAATTTACCAGCTCGTTTGTTATTTGCATTGCAAAAACCGGCCTGATATCTCGAAACAAAAAACAAACACACAAACAGAAAAGAAAAGCAACCGTATTAGAGCCAGTATGATTTCCGAAATTCACTTAGTACATGAATACACGCATTAGTTATTTTACACCACGGGTCTAGTTCTCTTTGACCGCATCGTCGGCTATGGGTGTAGAGACCCATGCGTGAGTGACATTCTCTGTCACAGCGGTTTTACTGGGAGACGACAAGATTCGGTGAAGGCCATATTAAAGTGGCTTCCTTTAAAAAATACTGTTTCCAGCAATATGCAGAATGTCTTCGACATAATATAGATATTAGATTTTTCTATACTATTATCTCGTATATACCCATTATTACATTTTGTTGTTATATCTAGCGCCTCTATTGATAACAGTCAGTTTTTACTTTGTACCCTATTAAATAAAGGCATCTAGACGTCTAGCAAAATTAAATATTTTTTTACGTGACAAACAACGTATAGTATATGTGTTCAAACCAACTAAGTGTGCCTTCGTTTAAAGAGCAATTTTAATGAAGTCGAGTCAAAAGTGAATGATCGAGCTGCGCTGTTTCACAAATGCATACTCCATCTCTCCTTTTCAAAATATCGACAATAAAATTTTTGCCATTTTACTAAATTGCTCTGTGACAAATATCACGGTACCTATACTGCTGGAAGCTGTTTTGTCTTCTACCAGGAACCCACAAAACGTTCTGTATTTATGGAAAATGACAAACAACAACTAATTTAAAAATACATATTGTCTTTGTCTAAGCCGAAAAGTGGTCGGGTGTGCCAAAAACTATTTCCAGGTACTTCCGTGAAAACAAACATCTGAAAACATTTTTAAAATTTGAACAGCATCCGTGCGGTTATAGCATAATCCAGTTAGGATAAATCAATTTTGCCGATCGTAAACAAG
Organism: Dendrophyllia cribrosa; assembly: GCA_024195265.1. Classification (NCBI taxonomy): domain Eukaryota; kingdom Metazoa; phylum Cnidaria; class Anthozoa; order Scleractinia; family Dendrophylliidae; genus Dendrophyllia; species Dendrophyllia cribrosa. The sequence goes on along the minus strand of JAJLRJ010000012.1, from coordinate 12,959,145 downwards.
CGATTCCATATGATCTGGGATCACACAACCGCCTCCGAATTCTCTAATTCAGTAACTTTGTTTACTGGCTGTAACAAGAGTTTAGTATCGACCATTGCTAAGCCGGGAATCCCGATGGCCTAGCAATGCCGGGATGGGACAAAGAAGAGTTTTGCGGAATTAGAAAAGTATATTTTGGATATCCGGCATGCAGATCAGTCAACATCACCTTCTCTTCTTTAAACTGCCTATGAAATGATTTTTTTTTTCTTCGTTTTTCATTAGTTTATTATGTCCAAAGAACGAAAACAATAATCATTTCCCGAGGAAAAGAAAGAAAATCGGTTTTCTAGCCCCTCGAAGATGCGTCACTTCGGTTGAAAAGTGGCTCCAATTTTTGGAGAGCCTGGGGGCGAGTGGGCGTGCGTGATGACGTAAATTACGTAAATAGTATGACACATTGGTTTGTTTACGCTATAATTCCCTTGGAATCCTTTAGCGTGATGGTCATTTTGCCAACGTTTTTGGCTGTACAAATGTCAGACAGCGCCTAATTTGTTTCTTTACAGTCCTCTGAAGGTGAAGAGGATCAGTTTCGGATCACTCTTAATTAACTGAAATGATCGTGCCCACTGTAGTTTTGCCGTAGCGAGACGAACCGACTGTGCCGCTTGAGCGAAGGAAGTGAACATGAAGAAGACGGACTTTGATCATTTAGATTATTGAACGTGAAAGGTATACATTTCAGTAGCACAGCGTCTCAGTGGTTCGCAAGTTGAGTTGTAAGCTTATTGAACGCAGAGGCGTTTTTGTTATTTCTTTTTAGTGGCTCGTTGACTAGCGTTTATCGAACGCGAACGATATATTTGTAGTACAAACAATCATGATATTAGCGCATTAGCGACTCGGCCGGTCTTCTCTGAAGTTCATTGATCGCGCGTGGAGGTTCTGAACTTATTTTATCGGCTTGGCAATTCGCTCGTCTACTTAAGAGCGACTTGCTGTAACTATCAACTATACCTATGCAAGATAGAAAAATTCGATTTTCTCATACTTCGTCACAATAAATGTCTTTACTAGCCTGTTTAAAAAATATAACTTTTAGGTTGTTTGGATTTTTATTTTTTAGTCGAAGCGGCTTTTTGCATTTGCCGCCCACACTCGCCCAAAATCGTCGCTGAAAACCCACGTTTTTCGCGAGCGAGCAAGCTAAAATTAAAACCGTGTCTGGAAAAACTGTACCACCCTGTTAAAACATCGCCTTTTGAAAGTAATTTCGCCTTGTCAGATCAGAATCAAACCTGAGCCTGAATTTGTTATCGAATTTCCAAATTTATGTCCTTCGACGGCTAGGAACCACATGAAAATTTAGGTCAAATTCGTGGGCCAAAAAGTCAATCTGGTACATGGATTTAACTATCAAAACTATTTTTTAAGAACAAAGTATCATTTCATCTCACTTTTTATCCAAAAACTGGCTTGGGTAAATAAAACGAAAAATTTTGAGAGCGTCTTGAAAACAAGGCACTTAAGCTAATTACTTGACATTTTGACCTTTCATGCTGCGAGTGTTATCACAAACATTGATCAGGAAAATTTAACTGTGGGTCCCATCTCCCGTGAAATAGTGGTCAGTGTGTCTTAAATATCTAAGAAATATCATTTATGGTATTAATAAATCAACATCAAACCCAAACCGAGCATTTTTGTGGTCTAACACAGGTTTATTTTGAATTGCGAACTGTCCATTTGCTAGCGAGTTTGTACAATACATGCGACAAAATACCCGTTTATAAATCAGCATCGACAAAAAACGTCAGGAAACCGGTACAATAGATCATTAACCAAATCTGTACAAGTATTTCTTACCCTAATCAAGCATATCTTGATAAGAAATAGTAACATTGTCGCCGGCTTTACGATAGCGTGCACGAAACGTTCACTGTTCCAAAACTGTTGCCATAAGTTACATATTAACTGACAGTCACAGGAACCCCAAGGTTACGCATGCTGTAAAAATTAAAAAGGACAAGGAGCCCGTTAGGCATCGCAACTGGCTCGTTTGGTCTCAGTTTCCACCCGGTTTTCATTTTAGAGTTTTATATTAGCAATCCACAATATACAATCTGGAATCTATTAATATGCACAGTCCAGTCCACATCAACATTTACATTTCACACCCCGCTTCAAGCACTTCTTAGGGACGGACCATTTTATTTTTAAGGGGCGGGGGTTGGGTAATTACCACAAAAAAATTCATGCACTGGAAAAGTAAAGAAAAAAAATCATGCACAGCGAGCCAAAGGAAAAAAAGGTATCCAACGATCCCCAAACAAAATTCTTGCACAACATCAAGACGAAAAAACAAACTCATGATCAGAAAAATTGCTGCCCCCTGCCCCTTGCCCGCCATAAAAATAAAATGGTCCATCCCTTAGTAGGCTACAATTTCAGGTCTTTTATTTTTTTCTCTGATCGGCTCCGTACTGTTAGAAAAAAACACAAGTTCAGAACTTTGTATATTTTTTCCCTTTAAAATGCTTGAAATCACCTACTACAAGGAATCAGGATTGTTTACATGTAAATACAGGTATTTTGGAGAATCATTGATAGGAATAAATTAACAATATCAACATGATCGATCAAATAATTAACAGCCGACCATAGCGTGACATAAATACGAGATGTGTGGAATTTGAGCGTGACTCCATGACGTAATGCTTGAGAATTGTTTACTCGGCAGTTCTCTGACTCGCCGGGACGTGTTTTATTCAACGATTTATTCGATCTATGGGACTGTGCAATAATTATCAGGAGGGGGGGGGGGGGGGGGGGGGGGGGGGGGGAAATGGGCTTCAAGTAGGAAAATATTAGGTAATACCCCCCCTTCAAAAGAACTGAATTTAGTTATTGCCCCCCCCCCTCCCCCTCTGATCAGTCAGAAATTTTGTATGACCCCCCCCCCATTCACACACCTTTTATATACAAATACCCAGCATTTTCTTAATATACACCCACCTGTTATTTCTACGAGGTAATGTTTGTTCCAGACGTGGATATACAGCAATACTACATGTTTACTTGTTGGAAATCCATATCTGGAACAAACATGACCTCGAAGCAGTGTTCGACAAAGCCATCCGATTCCACTTCTGAATCACTTCATTGCAAATCCGAGTTGCTTGCACTGGAACTCATTTCCTCGATAACGTGCTCTTGGGTTTCTCGTGGGATGCAAGAATGATCACCACGAGCGTACTGGAGAACTCGTGCAACCAGTGCCATTTTACCTCACTGATCTTAAACTAGGTGGTCAGACATGAGGGGTCATGTAGCAGGGACATGTCGCAGCGACATGTAGCAGCGACAAAAGTTTGTTTAGTACACACTGAGGGACATGTAGCAGGGAGTGTAGCGGCGACATGTAGCAGGGAAAAAAATCATAGCGCTTGCACACCGCATGAAAATGTCGCGGGGACATGTCTCAGGGACATGTTGCAGCGACACGTCCCTTCGTGTGAACTGATGCTATCATAATTGTGCAACACAATTTTGGGGACATTTTGTCCCCCGCGACGTGTCCCATGAAGTTCAACAAGTTGAACACCGTGAGACATGTCGCGGGGACAAAATGTCCCCAAGATTGGTGTTCCACAATTATGATAGTATAAGTTCACACGAGGGGACGTGTCGCTGCAACATGTCCCTGAGACATGTCCCCGCGACATTTTTATGTGGTGTCTGAGACATGTCCCCGCGACATTTTCATGTGGTGTGCAAGCGCTATGAATTTTTCCCTGTTACATGCCTCCGCTACACTCCCTGCTACATGTCCCTCAATGTGTACTACACAAATTTTTGTCGCTGCTACATGTCACTGCGACATATCCCTGCTACATGACCCCTCATGTCTGACCACCTTAAGACCATGCTGGTTGAGGTACATCTTCAATCTGTTGCAATACAATTATTTATGTTGTAGTGAAATTATGATTTTGGTACAATTTTGTCTGCACTGGTTGAAATTTATTTTGAACCAGTGCAAAATATTTGAACTGGAGCAAAATATTTTCACCAGGGCAAAATATTTGCACTGGTATATAACTATATTCTACTGTCCAAATGTTGTTGACAATAGCACAATTTCGATGTATTAAAATTCAACTTGAAACAAAAGACAACACTACGAGGCTTAGGGAAATAAACCATATAAATCCTTACTTAATCATTCCCCTAAGCCTCGTAGTGGTCTTCTTTCAAGTTGAATTTTAATATATCGAAATTGGGCTATTCAAATTTAAAAATCCAGAAACGCTTTATCACAATATTCGTCTCTATATTATAGAGATATAGAGAAGAATAAATAATCGTATTGCAACAGATTGAAATTGCAGTTCAGCCACAGAACAGATCATCATGTCTTTCAGTGAGAACTTGGAATAAAATGTTAAGCCCCCCCTCCTCTTGAGTAACTTATTTTACTTTGAGCCCCCCCTATCCTTGCTTTGATTTTACTTCATGCCCCCCCCCCCCCCCTCTGGTTTCCCCCCCCCCCCCCCTCCTGATAATTATTGCACAGTCCCTAAACTCGACTGTTTGACAATTGATTTGGTTAGAAAAATTCAACCCGCTTTCCTTTTACCAGAAATAGATCACATCCGAAAATCAAAGAGATTTAATTTTTAACAATTCCGTCGAAATTAGAACGGTAAATATTTGAATTATAGTTGCTGGCATTACTGATTACCCCATTTCTGAAAACCGGAAGTAAACTAGCTACGGTGTTGGCCGCAGCAAAAGCGATTCCCGGGGCAGGTGACCCGACAGAGGAAAAAAAGAGGGTATTTTAAGAACCAGTTAAAAATCATGTCAGAAAAAAAGTTATCGCGAAAAAAGCATACGTGGCCATCGCTCGTGGACACAAAATTCTATCCTCGAGATCACGCACCCGACGAATATTTTCAGTTAATTACTTTTCAGGACGTGTGACTGTGCCATAAAACAAACATCAAATTGTTCGTTTTAGTCAATGCATTACATCTATTTTGTTATTTCAAGAATTACTTTAAAGCTGTGCTTCCTGTCCCTGCGAAACGTAGTGAGAGCTGATGGAATAAACGCGCGCTTGATAAGTGCAGTTGCAAGGATTTAAAGGGTAACTTGAAACAATTATATCTCCCCTTAACGAGCTTGGTGACTTTTATTTTTTATTGCAGATTTCGGATCACTATACTGTGGGAAACAATCAGGGAAATTTTAAGAAATTCTTATGTCAACTTTTATTTCTAGGGAATCACCTTAAAACTCGGACGTACACGCAAACGTATACCCCCACCGTGGTACAAGGGGGGGGGGGGGGGGGGGGGGGGGGGGGGACTCCCCTTGGGTTTTTGCGATGTTGCAATATTTCGGAAATATTTTACATATAATAGATAGCCAGCGATGTGCTCTACAAGATAAGGTAAATAGTATGGGTTGTGGCGCTGCTGGGGGGTCCGTGACGTCATCAAAATGGCCGCCATGTTGGATTTTACTAAAATTTCAAATTATCGGAAAAATGCGGGAAATGCAAATATTGTTCGCTGGAGTTGCAAAATAACATATAATTAAACATTTTGATGCGTTTGGTAGCATTTTATATATTTTTTGGTTAAAAAAGGTGAAAAGCACGCATTTTTATTCAAAAATGGGTTGACCTCATATTACCTATGACATCATATCTCGTTACCATAGCAACCGGTTGTCGTTAAACTTAACCAAAATGTGTCTCAAGGATAAATGAACAGCTATTGAAAACGACATAAGCTAATGTTAAATGGTCTTAAAAATATCGGAGAAAAACCTTGTACGTCCGAGGGTTAATTTATTTCATGATTTTAATTCCTGTTATATATATCGAGTTCGTTATAACTCGATAACGCACGCGTGTGACGTAATGTTCATTATACCCGTTTTTATTTTATAAAAGAAATAAAAAAATTGTTCCTCGCACATTGTTGAGTTATATAAGCACTTAGGAATTTTTAAGAACACTAGAGAAGTGCGAGAAGCACTTTTCTGCTCTTCTCTCGTGTTCTTAAAAATTCCCGCGTGCTTACATAACTCAACAATGCACTCGGCGCGTTTTTCTTTTTTTATTTCTTTAAGATGAAAGTCTATTCTCGCGAACTTCTGTAATATTTTAAAGCAAGAAATGATTTTTACATAGAAATTATAATTCCAGATTCTAATTATTAGGACCTCATGGGTCCCAACCATAATGGCCATCCATGTTGTGCAAAAACGAGCACGGTGACTCCATTTTTTATTGCATTTTTACAATGGAAAATGACATAATTGCCAACTGGACCAAATATTCCTTCTTTTTCAATGGAATCACCTTAAAAAAGAAAATAGTATGTTTTATTTGGTTTTGATACTAGCCTGGAACTATGTTACGCACAAACTTGAGGCTCCTGTGGCTTAACTAATGGCAACAGTTTTGGAACAGTGAACGTTTCGTGCACGCTATCGTAAAGCCGGCGACAATGTTACTATTTCTTATCAAGATATGCTTGATTAAGGTAAGAAATACTTGTACAGATTTGGTTAATGATCTATTGTACCGGTTTCCTGACGTTTTTTGTCGATGCTGATTTATAAACGGGTATTTTGTCGCATGTATTGTACAAACTCGCTAGCAAATGGACAGTTCGCAATTCAAAATAAACCTGTGTTAGACCACAAAAATGCTCGGTTTGGGTTTGATGTTGATTTATTAATACCATAAATGATATTTCTTAGATATTTAAGACACACTGACCACTATTTCACGGGAGATGGGACCCACAGTTAAATTTTCCTGATCAATGTTTGTGATAACACTCGCAGCATGAAAGGTCAAAATGTCAAGAAATTAGCTTAAGTGCCTTGTTTTCAAGACGCTCTCAAAATTTTTCGTTTTATTTACCCAAGCCAGTTTTTGGATAAAAAGTGAGATGAAATGATACTTTGTTCTTAAAAAATAGTTTTGATAGTTAAATCCATGTACCAGATTGACTTTTTGGCCCACGAATTTGACCTAAATTTTCATGTGGTTCCTAGCCGTCGAAGGACATAAATTTGGAAATTCGATAAAAAAAAATTCAGCCTCAGGTTTGATTCTGATCTGACAAGGCGAAATGACTTTCAAAAGGCGATATTTTAACAGGGTGGTATAGTTTATCCAGAAACGGTTTTAAATTTAGTTTTCTCGCTCGCGAAAAACGTGGGTTTTCAGAGGCGATTTTGGGCGAGTGTGGGCGGTAAATACAAAGAGCCCTTTCGGCTAAAAAAGAAAAATCCAAACAACCTAAAAGTTATATTTTTTAAACAAGCTACTAAAGACCTTTATTGTGACGAAGTATGAGAAAATCGAATTTTTCTATCTTGCATAGGTATAGTTGATAGTTACAGCAAGTCGCTCTTAAAGTTCTTTTTTCAATGCGAAGGATATGTCTTGGCGGCTTGCTAGTTGAAAGTTTCTAAATTATACTGATATGTTATGCATATCCGAGGTGGTGTTTTTCAGGCGGCTTGCTGAATTGAATGTGAATGGTGTATTTTTAGTGGCAAGGTGCCTTGATAGCGTATTTATTTATTTATTTATTCAAAATGTTTGAACTCAAGTATATATATACGTAATAATTATGCTTCTTAGTTCAGTGTCTTGCCAGCGATTGATCGTTTCTGGAAATTTTAACCACTTGGCGGCTTGTAAGTGAGTTCAAAGTATCGTGTTTACATTTATGTCTGATTTATATTTCATTGTATAAAAATTGATCTGATCGAACACGCAATGATTCAGCGATGTATTTTGTTTCGAATAGTCTTACGCATTTGTACGTGTAGATTTTTGATAGATGTTCCGTAGAATAGACGCCTTCCAGCGAACACTTGCGTCGCTGCACTTTGAATTTTATAATTCGGAATACCGTATAAACATTTATATTACTCGCCAGTCAGTGCCGATCGAGTCAATATATTTTTGAAGGCCTCACTGACTTCGACGGCTCTCCAGTCGAGCCGAGGCTTGAAGGAACTTCCAAACAGGATATGGATTGGAAAAATTATGCTTGATTAAACGGCCTCACCGGCCGGAATGTTATTTTCTTTTGCAAAATAATATTAATCTTTATAACAATAAGCGCTTTCATTGAAAACAACATCGCTTGACGTACCCTTTCCGATGTCGACGAACAAATTTCGTGTATTTCGCCGGCCTATTTTCCTCTGGAGCAAAATAAAGCTTTGTTACACCCTCTGTTATTGAAGAATTCTAATATCTCATATGTTTGAGGCCGCTCGCCACATAATATTGGTCCACCTCTAGCGACGTCTCTTGTCAGCTCTCTTGTTCTCTATATTCCCGCAGCAGTTTGTACAACTATTTACGTCACAGTGTAATGACACTGGTTTTGGCCGCGCACAAATTGGCATATGATGCCCGATTTAGGGTGTTAGCTCTATTGTACATTGTACACATTCATTGTATTAGGTAAAATTATGCATTCTAATATATTCTATGGTATTGTATTCTATTGTATTGTCGTTCTTTTGTGCTCTAATATTCTATTGTTTTAACAAAAGAATAAGTGTTACCCCTAAATCGCGCATGGTATACAAATTGGAGCCACTTTTTAGCGCCAACAACCTAACTTTGAGACCATAAAAAAAGCATTTCGCATCGTCCCTAACACTTTAAACCTTTTATTCTAAGGTCTAAAAAGGTGAAACTTTCGATACATCAAAAAAATAAATTTCATTTCATAGGCACTTTAAAGCCACTTTAAGATTTGTACAAACTAAGGAGGGTTTAACAAGGCAATACGTACAAAATCCGCTTAAGTAACTAATTAGACTTATACCCACTTATAATTCACTATTCTGGGCTATATATGCGGTCGGTAAAATTGTCCTCCTGTCAACATATTGAACAAGAACGAAACCCCGGCTAAACTTGAGCTCGGACCGGAAAAATAATAAACCTTTGGATTTGGAAAAACTGTTATATAATATGGAACGTTTTATTCAGTGAGCTAAATTAAGGATTAAATTAAATCAGATTGATATTGTCGTCGTTGATTTCCTTTTTCTCTCAAGGTTGGCGACAATTTGAATTGACTAGCCAACTGACGCGTATCAACCAATCACTTAAAACTTCCTCTAGTAGTAACTTAACATACAGTTTCCGTTTTGAAAATGACTCCATGACGCGATAATTTAGCGCTATAAATACAAGTCTCTAGAAATATATTAAACATTTGGACTTTGGTACTGGGACACTCAACACGGAACAAAAACTGGCTTTTTGCGTGCAAGAATAAGCGAGGTACGTCCAACTTTAGTAAAGAAAAATGCAAAATATTTCAAAACGTATTTTTTTGTTCAGTTAACGAACCTATCAGACCAAATTTTTTAATTACGTCTTACATGTACTTGTCTACAAATAGGAAAATCAAGCATTGATCTCGTACATCCACGAATTTGTCACGGAGCATTGATCTAAGTGTATTCTCGCATAAGTCCACGGGATCACAGGCTTCTGTTCAGAAAAAAAAAAAGCTACAAGCAGTGTGGGCGATATTTGTCACGGAGCTAGCGAACGTAAGAGAGAAAAATCACAAAGAAATAATGATAGAATTGTGGGCAGTGTAAGTGATTTAGCAAATTGGCCAGAACGCAGATCGTAAGGACTTCCTCTTCAGTGTAACAGCCCATTTTCAGATTTAAACAAATAACGGCACATGGCTCTCATTGATTATCTCAGCCTTTGTTTTGCCTATGACGCCATTATTCAGCACTCAGTCTGACGAGCCAATCAAACTCAATTCTTTACGAATATATATATAATATATTATAAATCGAACTTGTAAACGAAAAACAAACAAATAATATCCTTCAGACGACATCGACAGGCAACCCGGCTCACTTCTTGTATAGGAAACAATCGTTACAATTACAGAAAAGTTACAAAAGCACAGATTTCGTGTCGTTTTATATAGTGACGTTCGTGTATTTGACTCTTTACTATATTTCTAGGAGCTCTCAAATTAGCACATTAGCACGTTAGAACTTCCAGCCAGCAATATTGAAAATAATTGCCTCTCGATTAATCGCCTTCCCGCAAATAATCGTCCCCCTTTGAAGTGAAAAAGTTAATAATCGCCGCGGGCTATTATTCGAGGAAATACGGTAATCGCGATTCCACCGCGACAAATGTTGAACTCCATTCAGAGCCACACTATCGAATAAAATTATGCCCAGAGCAAAACTCGTTTTCATTTCTTTCCTCTCATATAACATTTTATTTAACGCAGTCCTTCCAATGATCGCTGCATCCCTATTACCCAAATTCCAAGGGACTGTGGTTCCTGCTTGGCGCACGACCTAAATCACGTTCCCATATAGCACAAATAAGTTTATTCGGTAGTGAAAAAAAAGGTTGTTACCGGTGCTGTTCTAGCCGCGCCGAAGTTATTGCCGACGGTTATTTCTGTGCTTGTCCACTCGTTCCACATGTTTGTAGTGTGTCTATGTGTGGGTGTGTGCGTATGTGTGACAATGTTAGTTTTTTTTCTCCCGGTGTGGCAGTTTTCTCTGCCCAATTTACTCATGTTGTTGTTGGTGTGTTTGTTCTAAAAACGTGGCGTGCTGGATTTTGTCTGTATTTTTTTTTCTGTGTGGCATTCTGCCTAAGGGCAGTGACATTTTCTATTTTTGCTTATTTTTTTAGTTTTGCCTGTGCGGCGCTTTTTGCTTATGTAGCGTTCTCAAGTTTTG
>JAJLRJ010000012.1:12738366-12945866 GCA_024195265.1 Dendrophyllia cribrosa | reverse complement strand
TGAGGCTCTCGCGCGAGTATCTGGATCCGGGTCGGCCGAATCATGGTTCTATGGCAGTCCGAGAGAAATTCACATGTGGCCGTTTTATCTGAAATGTGACCTTATTACGGTGCTGTTTGTTTGTTTTGTTTTGTTTTGTTTAGTTACATTTATTGTTTTAAATTTACAAGGACAATGGATCCTTTCTTCGCGTTAGTTGCAGTTTTGGCCTTATTAAACCCAGGTTGTGTAGAAGGATGTGGAGGATGTGGATCGAGACGTAGACGCTGTAAGTACTCAACAACCTGTCACAACGGAATACACCGTAAACAAATGAAAATTCGCTTCCGTTGCATCGCATTAGAAGATAATTGATTTCTGTTCGCTGTTGTAAGAGGTGTTTGTTACGATGATTGTTATCCGTTGAACGTAAGCATGCTTTATGCCGATGTTAGTTATGTGCATGCACGTGCATTAACTATGCTTGTGGAAGTATATGCAGGCTTTTTTCATGCGAGTCAATTCTCGGTCGTGACATTGACGATTTACTGGTAGTCAAGTTATCTGAATTTTATTTGAACATTATCCATCAGTTTTTTTCTGCAGTAGTTAAATTTAGCAGATCACTAAATTATCATTAGCCCCGTAGGATGGGTCGGTGTTTATACTTTTAAAAATCGTTTTTTAAACAGGATTTTTGTTTAAGTATAACTTAGCTAAATATTTTTTTACTCTTTTATACTTCAGATATTCCAGTTTTGTAGCCTTAATTACATTGCATTATGGTCAATTGATGTTTTTAATATAAATTGTAATCTTGCATATGTATTTTACCAGCCAGTTTTTCTCTGCCGAAAAGCGAGAATATATCTGGCTGCGAGATTTTTATTTCCCTTTTTAAAACTTATCAGCCCCGTCTCCAAGAAATGGAGATTGGAGTTCCTGGGGTTCGTGGAGTTCGTGCAGCTATGGCGGCTACAAAACCAAACGACGGTACTGCAACGATCCTTCTCCGGCCTATGGTGGAAGAGATTGCTGGGGCTCAAGCAAACAGACTAGTGATTGTAATGAATGTAACGATTATAACGGAGGATGCAGTCATCGCTGCAGAAACTATTACGGCGGATTTAGTTGTGAATGCTTTTCTGGTTACAGGCGTAATCCATTAAACTCAAAAAAGTGTGTTCGTGAGTATTTATTTTCTTGGTTAAATATGTTTGCCGAGATCAACTACAATGCTAAAAGTCTTGCTCCTTTTATCACATGGGTATATTATCGGGCAAGAAATTAATAGAAGCGCCCTGGGAAAAAGGGAACTGTTCTGATGGTGTTTTTTGTTTGCTGTTTTTTAGTCTGTGAACAGAGCTCCCGGTTGTGGATGGGGCGAAACCAAAAGCGGAAAACAAAGCGAGCTGCGGGAAGACTTCCCCTCCCCTCCCTCTTTCTTTCCCCTCCTCTTTCCTCTGCTTCAATGATCGCCTGCTTTACTTTTCGCCCTATCCCGTAACCGAAAGGCCTATTCAAAGGATACTTTTGTTTTCGTTCGTATGCTAACTCAAAGGATAATAAATATGCATTTTTGAAGATTTACATTTACACCGTTCAGTTTTGCCGCAATAGAAATAACCACGTGATTACCATTTTTTTTGTTTTATTTTTTTCAATGCGAGAAAAGGTCTTTTTGTATTCATCGACAGCAAAAATTTCAATCATGCTGTAAATATTAAAAAGTGTACATATAGGAATAACAAGCAAAGAAAGAGAAAGTGGCGATAACTAATGATAAAATGACGAAATAAAAAAAACTAAATAAAACGTTCTAAATCTAAATAAAAAAAAAGGTAACGCGTGTGCCCTTTCTTGCAAGCTGGCTTCTGTCGTATATTCTTTAACTCTTTTGTGTCTTAAAAACGAAGCCCAAATTGAATTAAGGAGGCTCGAAAGGGTTTTCAGCTGGGTGCGCGCGCGACGTGCACTCGTCATGCTTTGACACATACGTCAGCTGATTTTCCTATCAAAAAGTAGCGCGCGCAGCTCACCGGAAATAAAAATACTGCGTAAAATCGCGCGAACCGGAAATAAATCGTGCATAAAATATTCCTCTTTATCTCAAAACTTTGCTCGGTGACCTATGTTGAAAATTTTCATGCAAGTAGCATTCAACTTTATCTAACATTTGAGACATTTTGGAAAAAAAACTGTACTGTGGAATTTTTTTTAAATCTTTAAAAGGCCTTTTTCGATTTATCTCGATTTCCACAATACAGATTTTTTTCAAATTTACACAGGAGGTGAGGAATATTGCAAACTTTTAAAAACGCTTCTAAGAAACATAGGTCACCGAGTTAGTTTTAAAGATAGATTAAAAAAACTGACTTTTGATGGGTATCTCTTTGGAGGATTATAGTTACCATGACAACAGATATGACGTCATAAATGGTCTTGAAGGGAACTTTATCTACAATTTGTTTCAGAGACTAAAACCATAAATTTTAATGTGTATTGTTCTGACATGCACATAAGCTGTAAGAAACCCTTTCGAGCCTCCTTAATTTATTTTTCACTTTAGACCACATTTCTTCATAAAACTATAAATTCCATGGCAACTACATTGTAAGGTAATTTTTTTATTTAATCCACAGCAATCACTTGTGACATGAGCAACTGGCCGACTCCTAGCAACGGACAGTTATCGTTGCAGTGTAGCAGGCGATCTCAGGTGGATCTTGGGACGACTTGCACGGTCACGTGTGATTATGGCTATAAAATTGACGGAACTTCGTCTTCTCGTTGTAAAAGCGATGGCAGCTGGTATCCCAGACAAACTCCTAACTGCCGAGGTAAAAGCGTTTTTTTTTTTTAATTTTCTGATTCTTACTGAATTACCAAGACTGCTGTAACTTTATCCTTGAGACATATTTTTGGTTAAGTTTGACGGCAATCGGTTGTTATGGTATCGAGACATGACGTCATTGGTAATAAGAGGTCAAGCCATTTTTGAATAAAAATGCATGTTTTTCACTTTTTTCGGAAAAAAAGCATATGAAACGTTACTGTAAAACTGTAAAGTATTAACTGTATCATATTTTACAAATCTAGCAAAAAATATTTGATAAAATTTAACCAATCAATACTGATTTGCTGCCACTGTTTTATAACTCTGTTTGGTTGGAGTACCTTTCATGGGAGTTTTAATCAAGTGTGCGCCTCATTCAACGCAAAACAAAAGCGATGAAACTTGAGTCAGTTATTGTCAGTTAAGTTTCACCAACATCTTTATACCGCTTGCTGTTGCAGTACACGGATGCGAAACTTTAATTCCACCTGACAAAGGTGCTATCACCCCTGATATTTGTAAAATAAAGCCTTTACATGGTCAAAGGTGCCTCTACGAATGTGGTTCAGGCTACACACGGTACGGACCTAGGTCAACCAGGTGTGATAATGGGCAATGGACACATGGTGGCTTTCATTGTCGAGGTAAATATTGGTTTTGTTGCATCGATAGAAAACGTTCAAAGTATCTATAAACATCAAAACATCTGACATAAAGACTAGTAGCTCAATAGACTTCTTTATTACCCTGATGCACCTTACTTTTTGATTTCTCGAAGTAAATTTTACAATTTAAGATTATTTGAGCGTTTTTATTTTTATTTTGATCAAGTTAGACTCAATTCTGGCCCTGTTCTTACATGATGGAAATCTAAGATGGTCGATTTAAGATGGCGGATTCAAGATGGTGTGCAATTCGGAATGATGACGCAATTCCCACGCCATATGGCGTCATCACTCCACGTGACCTACCTTATTTTTGTGACGTACTATAAACCCTCAAAGTTTCAAAGCCACAGCTTTAATATCCTTGAAGGTCCCAGAAAAGCAAAAAAACTCCCGGTCTTAATAAGGTTAACGACCTAACTAACATTCTAGATAAAATAATTAAATTCGAATTAATTAGGATTAATAGTTGAAATAAAGTACATTCGTCTTCGTTCGAAAAATGTATCTATATTTCCTGGTCTCTTATTGGTTTTATTTATTCACCCATTTACTCTTGTTTCTCTTAAAGACACACAGCCACCTAAATTTATAACCTGTCCATCAATGCAAACTGTGATTGCCGACAAAGGTAAAACCACAGCAGTTTTGACCTGGGAACAAGTGAAAGCCACAGACAATGACAATTTTCCCATCACACCGCAACCGAGACCTCATGTTAGGTCTCCTCATGAGTTTCCTGAGGGAACCCACACCGTGGTTTACACTGCTACAGATCAGGCAAACAACAAGAGGTTCTGCTTTTTCAAAGTTAAGGTTCACGGTAAGACATAATTCCTTACTGTGTCATGTCAACCATGACACGAACTAGACCAGACTAATTTCGCTTTACAACAACGTCTTTGTATCTCCACCCCCTTTATAATGCGGGCACATGCGTCCGTCCATTTGGTGTCCGTATTAAGAAGGTTCGAATGCAATTTGTTTACCACACCGCACCCCGGTTCACATCCATCTAAGAAAGAATTACTATATATTAATGCTGAATAATAGTGCAATATTTTAAAAGCACCCTAGGAAAAAGAAATCCAGGGGCGGGACAAGAATAGAAATAGCCTCATAGGTTGACGTTCCTTCACGAAGAAAGCAAAAGGACAATTGCATAGTAAGAGGAAGGAGTAGGTGACATTTTATCCCGCTACAAGCGCTCTTCGTGTTCTCTTCTCGCACCTTACTTCCCATTCAGTTATTCCTCCATCTTCCCTTTTTGTTCCCTGGGTTAGACAATAACCCTTTATTCTTCGTCACTCCAGAAAATCACCAGAATGAAGCTAAGGATGATTTCAAAATGTAAAAGAAACTTCGATGTTTTTTTTTCTAAATTCACAATGAGAATAATGTATGAAATTTTTCAATCTGGTTAAAGTATGGCTGGCACAGTATGGTTGGCATAGAAACGTCACGACTCATGAACAGAAAGTTGCCAGGAAAATCTAAGACAAAGTCTTAATTTTGCTACAAAGCTTCAGACGTTCCACAGGGTCCTTTTTCACCTCTCCCTTCCATCCAATCTGAATAGGAATAATTAATGAGGTAAATAAATACGTTTTCCGTTATTTATTTTTTTCAGTTCTCCGATGCCCCGTGTTTACTCCACCTGCAAACGGAAGACTGGAGACTGGCGCATGTGGAAATGTGCATGGAAGCGCCTGCCGCTGGCAGTGTGACAAGGGGTATAAACGAAAAGGTACCATAGTGAGATACTGCCACAAGGTGCCAGGCTCAAACCAAGTACGATGGACTGGAAATACACCTTCTTGTGAGGGTAGGAAATCATTTCAGGCCTTTAACATAACAGCCAAAGCCTTATCTAGCGAAACAACAGATATGCTATTGATGAGACGAACTATCCTTAAGAATAAATCATTGCTCAGACCTCATTGTCATATACATAGGTAATATGGGCTTCCGGTTTAAATACGACCATTATCATTATCTTTATCGTTTTCATCATCGTCATCATTATTGTTACCGTTACTGTTTTAGCCATGCGAGTGAACAGAAATATACATGCTATAAACTGCATCAGAGAACAAAGCACGTCTTTCCTGTTCCCTTGCATAGTTGAGAAAAAACTCGCCTGCGTAGAATCGGGATATTTTTAACGCCATCGTGTGGACCGGAAATACGTGCTATGAACTGTATCAGAGTACAGAAAGTTTAAAAGGTTCTTTTACATAATACAGAGGAAACGATTTCGTTACATGTATTTGTTTTACTTGTGGTTGATTTTTCTTTTCGATTTTTCGTTTTTTTTTTCCGTCTTGATTGCAGTCGTAAAGTGTCCGCCTCTGAAATCACCGGATAATGCGGTTATCGGGTGTAGCGCATCTTACCCCAGCTACGGCACTTCATGCTTTTTAAGTTGCAAGCGGGGATACGAGGCAGTGGGAGGATCGACACAGAGAGCTTGTCAGGAAAATCAGAAGTGGTCTGGTTCACAGCTTCAGTGTCAAGGTAGTGACTTGTGGAAAAAAACTTAAATTTTACAACATTTAAACATGTTTAAAGGAGCTTTGGGAGGTAGTATAGCCGGCATAATGTTTTGTTACCAAACTGATGGGTGGTCTTTTAAGCGGTCGGTGGGGGAGCTTATAATCGGAATTTTACGGTATGCCATGGGAGTTTAATGTTCGTGGGTCAAAACCACCCCAAATTAAAACTACTGAAGTACTTTTGTCATACATGAAATGCTTATACAACACTAAAAGGAAGCTATCAGGTTTTAAATTTTCGAAGACAGAATAAGCATAGTTTGAGTTTTAGCGACGGATTTTTCCAAGACATTGGGCGTAAACTTGTTGTAGTTCATTTCCATCCTGGCCCTCTGCAGCCCAAGACTTGCCACTGTGATTTCCACTGACATGAACACGTCTTTTGGGCTTTTTAAAATAACACTAAGAATGGTGTTGGGGATATTAGAGCAGTTTTCATTTGTGTGTCGTAAAACTAAAACCAAAGTAATTACTCTTACCGATCACAGCAGTCGCAAACAATCCAATGAACCAATCAGAGCTCGAAGCGAATACATGTCGCCAGCGCCAAGCGCGCGAAAACGCGTGCGAGCAAGACAGGATTGGTTTTACTTCTGATTGGTTGAAAAAGTGGCGCGACATTTTTTAGCCAATCAAAAAGCGTAGCAATGCAAAACCAAAGCAATTGTGTAATTACTTTCGATACTCAATTGAAAACTGCTCTAGACAGGAATCTTAACTTAAACATTGTATTTCTCCGTTCAGTTATTAATGGTGCGTCATTAGGAAAACCTGCGACTTCCCTTGCTACCACACACCTTAACCCTCGGACGTACACGCAAACGTATACCCCAACCGTGGTACAGGGGAAGGGCGGGGGGGCGGGGGGAGGGGGTTGTTGCAACCCCCTCCCCCCCTTGGGTTTTTGCGATGTTGCAATATTTCGGAAATATTTTACATCTCATAGATAGCCCGCGATGTGCTCTACAGGATAAGGTAAATATTATGGGTTGTGGCGCTGCTGGGGGTCCGTGACTTCTTCCAAAATGGCCGCCAAGATAGCCACCATCTTGGATTTTACTAAAAATTCAAATTTATCGGAAAATGCGTAAAATGCAAATATTGTTTGCTAGAGTTGCAAAATAACGTACAATTAAACATTTTGATGCTTTTGGTAGCATTTTATGTTTTTTTCGCTGAAAAAGTTGAAAAACACGCATTTTTCCTCAAAAATGGGTTTACCACATGTTACTTATGACGTCATATCTCGTTACCATAGCAAGCGATTGTCGCCAAACTTTACCAAAATATGTCTCAAGGACAAAAGAACAGCTACTGTAAACGGCATGTGCTAATCTTAAATGTTCTTGAAAATATCGGAGAAAAATCGTAAGGGGGTAGCAACCCCTCTCCCCGCCACCTTGTACGTCCGAGGGTTAAATCCATTTGATTGTATTTTATTCCACTTTTGCTTGTCATTAAAAGCTCGGTAAACGAGAAAGATATATATGTAATGTTTATCATGTCACGAGCGTGGGACAAAAAGAAACCGACAGGATTCGAAGCTTTGACCTTCCGATCATCGGTCGAATGCTCTAACCACTGAGAGCTACGAGAGACTCATGACAAGCTAGGCCATATTTCATATATGACACGCGTCCTTTACACTGCTAGGATAAGGAAGACTAAGTTGTTCACTTTTTAGTATGATAATTTCACGCTCACGTTTCTTCGTTCTATTGACTTATAGCCGTGAAATGTCCTGCCAAACATATCAAATCGGAAGGGCTTATAATAAACCCGCCCATCTGCGGAAAATCAAGTGCTTGTCTCGTTTACGGAACAGAATGTCGCTTTACCTGCAAGAGTGGGTATCAACTCCGGGGACCCGGACTCAAGACTTGTGATCATAATAAAAACTGGTTTCCAATGGCAAATCCATCATGCAAAGGTATGTTTGATACTTCGGTTCCCTGTACCATGATTTTACACTGTGTTCAAATTAAAACTGTGAGCATAAATTACATATATAAGTTGTGTAAAGCAAAATAACTATGATTTTCCAAAAGGTGGTAAAGTTCACCACGTTGGCGAAACATTAGCGATGCATCTGATAAGATGCTTTTCGATATTGCTGTTGCAACTTGGACAGAATTCTTCACACATCACGAGTATTACTGTTTTTGTTGGTCGTTATCGTTCACAGTTGTGGTGTTTGTCGTTGTTGTTGTTGTTGTTGTTGTGTTACCACTTCCCCTTCAAGTAACGCGAGCAGTATTGTGTGATAAGATGAGCTCTAGTCCGAGAAGCATCTTTACTTTAATTCAATTACGTTCCTCCTTAAGATGTATCCTCACGTATTCATTTGGTATATTTTACGCAATGCAAAGATATTATTCTCGGATAAAGGTTATCCATTCTTGTAGAAATTATTTATTTTATTTGTGGATATATATTAGTTTTATATTTGAAGACATCTCAGGACCGACCTTTTCAAACTGTCCTTCGAATATCATTGTAACCGCTGACCGAGGTACCACGTCAGCATCAGTCAAGTGGACTCCTCCAACGGCTACAGATAATTCCGGCGTCATTCCAGACATAACGCACTCGGGAAAGCGACCTGGGGTGAGATTCTCAGTCGGTGAACACACCATCCGATACATTGCGTCTGATAGAACATGGAATGTTGGTGAATGCAAGTTTAAGATCCTGGTATCAGGTAGATATCTTGTCATACAGTTGTAAGATAAATTATTAAGCCTGATCTATATCAGCACACAAGAAAGAGTGCGATAAACACGAAATCGGGACGAGCTTAGTAGACTGCTAAAGCCCTTTTCAGAAGAGTGGAACTAGCAACTGCCAATCACGCAAACGAACTAACAAACGAACGCTTCAGATTAGCCGATCTGTCCAGTTTGTCGCTCGCCCGCTTGGCTTGCCCATTCGTTATCGCGAAAGCGAGTTATAGAAGTCAAAACGCTTAATTCAAGAAAGTCAGTCTGAAGAAACATGTTTTGATGCTTGTACATTTTTTACCATTTTTTGTTGTTGTATTTTTTGGTTCTCATGTGAATTAACATGCGCTTCTAGCTCCACTCCAAATCGATCAACCCACATGCGCACAGTGCGAATGAAGGTTTAAATAGCATATTGTATTATCATGCATCATTGCAAAAACTATGACAACAAAACAATGAGATGCGGCTGTATTCGCAGGCTACATGAACATTAGTTGTTCGAGACCTTGCTAACGGCTAGAAGCAAACTATAGCATTTATTTATCATTGCTAACTTAACCGTTTGCTTGAAATGAGTTTATTTGCTTGATTCTATTTCTAGTTGTCCGATGCTTGCCCAGATTATATGCCCCAGTTGGAGGCACTAAAAATTGCACAAAGGACAACATGTATGGCTCAGAATGCTCCTTCGCGTGTGAAACTGGGCATACCATGGTAGGCTCAGCCAAAAGAGTTTGTGAAAAGAATATGGCGAGTTTCACCGGCTTCTGGACTGGGAAGGAAGCTAAGTGTGAATGTGTGTAAAGTTGTAATACATTTTAGTGTCATAATTTGTTTTCATTTGAGATAACACCATAAAATATATGCCTCAGAGCTATGTACCACCACACCCTACTTAAAATGCCCTATTTAGACGGAATTAATTACCCTTACTCGTCAATTGCTTCGTTAACCATTATATCACATTAATTTCTACAAGATGGTTTCAAATCCATTTGAGTGTTCTATGCAATGCGGATCAATCCCAAACCACGCTTTCCTTCTCATACACGTTTTCTAAAAGATTCACATAAAGTTTTCTAACTGCACCCCTCCCCTGGCTACACAGATTAGTAGTATCTTTGTGAACGCTTGATATTAATGTCAAATTATTTCAGTGGTCAAATGAGTTTGTCTCCCCCTTGTGCAGTTTAGCTCTACCTTGTTTTGACACAATTGTCTTACTTTTCCATTTGCAAAGTTTTCCCTGCTTCTTAATTCCGACCCTCTGTACAATTTTATGTTGAAGCTGGACAACACTCATCCCGATCGCTGTTACTACGGCTACTGATTTTTTTTTTTTTATCAAAATTGAATTAGCTTGGCACGTAGTTTGTCATTTTGTTTGTTACGTTGTTGTTGTTTTTTTCAGTGGTTAGGTGCCCTCGTCTTCGTCCCCCTCCTCACAGTATGCAATCGGGTTGTGGAGCCGATGCAATGTATAACGTGTTTGGTGACAAATGCCTCTTTTACTGCGATGTTGGTTATCGCCAGATAAATGGGTCAACTGAAAGAGTCTGTCAGGCAGATGGCACATGGTCTGGGAAAGCACTATATTGTCAAGGTAAGCAAGAATACAAGACCAATGCAATACCAGAAACTATAATATAACTATAATTTGGTCGCCGTCTCTATAGAACCGGCCAATTCGTGATCTGCCATACGCATCATCAAGTTTAACATTTTAAAAAATATTCACAAGTGGCTCTCGGCAATGTATAAACTCTAGCCAAGTTTTATTTGTTATTCATTTGTGTTCTTTTCTCACAGTTGTGCGTTGTAGTTCATTGCAAGCTCCAAACGATGGACACGTCTCGCCATCTTCTTGTACAACCTCGCCAGAATACGATACCACATGCAGTTTTTCTTGTCGGAAAGGCTACAGGCTGCAAGGAGAACCAACAGCATCGTGTCTCAGAGACGGACAATGGTCAAAAAATACCAGCGTTTTTTGTAAAGGTCAGTTTATGATTGACAGTCATATTGCAAATAGGTATACCTTTTTAAGCGAAAGAGATCATCGCCGTTATGAAACAACTATAGTAGTGTTACAATTAGAGCCTGAAATTAATTTTTCAGTCCTCGACAGGATTCGAACCCATGACCTTTGCGATACCCGTTGCTAACACTCTACCACAAAGCTACAAGGCCAGATGGTAACTTTCTCAATTTTCAGTTTTATCATACCTATTAAATGAGAACTGAGTGATAATGTGCATGTGGAATAAATTCATATGAACTACGACTGAAAGATATTATCGTAGCGATTTTTAGGCTCTACTTAAATTACTACAGTTGTTGTATTGATATATGAATTTATATCACATACACACTGTCACATACCTCTTCGTTCTCGATTGCTCGTTCCTAGTTTGATTGATTGTATATTTTTTCATTTATTACTAGGAGATCCTTGATATAGGGTTAACCTCTGGGTTTCCTTTTTCATTATATCTATTCTAGGTATTTTGATATAAAGTATTGTAACATTTTCTGATAGTAACCACACATGTAAACCACAATTTATAATTTAGTGTAAAATATAGATTTATAAAATCAGCGATGATTTCAGTGCCATTTGGATACGATTTGTCGCGACAAAAGTTGCATCAAAACTAGCATGTTTAAACTGGTATGCCATACATTTTCTTTAAATTAAAAAAAAAAAAAAATATATATATATATATATATATATATATATTATATATATATATATATATAACATGTACGGTATGTGTGGGCCTCCCTCCCGTGCGAAATGATTTCCGAGAATTCTCGAGAAAAGCAACATTCTCAGGAATTCTCAGAATTTCTCAGGATTTCTAAAGAAATCTTGGTACATTTTGGTGCGACCGAAATTTCCCGGAAATTCTTGGGAAATTTCGAGTTCACCTCCAGCAGGATTTAACACCTTCTCGGTTATTGCCGAGAATTCTCGGGATTTGGCTGAAATGTGTGAAAACCAGAAATAAGCTTGCTCAAAAGAAGGGGTTCTCAGGATTTCTCGGGAAATCCCAGGAATAACTTGAGACGCTATTCACTATTTACTGAAAATACGTTTGAATTTGACTTCAGTCTACAGGAGTGATTGTCATACATGTATAAGCTTACTTTCACAACGAAAGTATGGAGGCCGAAGTTAATCATCAACCTCACATGTTGCCCATTGTCGGCTTGTGGGCCGGGACTTGAATACAATTACACAAGGCGATATCGTACGGCAAGATACATTTGATGTTCGCTTTTTTTGGCTCATCCACTCATTGCACACTCATTATCCGGACACAATCATTTTTTGAAATAGTATTGACGCCGTAACGAAATGAAACCTTGGCCGGTATAAAAGGTAATTCCTCGATTATAATGACATCTTCAAACGCGTTTGTAGATCGAAGCTTATGCATAACATAACAATATGTTGTTATTATTCAGCGAGATGCAAATAGCTTAGTGGCCCCAGCTTATGTTGTATTCTATATTTTGCCGTATAAAACGTGTGTTTAGAGTAGGAAGGCAATGCGATCGCGTGTCAGAGCACACATTTGTAAACAAGCAATTTATGTAGCGTCTCGCAAAGTAAATATTAAGCTTAAAAAATACATGAAAGATTACTCACAATTGCGTCTCTTCTTAAGATTAAATTGACATATTAAAGTCATACCTTATACGTGTTTTATGAGGGACCTCTCATCATGGAATCCTGCACTTTTTCACTCGAAAAGACCCAATAATTCAAGTAAATAATCCGGCTTCTGATCTTTATAGATTCGCGCGCGCGGTGACCTCATTCCCAGTGTCCTCTCTACTTAGCGTCATATATCACGTGAGCACAAACAATTGTGGCGGCCATCTTTGGTGTATCAAACAACCGTTTACGTACATGTACTTTTTACATTGTGTTTGGACGTTGTTTAATCCAAGAATGAGCTATTTCTTAGCAGTTGAGATTAATATGTGAGACGACGGTCGACATCAGGACGCTAAAATGTGAGTACAAACTTAACTTTATACTTTGTAATCTTTTCAGTCAGTACGAAGCTTTTAAGTTACTGAGCTTTGGCTTGATACAATGTACGCTAAGAAGAGTGTAGGATAATTTCTTTATAGCAGTGAATGATTTAATATTTTATCGAGCGCATTTTAGTTTGGTGGGGTAAAACAGTATTCGTCCAACTGCCAAATTCAAAATATTTGAACCTCGATCGACCGGTTAACAATTCGGTCAGCCTGGTTCTCGATAAAACGAGACTGTATTCATTTATTCGTTAATCGTTCGATTGTTCTCAAGCTTACTTCATGATGTTAGATCATTTTAGTTTTGCTTTTTTTATAGTTGTGTCATATCCACTGTAAGATGTGGATTTAGTTAATTTAGAGTTTTAAATAAGCTTAATGGTCTCTGTGTATGTACATGTACATGTAGTAGGGACATTTTTTTGTTGGACCATTGATTTGTCAGATTTAAAAGGGGCTACTGTATTTCGCCAGTCTTTATTGTCATAATTATTGAATAACCGAAAGGCATACATGTATTTTAATTCAGGAATGGAAACCTAAAAATAATGGCCCGGTTTAATTCAAAATTAAATTACTCTACAAGTACACTGGAACTATACACCAGGCTCCGGTTTGTTCAAAAGGTGGATAGCGCTATCCACCGGATAAATCACTATCCAATGGATAAGTATTACAGCGGTTACCATTAAGGTGGCTACATATAGTGTTTTGGCGCGCAAGGCATGGGTACGAAAATGGCCCGAGCGCGTGTTAGTTTATTTTGATGATGTCCAAAAATAAAGAGGTTTTTACGATAGCTAAAACGTTAATTGCGCACGTTCCACACGGTAAATTTTCATAAAAGTTGGCAAATTGGTAGGATTTTCTTGGTTCGCGATCACAGAGAAAAGACAACAATTTTTGTACAATGTACGTACACAAAACCCAATAAACGTTAAAAACGAAGTGAGTAAATTGCTGAAAATTATGTACCGATTGTTTTATGGCTTTGTTGTATGAGACTTGCTGAATGTTTATACTGTTTTGCCAAAAATCGCTAATATTTACTGTGTAAAAACCGAGAAAAGGTGTCGAGAGGTTTGCTAGCCTTGAACAACAAACCCCAAAAATCAATCAGTGGTTGCCATAGTAATGAGACAAGATTGCCAAATTAGACTTCTTCGTAAAGGAGAAAGCCTAAGCTACATGTATGTGTATACTATGCCTAGTATTGCGAAACAGAACTCCAGAAAGACAGCAATAAGGTCATGTATATTTTATTTGGAAGACTGGCCAATAGCGATATGGAGCCACACGACCCACTGCCCTCAAAACAGTCGGATAAAGTTGAGTTTTAGTGGACGTCAATCAAAGAAAAGCTGTTAAAATTATTTTAGACTCTGACAGGATTTCAAGCAAACAGAGCTAAAAAAATCAACAATTTTACCCGCTGAGAGAAGGTAAAACTAAAATCAAACTCGATTTCCAAGCCAGTTTAAACAAAAAGAAAACCTGCTGTTTGTACATGTAGGAACTGTATTTTTAGAATAAAACTTTTAAATTTCACTGTAACTCAGTGATGCATGATGAATTGTAGGCAGATCACAACTCATGAAGCCGTGGCTACATGAAGCGCCAGTTTTTACTGTATATCATGTTGAATGAAATCTTCTCTGTAAAACTATAATTGACTTTAAAATTTGTTTTAAAATGTTTACTGCAGTCGAAACCTCCGATTGCGACCACCTCTCGTAAGCGACCACCTCTCCTCAGCGACCAGCTTTCCAAAATACCAAAAGTTTCCAAGTCAAATCACTATAATTATTTGGAACCTCTTGTAAGCGACCACCTCTCGTAAGCGACCGTGACCACTTTTAGAGCTAAAAGTTTTAAATTTTCTTTTGTTTTAAACCTCCCGTAAGCGACCACTCGACAGATAATAGAGCGGAAATTGGATAATGAGGTGTTGTAACATTATCGCATTCCTCAAGACAAGTCTTGTTTTTCTTGTTCAAAACCTATGCCAAACTCAAATTCTTCTACAAATGGTTGGAGGGTTTAGTTTCCGAGCTGTAAACGATGTTTTTGACTGTTCGGCCTCAATTTGGTTAGATAATGGCCATAAAAATGGCATTTGTAGCCTGAAAAAGGGTCTTTTTGGTGGAAATTTGGGTGTTAAAGGGTTAATGTACAGTTTTTTACGCTTGTTAACATGTAAATCACCAGTAATATAAAAGGGCTGTCAAATTTAAAGCTAGCAATCTAATCCTTATTAGTTCGTGTTCAGTTCCCCTTAACGTTTAGACAACATTAAAGATTCAATTTGTAACTATCGTGAGACTTGTTCCATTTGCCTTATTAGGTAGTTTATCAGAAGCGAACCATGAAACTCTGAATAAATATTTTGGAAAGCTTAAATATTAATTTTTTGTGACTACTAAAAGTTATTACTGTACATGGGGTTAGATGGGCATTGGCACATGGGGTAAGTCTCTGCAGTTACCATATGCTAATAAGGCAAAATTTTGACCCAATATGGTCTGAACTCTCGTAAGCGACCACCTAGGCTTGACATTTTGGGTGGTCGCTTACAGGAGGTTTGACTGTATTTCTTTTTGGTAAAATTGTTTGGAATCCAGTCGGAATTTTAATTGTTAATGGTAACCGCTGTAACAAAATCTTTTGGTTATCCGCTGGACAGTGATTTATCTTTTTTTATTTATTTATTTTTTTATACAGACTTTATTTATTTACAACACTTACAACACTACTTACAATCTTACATGATTACTTTACTTACTTACTTACAATTACAGTTACTAACAGGCATTACTTACTTTGCACTTACAGTTTACAGTTTCTTTACTGGGAAATAGTCGAAAAAAAAAACAGTTGCGCAATTACTACATCTTTTTTTTTTTATAAAACGCGTATTACATGCATTTAAAGCACTAACTAAACTAGATTAAAGAGAGATATTTTCTGGCCATTTTTTATAAAAATTTAACAGATTGTTATTTTTTGAGGCAATGTACTTTTCTGTCTGATAGTTAATTTTGATTTTTTGTTTGTAACCTTCAATGCACGGGTGTATATTTCTTTTTTCTGTCACACTGGACAGTGATTTATCTGGTGGATAGCGCTATCCACCTTTTGAACAACTGGGGCCAGGATGGATATAGATTGCAATTTGAAAACATTGGCTTCATGTGTACATGTGTATTGGAAAATTTGCTAAAAACTGATCATGGCTTGACCTTCAAGAATTCAATTGATACATGTACATGTATGTTGTTCTAAGAGCATTTTGTGTCCAGGTCCCGGTTGTTCAAAAGGTGGATAGAGCTACCTGTATCCAGCGGATAAATCTCTATCCAGCAGATAACGCAATTGGTTTTGTACACGCTTATCCGCTGGATAGCGCTATCCACCTTTTGAACAACCGGGGCCAGATAAATTTCTCAGTTTTATTATTAGCACAGTCTGAGTCAAAAGCATAAACTACCTGGACATAGCCCCTTTAAAAGCAAGTAAAAACATTTTATATCTTGTCTGATTATTTATTTGACAGATGATTATTATAATATTTAACAGCTGTACAGTCTGTATGTACATGTATGTGCCTGGTCAGTCTTTCTCCTTGAACAAAAAAGATTATGCGTGTGATAAGACAATCCCAAAGGTGAATGATCTTTTTTTGCATGTTCTTATATTATTACAGTGTATGTACATGTAGCTGTTGTGGGTGTATTGTGTGGTACTGACACTAAAGTGACTGCATGTCCCAAATTGAAACTGATTTACTGATTTTATGAATGGAGACACCATGGTTAAATAGAAATTACAGTCTGTAAATGTACACCAAAGCATAAATCTATCTGGGCACAAACTTCAATGGTGCATGAAGCAGGCTGATTTTTAAGGCATTTCAAAGAACATGTGGGATGAATAGTACCAGTAATCTTTCAACATGTGGCACAAACTGTCAGTAATACATGTGCATGTATGTACAGTACCAATTTTATTTACATCAGTGGGTTTAAAAAGCTTAAAGGTTATGCAGTAGGGCTGAATGACAAAACGTTTCAGTGTCATATCATCAGACTGTAAAATCCGGGTTATACAGTAATATCACCCACTTGCATGTTGGGATCAATTGTACCATAGATAGTGTCGGTGCGATGTTGGCCGATGGTCAGTCGACATGTCCGCCGACATGTCGGTGTCAAGTCTCGGTGGAATATCAGTCAAGTGTCGGTATATACAGTGTAGTCCATCGGCCAAATATCAGTAGTCTATCGGTGAAATATCGGTCACGATATCGGTCGAGCATTGGTTGTGTATTGTTCAAGTGTCGGTATTGCAAAAAAGACAGACAAAACTTATCAAAGTCACTATGCTACTCTTGAAAATTTGGCCTTCCTCAACAAACTTGCACGACATGCAAATGACCCATAACTATTTTTGTGACGAAACCTTTTCGCTGCTTGCGTATAGTATAGTTAGTGTAATATAAAACTGCTACAAAAATTTCATGCTACAGCTGTACATGGTACAGTGTAGTCCTTTAGATGTTAAATTAGGTCATACAGCTGTACATGTATATCGTAACTCTGTCGCGTTATTATACATGTAAATTAATTATAGCCTTTTACATTGTATTTTATTTTAACCTATATGAACATTTTCTTTAATAATAAAATTCCTTATTACATGTTACTATGAATTGTGACACTAATTGAATTTTTCTTTTGTTTTTCAGTGATCAATCATCCCAAGGAGAAATTAACAACATGATACTGAAGGGGACAACAAAAATAACTGAGAAAACAGTTTAAAGCATACATTGTAAAAAATTAATATTAATGATGGGTGCATGCCACCGAAAAACTTTTCTGATTATACCCAGAGTTCAAGTTCATTACCTTTCATAACCAACTTTAATTTGTTTGTAAATGCAAAAACATAACAGCAAAACAGCAACGACAAAGTTTTTGAACAGATCGACAAATTCTGGCAAGGTAACAGTTACGGGCAAAAGAGTAAACCGAGGTGCCGGATATAGCTTAGAGCTTCCCTGCGAAAACCTCTTTTATGGTAATAAGTTTTCATGTGAGTGGCTAAAGAAAAAATTAGGCAAAGAAGGATTTGATTGTGAATAGCTGTGCTGTACAGTGTACTTTGTGCAAGACTTTTAGTTGAACTTTGATCGCGGATGACAATCATACAGCCGGAGATCGGTCTAATCTACAGTTTATTGACAGCTAAATGTACATGTATTGATTTATCTTTATTGATCGACTACTGTGAGTACGTATTTGAAGGACGTAATCCAATACTACTATTGTCAATTCAGTCTGGTGTCCGCTTAATAGAGGTTTCTAACAATAGAAATTAGCCAAATACAATTTATTTTAGTGTCCGCATCCGCTTAATAGAGGTCTGCTGAATAGGGGTTCATTATAAAAGGAAATATAAGACGTTAATTTCTGGACCCGGCTTAGTGTCCGCTTAATAGAGGTTTCACTGTATAGACTTAAGATTTTTTTTAATTTCAATCTTCTTTTCGTGCCAGTCATCTTACATGTAAGTAACAAAAATAGGTCTTATTTTATTCTCAGTTCCAAATTTACTTTTTATTTTTTGGTTTTCTGAAGCAATATATTTCTTCAAAAAATTCTCCTTTATTTAAGTGATATACTGTATTTCTTTACAGAAGTCTGCTTTATTTACAAGAATTGTGTACATAAAGTAATTTTCATCTTTTCAGGTTTCTGAAGTGACATGGTTTTTTTTATAAAAGTATTATTTTTAAATGTGTGTACATAAAATTATAGAACTGATCCAACATAAATGGTATTATGTATCTTTGTGAAATGAAAATTGATTCTGTGTTGTTCTTGGTTGGTTTAAAATTGTGATGCTGACTGCTGAGCTCACATTTTTTCAGTTTTTCATTAACTAATCTTATTTGTATCCGAAATACCAGAAATTCTAAAGAATTATTGAGATTCTCAGAAAATCCTGTTCCTGGGAGTTCCCAGGATTTCCTGGGAACTCCCAAAAAATCAGAGAATATTTTTCGATTCTTTTCCCAAAAATTCCTAAGAATTTCCGGGAAAATGTGTGCAAATTAACAAAAAGGCTTTTTTCTGAGAATTCCCTGGATTTCTTGGTATTCATTCTTGGGAATTCTAAGGAATTCCCGGGATTTTTTCTGCCATTTTTAATTTCCTCTTCCCAGGATTTTCCGAGAAATCCCGGGAAATTTGTGCAAATTAACACGAAGGATTTTCTGAGTTCCCGGGATTTCTTGAGATTTATTCTTGGGAATTCTAAGAATTTCCCAGGATTTTCTTGAACAATTTCGCACGGGCTGTGGTAACCACAATACAAAGGACGAAAGGGAAGGCTAACTTCAACTGATCCTTCTCGAAAATTTGTTATTACCTTTTTTCCTTTTCTCTTTTTTTTTTTTTTTTTCAGTTTTCTACATAATTTTCATAACTTTGATTAAGATTTGATCATTATCTTTAGATGTGGAAAGCCCTTCGTTTGGTTTCACATGTCCCAGTGATATAAAACACTATGCAGACAGGGCGAAGAACTACACAACGGTAATCTGGTCTAAAGTTATAGCCACTGACAATTCAGGTGTGACCCCGACTGTGTCAATAAGTGGCCTGAAGAGCATCTACTACTTAGGAAGGCACTTGGTCGTTTACAAAGCCCGTGATGACGCAGGAAATTATAATCTCTGCACATTTTACGTGACAATCTTGGGTAAGGGTATTTCAAAGCGTTCTATGGTACGCTTACGCATACATAAAATAGAAAAAAATTAACCCTAGGTATAAGTCAGCGTTCTTCTCGGTGCCTGAACAGTTAATCCTTAGGAAAGTACTGCCAACTTCTGGGTAATCAAACCAAAAACGAAAATATCCCAATTAACCAATTGAGATTCGAAACAAAACAGCTATCATTTCAAGATACAATCAGCAGAAAGCGCCTCATATAGCGTCTCATATATTTGCCCGGAGTTAATTTCAACTGTTTTGTCCTTCAACAGCTTTGCAATGTCCAACTCTTCGGCTTCCACCGAACGGTCCTTTTCTCGTTGGAGACTGTGATAACACGTATGGATCCACCTGTAGGATGAAGTGTCAAGATGGATACAACTTACTTGGCCCAAGCAAATTAACATGTGAAGCAAAACCAGGACATGTGAGAGGCTACTGGGACAATCCAATTCCGGTCTGCAAAGGTGATTTGTATTTGTTAAGCACGAATTGTCATCCTGTTCTAAGATGCCATAGTGTGGGATAGGGAAATGTGCCTGTGGAAATAAAACGTAACATTCTTAATATTTGAAACTGAAAGACGTTAGCTATATCCATCGTATTAAAAAATATCCAAAATGTGTTACCATATGTAGTCCGTTGTGCATCGTATTTGGTTAATCATATCCAGTCAGTCACATCTACCCAATGTGTGTTAATCTGACTCACTGCGATAGTTTCCCTCGTTTTCGTTAATCTGTTCTCACTAAAGTGCCCATAACGATTTTTTGTAGCTTACTGCCTCTTAGGTGTAAGCTACTATGCTATCCTGTTGAGTGAGTGAGTGAGTAAGTGAGTGAGTGAGTGAGTAAGTGAGTGAGTGAGTGAGTGAGTGAGTGAGCGAGTGTAACAATAGAATCCGAGCCTCCAACGAACTCTAGCTCCTTTTTATCTCGTAACCTCGTCGGTTGTTCAACGTTTGTCGAGGATAGGATCGAATGGCCCGAATGTTACTCGGAATAAGCACGTGATCAGACGAGAAATCTTCGATTTGCCATGTGCTCTCAAAGCTCCCAAGTCGTTTGACACCGTCGACTGCAGTCTACTTTAGCAGTGAAATAATATATCTGGAATGGAATCGTTCAAGTATTTTGTGTTTGTTTTTTTTATTTGTCTATTTTTTCAGTCCGTAAGTGTTCGCCACTAAAGGCGCCTAAGTTTGGTTATATCTACCCCTTAAAATGCACGTCATTTCCGGTCAGCGGAACTGCCTGCTATTTTCAATGCAACCATGGATGTTTGGATAACGGTGGCGTAAATATGACATATTGTGGGACTGACGGGAAATGGACCATAGATGAATCTTTAATTCTAAAGTGCAGAGGTAAGCTATTTTCCTTTCCATCCTTGTATATTGGGCAAAAAACTTTGAATGCTTCAAGGTGATTTTCTTTCACGTTCACCAACTGGCTGATAAAAATATGAGAATCTTGGAAGACGGAGTTGTCAAAATGTGCAAGAAAGTCGGCGAAAATCTCCCAGAGTTCTAGACGTTTGATAGGCCGGTCGAAAGAGTCAGAAAATCTTAAAAAATGTGTCCAGTACAAAAATTTATAGACGCTCAACATGACAGTAAGATAGCGAAATCATAAAGTATTTGTCACCGTTTAGACAACAACAACAACATTTTATTTACAGTAATTAATACGTGCAAAACAGATGCCAGTGGAAGAAGCGTTAACGCAATTGGCGTCCCAGCCCACCCCCGGACCCTTAAAGAAACTAAAAGCATTATAGTCTATTTATAATGGATTTGTTATTGACATTCCATACATTATACTTTATTATTAGGTAGTGCATTGGGTTTTTTGCTAAGTTTTTCTGCCAAATACCTCAAACTCCGTATTAAATAACCTTATTGTTGTCATTATATATAATCCTGGACTGGCCCGACTGGCACTACAAATATTGCTATCTCCAAGTTTTAAAATGTATCGTGTGCACAGATGTTCATTAGGCGGTATAGCTGTAACTATTTCTTGAAGAAATTAACAGGATCGTTACTGCTTGCAGATGCGACTCCGCCGATATTCCGCAGTTGCCCCTCTGATATCCGCGCAAACCTCGACGCAAACGCATCGGTAACTGTAAACTGGAAAATTCCTGTTGCTGTTGACAACAGCAACCAGGCCCCACAGATCACAGTATCGCCAAAAGGAGTCACTCCACCCTACACCTTCCGTAATAATACCTTCATAGTATACACTGCAAAGGATGCAAGTGGAAACAAGGAAGAATGCTCTTTTCAGGTTCTGTTGGAAGGTAGGTAGAAATTTATAACATATTACATAAACATTTTCTGTCTTAACTCTATCATCTGGAGAAGTCAAACCCCATGGGCCGCATTAACGTGGGAGTTCCTACTATGTACGCATTCAATCTGCGCATTCCATCTTAGACTGCTAGCTGTCCCTTTTCAGTCGAGCGGGCGAGCTAATCACGAAAAAAATCGCCGCTCGGTTGATTCGCGTGATTTGCTCGCCCTCTCGACTGTCCAGAGAGGGACTGCTAGCAGTCTAATTCCATCTGGTCACTTTAATCAGTGATCTAGTGATCACCCTCAGTCATAGGGTTTCCAGCGTTAAGGTGGCTCGATATAGTATTTTGGTTTTCCGGTATTATTTATTTGGAGGCAAAACAATAACAGTTATACTTTGCGGATCGTCATCACATTTTACCCCGAAATCAAGATAATATTACAGTATTAATTTGCCTGTGATGTATCAAGGTTGACAGACATATCTTCAATTTTCTTTAAAATGCCACGGCGAATTCTTTTTAAATTTTGCATACGGCCTTTGACCCCTGTGTTCTACCTGAATGCCAACTTAAAAAAAAAAAATGTCAGAAATTTTAAACAAAAAACACCTTTTTTAGAATTCGTTGCTCATTATTTTTTCTGTTGATAGAATTTTTTGAAAATCGCGCAAAACGCACTTTGGAAAGAGAGAAGTCAACATGCAAAAAATAAAAAAAATACCGAGCGGAAGCGGAAGTGTGGATTTCGAAAGTTTGGAAATTCTTAAAATTTTGACACGACAAGATCAGTAATTACGCATGCGCGGCAATTGTCACGCCACTCGCCACGCGGATCTTGCGGTCGTTGCGGATGTTATTCTTATTCATTCATTTATAGACAAATCTCTTTCGCGCTGTGCTAGAAACTGTTATCTTTTGGATGTATCGTGTCTAGTAATGGCTCGTGGTGTGGATGGAATCGCTGCTGTCGGCACTCTGCTGAAAATTGCGACCGACGCTTCTCTAAAGATGCTGTAAGTCCTGGTAGGACAGGCCGCCTTTGTATGAAGCTTTGCTTTACCAGCCCATTATTACTCTGTGAAAAGATGTCATCCCTAAAATCGCACACGCTGGAAGCGTTCGTCTAAAAATACCATGTCTTCGAATGCGAATGAGGCGGGTTTTACATTGCTTTAATTTGTTTACAACGACGGGGATTGAAATAATTCGCGATGGAGAGCACAGACATCTTCCAAAACATCATGTGCTAAAAAGCTCTTCGTTAAATAGAGATTTGAAAACCGATGGAAGATTGCTTCTACAGGGTTTTCCTCCCGGACTGATCGACTCGTGTCCACTTTTTTGTGAGTCAGTGTTTTTACAAGGTAAGGACTGTCGGCGAATATAATTTTTCATGGATGAAAGTGTTTCTTTGAACTCATACATAGCACAGAGTAGCAATGTGGGAGTGTCAAAGCAGAAGAATTGTGGCCGATCAAAACATTTTGGCAATTTGCACTAGCATTACTGGAGAGAAGAGTGATGAAATTTTGAATGCATTCGCTCAGATGAACAGTCTGCACTGGAACGTTTACTTTGAGCAAAGTTTTCTGGCCATTTATCGATATCACTGACAGTTTGTTAAATCGAGAAGCGTAGTAGCTGACGTTGCATTTTGGTAGCACATAGTGATTGTAAGTGTTTACCTGTTTAGTTAAAGCTACTATTTTACCTAAAGAAGTTGTCTATATGTCAAAAACTACAAATTGATAATCACTGTAGCCGTGTTGTTGTGTCTTTTGTTGAACGCCAACTCGAAGATTTCCCAATTTTCTCTTTTGGGTATTTCTGATTTGCTGCTTCATTAAAAGCCGTGAAATGTCAGCTTCCTTTTTGCTTTTTTTCCTCTGGTGGTTCGTAGGTGGATAACGTTTTTTTTTTTTTTGCATTTTCTTATTTCCTTCTTTGATGACGAGAATCGACCGCAAATGTCACGCAGTGGGTGAGAATTTCGTGGCGCACACGCTCTGCTCTGTTGCTGTTTGTCCTTATTAGAAAATGAACTGTCTTTCCCAACACAATTTGCATTACTCTTAGAGGCTAGATTAAGAAAATACACTGTCCCTAAAAACAGTCCAAAATAAACTCCCTCGTATTCGGTGGAAAATTGCGTCGATGCGGGGCTGAGTTGTCGATCGCGAAACCATTCTTCACTGCATTCTTGTGAACTTTGACGCCCTGTTTTCTTTTTCTCGGTAAAACACATTACCACCAAAGAAAGAATAATGTGAACCCAGCTTACATACACGCGAAAAACACAGTCTATCAGGCCGGCGCAAAATAAATCGTGACAGGAGTGCTACGGCCATGTTTGTTTATCTTTTTTCTTGACTCAAATTTTTAAAAGTCCCGCGGGTAAATTAAAACCCAATCTGCGCGCGCCAATAAAACGATATCGAGCCACCTTAAATTGCTTTCTCATTTTATTCACAGACAATTCAGATCCAGTGGTTGTATACTGCCCAGTAGACCAAAACATCACGGCAACGCAAATGAAGACGATAGTGACGTGGAAGAGTCCACAGTTTAAGGACAACAGTAACAGTGCTTTAGATGTAAAATGTAATCATTATAGTGGGACTGCGTTTTACTGGGGAACGTGGAACGTGCATTGTAGAGCGTATGATAACAATCCTAACAACAATCCTGCTGATTGTGAGTTTACGATCAGGCTTATAGGTAAGTAGTAGATGTTGGCACTGTAGTATCTGGCACGGTTCAATCCATGCAAATATCAATACTGTTTACTTGACAATCCAGTCTTCCTTGTAGTTGGAAGCCTGGCTTGGGAGTAAATATAAAAAAGAAATACACCTCATTCGATGGTTAAACAGATAATATGCGCGGATATTTTGCGAGTTGCAAGCAATGAGTAAAATGTCCGCACGTATTATCTGTTAAACCATCGAATAAGGGATTTATTATTCGACTGAAATGATTGTATTTATAATAGCTTGTGTTTTGAAACCGGGATGCTAAGGTGTAATACGGCAATCTACTGTGTGGCTCGGATATTTTGCGTGTTTTTTTTCTTTATAAGGTAAAATGACGTCACAGTCGAATAATAAATGGAAGTATATTTAAACGTTGTTTTCTTTGAACATATTAGTAGAGGGTCTTTCCTAGAAACACGGTCATTATATTCAGCCAGGTGGTAGGCAGACGTGGATAGTTAGTAAAGAGTGACACATCAGCTTCCCAATCATTTGTCGTTCACAGTATAGCTCGACGCCATTTCTTCTTAAGTCGTGAAGCAATGCAACCTCGTAGCAGGAAACAATTTCTACTCGGGATTTAACGTCAAGTTGAATTTAGTTGTAAATTTGCCTCACAACACTATTTTGTTGGAGAAATATGATAGCATCCAAGAAAGGCCGCTCTGAGTTATATCTACAAGGAGGTGAGAATACAAATTGAGAAGGATATGTCATGGATTCTTGACACGGCTCAAGAAGGTGAAGGGACTCTTTACTAGTAGAATAGTACCCAGCAAATAACAAGCCTAAGTAATTACGTACATGACTATGTATAACAGCTAATGTAAATGGTTAAAAGTGGAATCATTTATATTTTATCTCTGTATAGTAAAAGATTGTATAGAGTGGCCCCCTCCCAAAAATGGAGCCAAGGCATGTGACGACTGGATCCTGGGGCGCATGTGCAGTCCATTTTGTAACAAAGAATGGGATTTTATTCGGCCCTTGCCACCATATGCAGTATGGAGCTGTGGAATATCAGGACGATGGCTGCCATCTGCGCGCTGGCCGGACTGTTCAAGTAAGGTGACCAATGAACGTCACGGGCACAACTCACTACTTACAAAGGGTACAAATAGGGTGTACCATCAGCCGACAACCGCCCACCGTACATTTAACGTTAGTCATGACATATACAGAGATTTTAAACCCTCATTTAAACAATAAGGACAATTTTTGTCCTCAACCGTCTACGTTGGTATTAAGTAAATATAACCGTCAACGATCCGACAGATGAAAACTCAATCATTACCGTCAAAATTGTATTTACCGTTAACCGTCAAAGCTTTGCCCCAAATAAGACCGTCTACTAACGTATTAACATAACAATATATTCAAGAGGTTATCGGTACAAAGGCGATGCTTGTTGCTGTAATTTGACTTATTCATAATTGCGATTTGAAATGGGAGAAATAGAACACTCGGTTATTAAGTTGACCTAGAGCTAATTTATACTAAAACACTAACATGTTGTGTGCAAATATGACAAACAGTAGTAGGTAAAAAATGGCCAAAAGAACGTTATATACTACTGTTCAATGTTGATAAACTTGATCTAATAGAAAGTCAATTACCCCATCTCCTCTATTGAGCACTCATCTACCCACCTACCCATCCACCAATCCACTCTAACACGTTTGCACGGACGGATTCTGTTTGCGATTCCAGTATGTGTTTAATCTTTAATCAGTCTAACCTACAAAGCAATTCGTACATAAAACATACAAACGTTCCATTTGTTTGTAAAGCCATTGATCATATTTTCAGAAACCGTCGATCAGACAGTCTACAGAAGCAAAAAGAGGCTACGATCTAAATAGGCAATTGACTATTAGCAATCATTGGTCAGTAAACAATTCCAATGCCTCATTTACACTTTTAACTGACATGTGATCTGTCATATGCAAAACTAACCGACTTCATCAGTTAACGTTTACACTAGTACAGTGATAACATCGATTATTTGGCATCGCTTACTACTAATCACATATCCTGCCCGATTAAGGGACCACGTAACACTTTTACACCCTGTAACACACAGTAACATGTTCTAGCGCAAATCCGGCATCGTGAATCGTATGGCATAATGTGCACTTTCTATTACGGACAGCAACCTTTTTTAGATGTTTATTTTGTGTAACACGTAACACTGTTACACGAAAAATCCTTAAAATGTTGGTCCCTAAATCGTGCATGGTATTAATTTTGTATTGTTATATGACTGACTCTACTGCCAATAAACCTTTAATTTGTAGGAGAATACCAAGCCAAAGAAGCTAGGATGGCCATGGATGTGCATTACTACAATGGAGACTGCAGACGTCCGTCCTCCCAAGCAGAAATAAAACAAAACTTCATTAAGATCCTGAATGGGTCCATATATCCCGATGTTTGCCAAGACCCCTTGCTTAAAGATACGTGCAAAGCTGTGAACGTCAGAGTCACGTGCGCTTTGATCGAGTTTACTCTAAGCAGGCTAAAACGGTCATATGGTAAGTTAAGATATCAATTTTCAACAGACATTTAAAGCCTTCGTGTTTCCAAATGTTTTATTAAAGCGATAAATAAATGTATACATCAAAATGTGTTTTACAATTGAACTAAAGATACGATTTTGATGTCGGGATATTTTGAAACAGTTGTTATGATTGCACTCACGATCTCGCCGCATCCACATAACACAGGAACATTGTACTCCATAATCAAAAGTGATGTGGGTGATTTCAAGCGCCCTCGCAGTTTTACTATGACGAGTACAGGACAAAAGCCGAAATGGCTTAAAGCAAACTTACGGTGTTTTTTTTTACATCTATTTATTCGAAATAACTAAGGAAATCCAGCTAAATACATGTATATCAACTTTCCTAGATTGCTACCCTTCCTAATGTTTTTACGCCTTCGAAAGTGCCGATCGACGCCATGCATGTTGAGATTATCCATAACTTTTGGGATTGCTGTCGTTTCACGGCATCAGTTGATATATTTTGTAATCATTCATTATGATTTCCTATTTTACAATTACTTTCAATGGTGTTTTCAATTTTGTTCTCACCATTATCATCCTCCTCGCAAGCTACATTTTTTTAAACAGATTTCTATCGCAAGCTACATGAACTATTTTTTTGTATGATTTATTTTTTAATGTCCTCGCCCAGCTAAAGGGCAAAATAATTTACCTCACTGGATCAGTAAGGCTTGTTCCCACTAGCATGGTTATCGGAAGCGTAGTCGGAGTCGGAATTAAAAACGGAGTCGCAATCGGAAGGATGAGGTTTCCTTTTGACTCCGATTCCACTACTGATCCGCTTCCATGATTTTGATCTAATTCCAGTAGATCGTAACTCTCTTGTGATTCCGATTCCATTACGCGTTACCATTAATACGCGTTGCGCATTTCAAGGTGGTGGCGATCGGCACTCTACAAGATGCCAAAGTGCGAAATTTTAAATCATGTAATCATGTGAAAAAGGGTAGTGATCTGCATTTTTTGTCGTTATATTTATCCGACAACGGACTATCTCACGTTTTTCATTGTACATCAGATGACAATCTCCACGGTAGAACACGACGATCTCGATCCCGACTGATTCCACAAACAACAATCAGCCTTGATATTGTTGGTAAGTTCGCTAGTTACTTCCTTTTATACAAAAGAGGATGTACTATTCTAGTTCCCAAACTAAATCATTATTAT
Source organism: Dendrophyllia cribrosa (assembly GCA_024195265.1). NCBI lineage: Eukaryota > Metazoa > Cnidaria > Anthozoa > Scleractinia > Dendrophylliidae > Dendrophyllia > Dendrophyllia cribrosa. The sequence continues at coordinate 12,917,486 of JAJLRJ010000012.1, read as the reverse complement.
CATGCTAAATGGCATTAAAATGTTAGCATAGCATTCAAAACCCAAGTTACTTATTGTTTTGCGATTTTTATCATGGCAAACATCGTAGAAAAAATGTCCGTTTATGTTTCACCATTGACTAACTTTGTTCAAGCAAACTAACTTTTTTGCTGTATTACATTTTATGTAATACCGCGACAACGCGAAAACGCAACAAATGGTGTCGTGAAAATTAAAAGAAAGTAAACATACTTCAGAACATGACTAATGCTGTGTTCACATCAGCACCGAAATATTATAGCAAACAGGATACAACGAAACACGTTTCCCGTAAACATGTTTGCAACTTCATTGTTCACATTTGTTCTTAATTTCAAAACAAGTTTCACGCCTGCTTCTATAATTATAATAAAGGTGGCATAAAATCGTTGTATTACGCATGAAACGAACAGATAGAGCTCAAATTTGCTGTTGCATGATTTGTAGTTTAATCTCACTTGTCAAACCCGTCGAAAGCGGAGGGGATTGCAGCGTTTAACAAGGAGACGGCATTTGCGCTAACGTGTTTCGTCTGGCTTAGATCGATCGAAAATACCCCGTGAGGTAGTTTTAATTATGCTGTTTCGATCATGATTCCCGCAATGCGCGACCTGATGTGAACACTTTTCATAATAAAACATGTTTCGATTCATTAGTGATCAGACTAATTTATTCTTACAGTACCCCTTGACAATAGCACTGGAGTAAATGACACTAAAGAAAGCAAGAAAAATGCAGGACTGGCCGGAATTAAGATTGCCAAAAACATCAGCAGTGAGATTAAAAAGGCAATTGAAAACGGAAGCTTTAGCTTGAACGTCCGTGGCAGTGTATTTATTCCTGATATGGAGTCACTGAACATCTCAGAGCCTGAAAGAACATGTAACACAGGACAAGCCTACAAAGATGGAGTCTGCGGTAATTTAAGAAATGGGTACAATTTTGTCAACGAGTATACTCTGAATTCAGATACGAAGCCACAACGTAGTAAAGAAAGCCATTAATGGCATTTTTACCACATTTTCACAAATTACGTAAATTACAAGAAGACAAACCCACTAACTGATGGAATATATTTGCCATTTTATAAAAAAAAAACCGTACGTCCCCTTACGACGTCCTTAAAGGGGAAGTATCACGAGAATTTTGATGTGTTTTGGTCAAAGCCATTTTATAATACCTTTACTTATTTACAAAGTAATACTAAAACACCAAGAGAGTGAAATCAACCAATTCTTGAAAGAGGGACAGATTATGGTCTGTTCTAGCCTATTTGGAGACGAAAATGTGGTAACTTGAAAAAGATTAGCCTAATTTTTTTCAAGTTGTAATTCATTGAGAACCAATCCGTCTATGACCAGAGACACTAATCGACAGTTTTGATATATTTTGTGATAATTTATCACACCATTGGTGCTTTATTTTTCGGTTTCTGATCATACAATAACATTTTTTGCTTTTTAAAATGATACCAAATCCCCGTGATACTTCCCCTTTAACATAGGGCTTGAAGCCTGGAGGGAAAAGAGAAGGCCTTGCAAGCGCGTGGTTGAAACGCAACAATTTTCTAACTTTTTATGGAGTTGAATGTATATTTAGAAGTAGGTTTAGTAGGAAACCAATTAGGAATCTCTTCTGAATGATTCTCTTTTCTGTTTCTTAGTGAGCTGTTCATCAGGGACGTTCTTGAATAAGACCCTTGGTAGATGCGAGGACTGTCCTGTAGGATCATATCAAGAACAAGATTCACAAGAAACATGCGTGCCATGTCCACCAAGAACCTCAACGGAAGACGCCAGAACGGACAACCGTTCAAACTGTATAGGTATGCAACTTCGCTAGCTTAAACGCACGTTCGTTTTTATATTCTGCGTTAAATTCACTACCCATTTTTTGATAAATGGTTTTATGAACATTCCCTGGAATTATTGTCACGCAGAGAAGCGTAGTTGTGTAGTTTTTAGCGCGTTAGGCTTCAGATCTGAGGATCGGTGGTTCGAAGCGTAGTCTCTCGTCTCCACTTTGATGCATTAATATGTAGCAGTGACCTAATGCTGGCATGGGGTACTTCATACCCTACAATGGAGGAGCATCCCATCTTGTGCTCCATGCTACATAAACCAGGTTTAGCTACCCGTTGACCGCTCGCGCGCCTTTACCTACGGGTGTTGCGATTAGTGACCTTTTGTTTCTAAGAGGGGCAGCCGTGGAACGAACAAATAAATCTAGCGCGCTTAGCCAAGAGTAAAGAAAAGCTAAATTAATACAATAAATATTATCATGTGTATAGCTTTTAGGAACAGAGTGTTTAATATATGACGAGCAATAATTGTTCTCTCACCAGACAATGTATTTTTTTTTCCACTTTGAAAAGCTCTTTGTAAAGCTGGGACATATTCGCCAACCGGACTAGAGCCTTGTATCCAGTGTGAAAAGGGATTCTATCAAGTTCTGGAAGGACAGCTCCTCTGCTTAAAATGCAGTGTAGACAGAACGACTCCTGATGAGGGATCGAACAGTTCTAAGCAGTGCGGAGGTATGAAATACAGTACTTAATTAATCTGGTTAATCTGGTTAATCTGGTTAATCTTAATTACTGGCCAGTAAGATCCATGCAACCATATACATTTGTTGTTCAAAACAGAGTTTTCATTAAGAATTAAATTTCTAAAATATCGTTTTATTATGAACATAATTAATATCAAATCATTTCCCTTCCAATGTTCTAACTATTCATCCTTTATAACATTGAAGTTAGCTAGCTTAACCCTATTCGGCCTGGGCTTTTTTTGAGTTCCTGAGCCGGGGGGGGGGGGGGGGGGGGGGGGGGGGGGGGGGGGGGGGGGGGGGGGGGGGGGGGGGGGGGGGGGGGGGGGGGGGGGGGGGGGGGGGGGGGGGGCACATTGTGCATTGTACATTATTAGGTAATTAGTTATACGGCCGTCATCTTGGATCCGCCATCTTGGATTTCTTAATTTTTTTAAAACCTCTTAAAAACCGTCCAAATTGACGCAAAATTAACCAAAACCAATCAATAAACGCTAAATGACGTAAAAATACAAAAGTTATACCAATAAACATTGTTTTTCTTCATTCAATGGTATAAATATGCAAATTTCCAAAAACATGGCTGTCAAAATCTTGTTGCCATGGAAACGTCAAGTCACGTGATTGTCATACGAAATTGTTGCCAGATAAATTTTAGGAAAAGTCACGAAGTTTGATGGCGTTTGAATACACATTAAAGAAGTTATGAATGTTGAAAGTTAGCGCGGGCACTTTGTGCCCCCCCCCCCCCCCCCCCCCCCCCCCCAGGCCGAATAGGGTTAAGCTTATTAGCGTGTTGTCTTTAATTCGTTGTATGTAATGTGCTGACTTAAGATATAGAAGACGATGTAGATTATAGTAACTAGTACTAGTATAAAATTTGAAGTTTCGCTTGACATTCTTTTTCCCAGTCGCCTGTCCTCCTGGTTCGTTCTCTTCAAATGGATTAGCTCCATGTTCGTTGTGCAACCGACGCTCCTTTCAGCCCCATAATGAGAGTCGCATGTGTATCCCTTGCCCTGGAACAACTGTGACACCTCATCCAGGATCCAAGAGTTCACAGGATTGTCAGGGTAAGTTTTACTGCACTCAAGATGGTTTCGCGGTATAGCAAAGTTATGCATTGTTTCTCGCTTTTTGTTCATTAGCATGGGGTAAGAGTAGATTTGAGACCATCCTCAAGGTCGATCTTTTGCTTCGTGAAGTGCATTTTCAGGGGTTATGCTCTATGGACATTCAAATTTAAGTCACGAAAAGCTGTTACGAAAAACTGTACGCCAGGCCACCTTGTATCTAGATATATTGCAATTGTGTGCATGTCTATTTTGACGAGACCATCAACCAACAATTCGACCAAGATGTGTGAAAGAACATGTTGTTCTACATAATGGTATAATTAAGGTGGCTTTCAATAGTTTTACCAAAAACACCTGAGAAAACTCAAAATATTAAAGAATTAAGGCCAGTTCTTGCGCAATATTTGCCATTCTTTAGATTTTCTGTTGCCATGGCAATGACCTATTCCAAAAATACAGACAACTGATAAATAAGCATATTGGCTGCGGTCACATCTACGACGTAACTTTAGTTTAACTTAAGTTTGTCTCAAGTTACTGACTATGGCACGCCATTTGTTTCAAAATTACTTTTGTCTATTGTTAGGAATTCAGCTATTATTAATGTCTATAAACATGGTCAGTTGCGTGTAACTCGCTCAGTCGCCTACATCAACTAAGTCACACCTCACCGAGTAATACACACAAACTGACCGAGTAATACGCACAACTGACCGAGTAATACTTACAACTGACCGAGTAATACGCACAACTGACTGAGTAATACACACAACTGACCGAGTAAGACACGCAAACTGACCGAGGAATACGCACAACTGACCGAGTAATAAGCACAACTGACCGAGTAATACACACAAACTGACCGAGTAATACACACAAACTGACCGAGTAATACACACAAACTGACCGAGTAATACACACAAACTGACCGAGTAAAACACACAAACTGACCGAGTAATACGTACAACTGACCGAGTAATACGCACAACTGACCGAGTAATACACACAAACTGACCGAGTAATACACACAAACTGACCGAGTAATACACACAAACTGACCGAGTAATACGCACAACTGACCGAGTAATACACACAAACTGACCGAGTAATACGCACAACTGACCGAGTAACACTTACAACTGACCGAGTAATACTTACAACTGACCGAGTAATAGTTACAACTGACCGAGTAATACTTACAACTGACCGAGTAATAGTTACAACTGACCGAGTAATACACACAAACTGACCGAGTAATACACACAACTGACCGAGTAATACGCACAACTGACCGAGTAATTCTTACAACTGACCGAGTAATTCTTACAACTGACCGAGTAATTCTTACAACTGACCGAGTAATACTTACAACTGACCGAGTAATACTTACAACTGACCGAGTAATACATACAACTGACTGAGTAATACACACAACTGACCGAGTAATACACACAAACTGACCGAGGAATACGCACAACTGACCGAGTACTATACACAACCAAGTAATATACGTACGACAGACCGACCGATTAACTAATACATAACCGACGGAGAACGTGATACTGATCAACTGACTGAATAATCATGACAATACACAACTTAGCCGATGTAGGCGACTGAGCGAGTTACACGCAACTGACCATGTTTATAGACATTAATAATAGCTGAATTCCTAACAATAGTCAAAAGTAATTTTGAAACAAATGGCGCGCCATAACTGACGTCATACCTAACTGTCACCACGTAATACGAGAATTTAGTTTTATCGACTGAGTCGATAAGGTAAATTGACCACCGTAAAAAGATTCAAATAGCTGACGTTTCGAGCGCTAGCCCTTCGTCGGAGCGAATCAAGGAATTGTGGGTAGTGTGTGGTTTTATATAGTAAGCGGTGGAGCTACGCTATTGGTGGAAATTTGGTGACGTGAAAAACAAATGTAGATTAGTTGAATGAAAAGCGTTCGTTGATTCCGTGGGGTTTGAGAGTGCCGATTTGAAAGATGATTTTTTGTTCTAGGTTTTTACGGCTTTCTGTGTTACCCTGGTGTAGGGAAACGCCGCAGATTGTCATGTGTTGTTTAGAATGGTTAGTAAGATTAAAATGGCGCGCGACTGGTTTGTAGTTAACTACAGTTAGTTCTAATTAGCCTATGGATGACGTCAGAATTAAGAGGTTCGTGACGGCCCTTATATTTGATCCGTGAAATGTCAACATGGTTGACCGACGTAAAGTGTGTCTAGTTTTTCTTCTTATTTATGTTTTTCGTACGGGAAACCGTCGGAGAAAAATGAGAAATAAACTGAAAATTTTAACGGATGCTCGACGCAGGGGTCGAACTTAATTTTTTAGTCCACTAGCAAAGTTTTGCTAGTTAGATTTTTTTCTACTAGCAAAACTAGTAAGGTCACTAGCTATTTTTTGCAGACATTTTTGCCTTTGATGACTCTGAAAATAAGATAAAAATACTTAAATAGTATACTGTTAATTTTGTGCTCCTCCTTGCCGTTGTCCTGTTGTTTTGTTGTTTCTTTGGCGGCTCGGGGTTATCGGGCAAGACGTTGTCAGCGTCGGTCACGTTACCGGTAGTCTTAAGAGGTCGAGGGCCTCTTGAAAAAAGCGGTTATTTTAGACATCTACAACAAAAGCAACTCACAAAGCGTGAAATTCATTCTCTTCTGTCACGTTTCTGATTCCATCAAAATGTGAATGCACAGATAAAGTGTGCACAGCTTCCGTGTAAAGCCGTTGGCAAGTGGCTAAACACCAAGAACGTTCACTCCAAATTTTATTAGAGAAATACTTACTCGCAAATGTTTGCTAGAGGATATTTTTTTGACTCGCATCTTCCAAAAACCACTCGCATTTTGCGAGTTTGCGAGTGTTAATTTCGAGCCCTGGCTCGACGCCGGGTACACGTGTTGCTACCTTGTTGTATGTAAATTTTTTGTTTGTTGTTTTTGGTTTCCACCTCGCTTCACGCTTGGTTTTTATTTTGCATATTTATATATACTCATCTCGCACGTGCGAAAAGAATTGTCACATTCTGATTGGCTGTTTGTTTGCTGTTTGTTTGCCTGCTTTTTGCCAATTCTTCTCTACGGGTCTGAGGTATGGGGAATCTATGATAAAGATGACATTAGTACTTGGGAAAAAGATGAAATAGAAAAAACGCATATTTTCCTCTGTAAGCAATCCTTAGGAGTAAATAAACAATGCCCAAACGTTGCAGCTAGAAATGAACTCGGAAGATTATCCTTGAAATTGAATATCGACACTTCCATTCTCAAATTCTGGATACATTTACAAACTTTACCAGAAAATAACATTGCAAAACAATGTTTGCAGATCTCTAAAGAAATGGCTGACAAAAACCAGCCAGGATTGTCACAGAAAATTAAAATGCTATGCAAAAAGTATATTTCTAGTTCCATGGTTTTAAATGACAACAACTGTAAAGCGTTTATTAACCACGTCAATCAAAATATACGCAAAGCATTAATTAACCATCAACTCTCACTTCTTAACTCAAACAGAAAACTGTGCTTTTACAACTCTTTTAAAACAGACACTAAACAAACTGTTTTTCTAGATGCTATTATAAATCCCCTCCATAGAACCGCTATAAATAAATTTCGCTTAGGAAATCATCAACTCCGCATTGAAACTGGAAGACGTACTGTACCAAAAACTCCTGAAAATTTAAGAATTTGCAATTTGTGCCAGGTTAATGATGTTGAAAACGAATCTCACGTTCTATTCTCTTGCACTTTTTATGATAGCTTTCGAATCAAATTTTTTGATGAAATCACTGCAAAATACCAATTTTTTAAACAATTAGATATTAGTTCAAAAATTTTGTTCCTCTTTAATAGCATCGACCCATTTATTTGTAGATCAGTTGCTGCTTTTGTCTATGAAATCATGAACTCTAGATATAAAAAGTTATATAACAAGTGAAACTGTATTAGAAATTTACATAATTATATAATTATATAATTTATATAAGGTAATGCCATGTATAGAAATGGAAATACCTCAATAAATTGTTGTTGTTGTTTGTAAACTTAAGACTAACCCATGAACCCTGCTTGGGTATAACTATAGTTAGTCTGTATTTTTCTGGATCACCTAGGCGTAAATTTTTTAACTATAGTTAGAGCGAACAGAGAAGCGGTCACATTACCGAAATGCTAACTATAGTTATCCCCGTCTTAACTATAGTTAGTAGTCCAGATGTGACCGCAGCCATTAAATATATCGTACCCTTGTCACCTTATTTAGCAAAGCAATGTACATTCACGTTACGGTCTTTGCCTCTGTGGGTGAAAGAAGGAGAAATAGAAGTGTTTGTTTGCATCTCTACTGGAATTGCAAAATTGCAACCTGACAATAAAATTAGGCTTTAGGTGAAACTATAGGGAGCCGCCTTAAAGACGAAGTTCCGGTATAAAAGGACCTTGGCCTGGCCACTTGACAGCTCAGTTGTCAATCAACCTTGGTAGAGAACACAACTCCGCAAGCCCACTGAGGTCACGTACAAGGTGAAAAATAAAAAAATTATCACTAATAAGTCCAATTCTATCCATTTGTCATTCTAAGCTACGATGAATTTAAAAAAAGATATTTTATGAACACATTGTTGTATTTTCTGTAATTTATTTTGTAACATTCTGTGTTCGAATTTACCCGCTGGTTCGTCAGGCGAATGCCATATCAAAGCAATTGAGATCGCACATTACTAAAAATAGATAGACCCCCTACGTGACCCAGACAAAGTTGGCTGTCAGGTGGAAGGCTTTGTATGAGCGGGATGTGTTTTGGATATGAAAAATCGGTAAAATTAGCGGTAAACGTGATTTGAACGTTTTTGGGGCTTTAAATCTAATAAATAAAAGGCAACGTTATATTCGGGAGTGAAAAACTGATTCAAGAAATGTAGATTTTGGCTTAAAATTCAATGAATTATGTGACGAGGCTGCATGCACAGTGAAATCCGATCATCGGACTTTCAATATCTTTAATAGCTCTCATGCGATCATAAAACATTTCACGACTTTCGCCCATAATTAAGCCAAAAGTAAATTGTTGTATTCTCCTTGTATGACTAAGATGTGTGCATCACTAGCCGTTTACGTTTATCGTTTACGATCCGGCCCGCGAATACGACGGGAACAAAGCAGAAAAGGTCCAGAGAATGACAACGCGAATTTGTTTTTGTGCAAAAATCCTGTCTTTGGGAATATATTCTAAGGGATACTGAATATATACTGTAACGCTTGGAGAGTATTATAGGCCGCAATTTAGAAAATTAGAGAGCTGCTTATTCTCGAGTGTTCGTCCAACGACTTACAACGAAGTCCAACGAGTATAAACTTTTCTAGCTTTTTCTGTTACTACCTGCGGTCGCATAACCTAGCCTTTCAGTAGAGCAATGGACATGTTATCATTTCTTTTCACAATTATTGAAACCTGCCTTTTATTTGCAATGGACCACTTTCTTATAATCGCTTGGTTCAATATGCTACGTTTCTAACGGCTCAGCTGTACTCTAGCTGTATACAGCTGTTTCGAGAAAGGTTGTCGGAAAAAAGCGTAAAAGTGCACGCGACAATCCCGAAAGATATTGTGGGTAGTCATCAACGCTTTATCCTAAAAACTCGTTTATCCATATGGCCCACCATCTAAGATCGTCGCTGTATGGACGAGGCATCGCGGATTTGATGTATTTATTTGACTTATTAACATTCAGTGATCATATCCCAAATTAATTTTCGGGATTATCGCGTGCACTTTTGCCCTTTTTTCCGACAACCTTTCTCGAAACAGCTGTATACTGCAAACTGGACCTCTCGAGAGTGAAATCTTTCAGACAATAAAATTACCGCTCTCTATGAATTCTTTGAATTTTCACCAAAGTTTGAGATGTTTCAAGAATAATGTTTAGGTTTTCTATTCAAAATTGACCCCGGTGATCTATTTTCTTGCGAAAATATTGATAAAAGCCGCATTAAAGTGTTCGCCAACACCACTTTCCCATGCACAATTATTACGCTGTGGCTAAATGCCCGGCAGCCGGGCATGGTCTCAAATAGACTAAATGCCCGGCAGTCAGAAATTTTCACAAAATTTTCAATGAAACGCTATTTCAAACCTTTTGAGAGTATTCGATGTTCGTTTAGAAATGTCAAGCGCTTCCAAACATTATTTTGCTTTTCCAATTGACGGAATATCCAAGCTTGGGCATACCATAAGATCGCTATGTTCTCGACACTTGGAAAATTTCTGCTGAGACTCGCAGTCAGAAATTTTCACAGAATTTCGACTGAACGTCTCACTGAAACCTCGAAAGAGTATTCAAAGTTCGTTTAGAAATGTCAAGCAATTCCCAAAATTATTTTGATTTTCCAGTTGACGAAATATCCAAGCTTGGGCATACCATAAGATCGCTATGTTCTTGACACTTAGAAAATTTCTGCAGACTGCCGGACACGGACTAAATGCCCGGCAGTGAGAAATTCATAGAATTTTCACTGAACTGCTCCTTCAAACCTTTTGAGAGTATTCGATGTTCGTTTAGAAATGTCAAGCGCTTCCAAAAGTTATTTTGCCTTTCTAGATGACGAAATATTCAAGTTTGGGCATACCATAAGATCGCTATGTTCACGACAGAAAATTTCTGCAGACCGCCGGGCACGGCCTTAAATAGACTAAATGCCCGGCAGTCAGAAATTTTCACAGAATTTTGACTGAACGTCTCACTCAAACCTCTTAAGAGTATTCAAAGTTCGTTTAGAAATGTCAAGCGATTCCCAAAATTATTTGAAAGTATTATTTACAGTCAAAATTCTGTGAAAATTTCTGACTGCCGGGCATTTAGTCTATTTGAGGCCGTGCCCGGCAGTCTGTAGAAATTTTCTAAGTGCCGTGAACATAGCGATCTTATGGTATGCCCAAGCTTGAATATTTCGTCAACTAGACAAGCAAAATAATTTTTGGAAGCGCTTGACATTTCTAAACGAAAATCGAATACTCTCAAAAGGTTTGAAAGTGCGTTTCAGTGAAAATTTTGTGAAAATTTCTGACTGCCGGGCATTTAGTCTATTTGAGACCATGCCCGGCTGCCGGGCATTTAGCCACAGCGTTGCCCGGCTGCCGGACATTTAGCCACAGCGAAATTATTATGCAGGAGGAGTTTGTTTGTCTGAGTCACAACGGGGGTCAAAAGTTTGTGACGTCATTTGTGCGCAGCGCTATTGAAAACATTATTCACACCGAAGCAATTTTCAAACATTTTATTCTTACCTTGCATTGATCAGTCAAAGTGCACAAAGAAAACAACGAAGAAGCCCTTCGAATTGTCTGTGGCTGTAGATTTGCTATCTCCGAAAGGAGGTTTTACATGTACATGCAAAAAATCGAAACGATTGTCCGTGATATCAAGCGAACCAAACGCGTGCAAATTCGCATCCAGTTATTATTCAAAACACTGAGCCATTCCAAGTTTAAAATCCAATTGCCCAGTGGTGCACAATAATCGTGATATATACCCGATCGTTTTATATTCCCGCTGCCTGTTTTGAATTGAAAAGACCACCGACATAAACGCTATCTTACGCTTTCGTTCACCGCCTCTACCGCATAGTGTCGACACATTTTGAGACGATTGCTGCACTTCGATTGCTACTCAGGAGAACACTCGCACGCATATAGCAAAGAGAATAAGCTGCTTTCGATATTTAACGAAGGCGCGAGTTGAGCAAGTTGAGCAAGTTTATAAACAAATTTTCAAGAAGAACTGGGATCCTGCAAAGATCTGGAATGATAGTGGCGGTTTATTCAAACCGCGGACTTGTTCACTCGCGTATTTACCCCAATAAACAGCATTTGATGTGTTTCTTATGAATACAAGAAAAAAAAAATAGAAAGTAATATATTTGATTAGGCAATTGTTTTAGTCCATATCTTCCCAACCGGCCGTAACGCTGGCCGTAACGGCCATCTTCAATTCAAATTTGAAACCATCGAGGCGCGAATTGGGGGAGGAGCCTGGCCTTTTATACCGGAACTTCGTGTTTAAAATACGTTTTCTTCTTATCCTTTTTTAAACTAGAAATCAACAACTGCGATTCAAACCCCTGTAAGGACAACTTCGCTTGCACAGACCTCATTGATGACTTCTTGTGCACCTGTCAACCTGGTTACACTGGAAAACAATGCGAGACCAATATTGATGACTGTCAGGCCCAACCCTGTTTTAATAATGGCACATGTCATGACTTGGTGAACAGCTACACCTGCACATGCAAACAAGGCTACCAAGGATTTAACTGCGAAGATGACGTCGATGAATGTATTTCATCACCATGTTTTAATAATGCCTCGTGTAGCAATATTCCTGGAGGATATGACTGCCAGTGCGAACCAGGGTTTACTGGAAGGTTATGCGAGGCGGCCATTGATGAATGTTTGTTATTCCCGTGTCAAAATGGAGCGACTTGCAAAGATGGAATAAACAACTATACATGCCTCTGTGCAATGGGTTAGTAAATTAATCTATGGGGAATTCTTAGCTATACATATCGGTTAATATCACACCGACTATAAAAAAGTGATAAAATGTAATATTGTAAGCATTAATAAGGTTGGCTCATAGATTTTAAAACTGATTACGGTATCAGGACTATCATTGGGGAAGAGTTCTATTCTATTATATTTCGCGGACAAAAAGACAAAATCTGAGATAAGCAGTTTTATTACAGCGTTGTAAGTAGTTGAGAAGTGAGGAATGTGTATTTAGAGTACTATCAATCGCTGGGAATGGTAATGTGAAAAAAGGAAAAGAGCGGGTCATATTAGTCGAGGTGGTTATGACATAATAGTTACTTGTTCCACTACAGGTTACCAAGGGAACGACTGTGGAGAGAATATCAATGACTGTGCATCGGACCCTTGCCAGAATGAAGCCAGGTGTGTCGATGGAGTTGGAAGCTACCACTGCATCTGCCCTACAGGTTTCTACGGGAAACATTGCGAACAAGACATTGACGAATGCGAGAATATAGAATGTGAGAACAACGCAACCTGTGTTGACCAGGTCAATGGATTTTATTGCGTTTGTCGGGAAGGATTCACTGGAAAAAAATGCGAGCTGAACATTGATGAATGTGGTTTGAATCCCTGCTTGAACGAGGCCAGGTTTGTATTTTCAGATTTAAGATTATCTTCTATCACGTTTTGTATTTCCTTCTTTCTCTTCTTCTTTCCAGTTCTTTTTCCCCTAAATTTCCCATTTTGTGTTCTCCTTCGGGCTGCCTTCTGTTCTTTAAACACCAAATCTTACAAAAATTTGCGTTCAACTTGGAAATGTATAACTTAATACAACTAAAATAGTATACAATACTAGCCATGCTCATTCTCGTGTCATAATTGTTTAATTAATAAATTAATAAGTTAATTAATTACATTAATATTGCAATTAATTATAACACAGTAACTGACTTTTGACACAGTAACTGACTTTTAATAAGCTCTCCACTAACTTCCTGCACATTTATCTGAAGGTGCGTGGACAAGATAAATGGCTACTATTGTAAATGCAAAGACGGATTTAATGGCATCCACTGCGAAAACAACATTGATGACTGCGCATCAAATCCTTGTTCAAACAACGGTACCTGTCATGATGGCGTCAGCAGTTTCACGTGCTCGTGCCCGCCGGGATTCACGGGAAATACCTGCAGTTTGGACATCAATTATTGCGCCTCGATGCCGTGTTTCAACAATGCATCCTGCTTCGATGGCCGCACCTCCTTTACTTGCCAGTGCTCGGATGGGTTCAATGGTGACCAATGTCAGTACAACATTGACGATTGCCAATATGGAACATGTTTCAATGGTGGGTTATGCATTGACGGCATCGATGAGTACGAGTGTGTCTGTCCAGCAGGATTTACTGGATTCAACTGTGAAATAAACATTGATGAGTGCGAGCTGAATTCGTGCTTAAACGAAGGGACTTGTACTGATTTGATAAACGACTTTCAGTGCACTTGCAAGAACGGCTTTACAGGGAAGGATTGTAGCGTTGATATCAATGAATGCTCGAGTTTTCCGTGTCGGAACAATGGCACATGCATCGATAAAGTCGATGGTTACACGTGCACCTGTATTGATGGATTCAGCGGACCGTACTGTGGAGTAAATACTGACGACTGCTTGGTGCACAAATGCGCTAATGGCGCCACATGCAGGGACGAAATAAACAGTTACACTTGCCACTGTCCTCTTGGGTTTTTGGGAAAGTTCTGTGAAAGTGAAGTGGATGAGTGCGAATCATTTCCATGCTTATATGGTGGATCTTGTTACGATCAGGTAACAGTCTGCTTAATATATATAGTTCACCTATATTTATTTTAGCTTAAACGACTCTGAATTCAAAGGAAAGAGAACAACCAAATTCGAATATTTAAAAAAAAAAAAGAACAGACAAAAACATGAACTTAATTTAAACTTGTTCACCAATCTTTTCCTGAATTATTGCAACTTAGACATTATTCGAGTTTTACGAGTCCGTTAATTGTCTTATCGGACGTTTCAGGATACATAGAAGATTGGAGGCGAATCCATTTAGGCTTTATCAGTTTGTTTTATTGTTTTTCGTCGGTCGTAGGCGTGGCAATTGAAGACGCAATTATTACTTCGGTTGTAAACTCCATACTTCGCATGTTGTCGAAAAACTCTGTAATGCCGGATCTACTTACCTTTACAAGTGAACATGAAACTTTAAAATTGCTAACTGCTATTTTCATTTATGTAGATTAATTCGTTTTACTGTGCCTGTAAACCTGGGTTTACTGGTCAGCGGTGCGAGAAAAACATTGATGAATGCGAATCACGTCCTTGTATAAACAACGGAACATGCGCAGATCTGGTTGCAGGTTACAGTTGCTCTTGTTCCAATGGATATACCGGTCGCCATTGCGAGAACCGCATTGACTACTGCGAGAACGCGAACTGTACACACAATGGCGAATGCCTTAACTTACCGACCGGCTTCAGTTGCAAATGCAGAAGTGGCTATTTCGGGAAATCCTGTGAGTTTGAACTTGACGAGTGTTTAGCCAAACCCTGCTTCAACAATGCTACATGCCATGATGCCGTCAACAGTGTCACGTGTTCTTGCACCGCGGGGTTTACAGGGACGTACTGTGAGCTGAACATAGACGAATGTGTTAATAACGCCTGTCAGAATAGCGGCACTTGTATTGACCACACTCTCGGTTACTCTTGTCTGTGCGCTGAAGGCTACATGGGAACATTTTGCCAAACGGAGATCAACGACTGTGAGCCTTCCCCATGTCAAAACAACGGGACCTGCATAGATCAGACCCCTGGATATAGGTGTAGATGCCTGGATCGCTTTATCGGGGAAAACTGCGAATACCACACGGATCCCTGCTTATCAGCGCTTTGTCAAAACGGAGGAATATGTCAAGCTGATAACTCTACAGGAAACATCACCTGCTTGTGTAAAACAGGTTTTACCGGAAAAAACTGTGATGTGAACATTGATGAGTGTGCATCAGATCCCTGCATGCCTAATTCATATTGTATTGATCTGGTAAATGGTTATGAATGCGAGTGTTACCCATCTTATACTGGGGATCATTGTGATATCTGTAAGTAGACTTACCAAATAGTCCTTTTTACCGTTACGATAGGCAAGCTGATTTTTCCCTATTGGAATCCTAGAATTATCACATTAAAATAATAAGTCACTTTTATAACAATTATGGGGTACCCTATGTGTATAAATTGGTACCGAACATATCGCTGAGGGATATAATATCAGTCGCTTCGTGCTACAGCCGAGTTATAAGGTATGGCATGTGCAGTTGTAACTTGTCTCTTGGAAACTTTACTTTTACTAGGTTGTTATGGAGTTAAATTAAATATGACTGTCGTATCGGTAAATCGTCCTTCCAATTGTAAATAATAACTATTGACTGCTGAATATTGAGATACCACTTATAGCTATCTGATGATCGACATATTACAAAACAGCAATAAATCATATTTAACATTTTCGATGTTCGAATTAACATTTGAACACGATCAAATACGCATTCTGAATTAAACGTAAGTTTTGCATTAGTCACAGGGACCCTCTTAAGGTTTTTCAATGTGCTAGTAACATTCTAACAGAGAACTTTGTGTTGCAGTACTTGGTAGCAACTTTGATCTCATATTTAAGCGTCTCACCACCAAAGACATGGTTGTTCTATCAGATGGTGAAATTGTTCCTGACATGGATTCCTTCACCATCGCATTGTTTGTCCGAGCAGATTCCGCCTACAATTCAGGAACACTGTTCAGTTACAGCGTACTCAATAAACTCCAAGACTTAATAATACTCTCATTTAAAGAATCTCAACTTGAGCTGGCGATTAAAGATAAAGTCGTAAGAGTTGACTTTGAATTAGCAGATGGTCGCTGGCATTTCTTAGGAGTGGTTTGGAATGGAATAACCGGATATGTGTCTGTGTACATCGACGGACCGGAAATAAAACAAGCGACAAACGTGCTTAAGGGTGGTAATGTTGCTGGAGGAGGATTGATTGTCCTTGGTCAGCGATACCTCGCTGCAAATAAGAAATATGCTCTAACCACAGCGTTTGCCGGCACATTGCATCAAGTAAACCTCTGGAATGTGGCAGCAAATCCTGACCACATGTGGAATGCTGCGCATAACTGCACCTGGCCGATTGCCGGAAGTGTTCTTGCTTGGACCGATTTTCTCCAAGGACTTACAGGGAAAGTTGAGAAGAGGTTCATGACGCAGTGCAAAGGTATCTTCATTAATATAAAAATAGATGTGCGACGCATACATGTGATAAACTATCTCTAAACATTTGTTTCAAAATTTAAGGAGTCGTGTTCGAACTAACTTGATTGAGGATTGACGTAGCCATTACGTCACTAATTCGACCGACTATGCTTGACATCCATCATATACTTAATGTAGTATGATGCGTGGCGTAAACCTATCACAGAAACCTAATAAGAGCAACCTCAAAACTCATCTTAAATAGAATACATAGTGGAATCAGATTTGAGATTAAAAGGTATGTAATCAGGAAATAGAGGCTAGGGAACAACAAACGACGAGTGAATTAGTTTAATTTTGAACTAAATATTGGAATTATCGTTTGTCGCGAACCCACGGTCAGGCGGAAGGAAGACCTCATATTTCAGTACAGCATAAGCTCGAGTGAGACTTTCACTTACTAAATTTTGATTATGGAATAGTTTGACACTTGTTTTCTACCTAAGATAGACTTTTCTGCTCGAAATCAGTGTACTACTCATGACAAAAGGTACAACAGTACGCTTTCCTGTGTTTTAGTTTTTATTTTCTCTGTTTTAAAGACGAAGTTCCGGTATAAAGGACCTTGGCCTGGCCACTTGACAGCTCAGATGTCAATCAACCTTGGTAGAGAACACAACTCCGCAAGCCCGCTGAGGTCACGTACGAGACGAAAAATAAAATATTTATCACCAATAAGTCCAATTCTATCCATTTGTCATTCTAAGCTACGATGAATTAAAAACAAATATTTTATGAACACATTGTTATATTTTCTGTGATTTATTTTGCAACGCTCTGTGTTCGAATTTACCCGCTGGTTCGCCAGGCGAATACCATATCAAAGCCGAATTGAGATCAATTGAAAACATTATTCACACCGAAACAATTTTCAAACATTTTATTCTTACCTTGCATTGATCAGTCAAAGTACACAAAGAAAACAACGAAGAAGCCCTTCCGATTGTCCGTGGCTGTAGATTTGCTGTGGCTGTAGATCTCCGAACAGTGGTTTTACATGCAAAGAATCGAAACGAAGAAATTGTTGTCCGTGATATTGACTATCAAGCGAACCAAACGCGTGGGGGCAAATTCCAGTTATTATTCAAAACAGCCATTCCAAGTTTAAAATCCAATTGCCCAGTGGTGCACAATAATCGTGATATATACCCGATCGTTGTATATTCCCGCTGCCTGTTTTGAATTGAAAAGACAACCGCCCAAAACGCTTCTCTTACGCTTTCGTTCACCGTCTTTACCGTGTTGACAAATTTTGAGCTCCGTGTCAGAAACGATTGCTGCACTTCGATTGCTACTCGGGAGAACACTCGCACGCATATAGCAAAGAGAATAAACTGCTTTCAACATTTAACGAAGGCGTGAGTCGAGCAAGTTTATAAATTTTCGGGAAGAACTGGGATCCTGCAAAGTTAGTGACGGTTAATTCAAACCGCGGACTTGTTCACTCGCGGATTTACCCCAATAAACAGCATTTGATGTGTTTCTTATGAATACAAAAAAAAAAAATAGAAGGGAATATATTTGATTAGGCAATTATTTTAGTCCATATCTTCCTAACCGGCCGTAACGCGGGCCGTAACGGCCATCTTCAATTCAAATTTGAAACCAGAGGCGCGAACTGGGGGAGGAGCCTGGCCTTTTATACCGGGACTTCGTGTTTAATTGCCATACGTTACGTTGCGACATACAGACTTATAGTGTTACTAGAATCAAACGTAAGGCTTCCTGGGGTGCGTTTGAAAACTTGAAGAATTGGGCAAGATAGCAGTTGCAAACTATGGATTACTTCAAATTTATTAAAACTGCTGTCGCTGCATTCTATTTTCAGCTTTACCCATGTGTACTACAAACTGTTCCCATTTCCTTGGTTGTGAATCTCGTCAAGGGTTCTACTACTGCAACTGTCAACCCGGATTCTCTGGACCTCACTGCAACATAAACATCGATGACTGCAGCTTGAGTCCTTGTATCAATGGAGAGTGTGTAGATGGTGTAAACCGATATGACTGCATTTGTGACAAAGGCTATTGGGGAACCAACTGCGAAAAAAAAATCAACGAGAAATTCGAAGGAGGTAATATATATTTTCTTGTGAAGCCATCAGTCTGTTCATGTCTACATATTTTAAGAACAGGTATTGGTGCAGTCGGGGGAATTAAGAGTAAGGATCGGGCGCGCAGCCGACGTTTTTACTAAACTACCTGGCGTTCAAGGTATTTAGGTAAGGTAGCTCCACACTGGTCTATTAATGCTATTAATGGGTTTGTGTAAACCTAACCGGGCAAACATGACAGGTAACCTATGACGTACTAGCATTTCAGCAAAATGGTTGGGGGCAAGGGTGTTTCTAGCTAGGAGACTGATGTTGCCAGATAAAAGGAAAACACTTCAGTGTAAGCCACTTGTGTAGTCACCATGGATTAGTGGTCAGTACGTCTGACTTTCGATCCGAAGCTCTGTGATCTGAGCCCTGTTCTCAATATCCATGTTTGTCCTAAGGCAAGGAACTTCACTTCAAATTGTCTCACCCAACCATGTGTAAATATAAATGCGTCCCGGGGAACCCTTCGGGAAATTTAACGAAAGGCTGTGTGGAAGCAATGAACATGTAAGACACAGATGCATGTAAGGGTTATTGACCAGGAGCTAGGGGATATGTGATATATTTCCCTCGTGGCGTTCCCGAGGACGTAGCTCGAGGGAACGCCACGAGGGGAATATATCACATATACCCGAGGGACTGGTCAATAACATGCTTATTTTCCATCTTGTGAGGTTTTCTTAAACAAAGAAACTATTAATTTTTCGGAGAGTAACATTCCGTTCAATTCAAATGCAAAAAAGCAGGATTCCGCAAGGCCGCATTGGGATCACAGCACATTACGAAGCGAGACGGTAAACATGTTTTGCTTTTGCCAAATTTGCATTGAGCATATTGCTTCGTTATGAGTAGAAGGAGGGAGAGAGAGAGAGAGAGAGAAGAAAATGAATGAACAGCTAGTACTCGTGGTCTCGCCATGGCCCAACTGCCCGCCTTCATCTTTCGAAGATCAATGGAGTGGTTGCGGTGTGTTTTCCAAGGGAAAGCGGCGGACACATATTCAGGTTCAAGCGTACGTTGCCAAATTTGCATTGAGCACATTGCTTCGTTATGAGTAGAAGGAGGGAGAGAGAGAGAGAAGAAAATGAATGAACAGCTAGTACTCGTGGTCTCGCCATGGCCCAACTGCCCGCCTTCATCTTTCGAATTGCGGTGTGTTTTCCAAGGGAAAGCGGCGGAAACATATTCAGGTTCAAGCGTACGGTACGATACCATCGAATAATGTTATTAACATTTCGCTTTTTGGTCGCGACCGGCAAGTTTATTACGTAGGAATATGATTGATGAAGTTGTCTTTTTTTGTAAACAAAAAATATTGACCGATGCTAGAGTGTTTTCCTTGTTACGCCCTATTTTGTTTTCCCGTTTGTGTTATTCTATTATGAGAGAATATGTCAAGGGGACTAAGGCGAGGGGAATATGTCGAGGGGAATATGTCTAGGGGAATATGTTGGGGGGAATATGTTGAGGGGAATATATAATCCTTTGTTTTGCTATTGTTATCAGCTATTGTTTTCAGCCCCGCCTCTCCCCAGTAACAATCAAAGCCGCACCCAGCTTTTCAGACACTGTAATGAAAGGGGTTATGTGATATATTCCCCTGAAAAGAACAAAGAAAACCAAGCCAGGTGGAAAATAAATAGAGGATATTACATGGCCGCGCGAAGATACGAAATTTCTCTTCGAGTGTTGAAATATTTTTCAACACGAGAAGAGAAATTTCATATCTTCAAGCGGCCATGTAATGTTCTGTTTATTATATAAACACCAATGAAATCAAACCATTTCACTTTAATATTTTTTTGTAGTCCTAAAGTAGAACGGTGATCTTTTCACGTGTGAAGATAACATGTTATTCTCGCGTGTGAAGATACGATGTTTACGCGCGAAAGCTCACCTGGTATTTCATTGGTGTTTATATAATAAATCTGGTTATTCAATTGGAGACTGATAAATATCGCCTGTTTTAAATGTTACATACTGTCTGGCCTACGTATTGAGACATGCAATCATTTCAAGAGCGATACGTTTTCCCCATCTTTTTATTATTTTATTTTTTAATTCTACAGAGTGTTCAAGACTGCCAGAACCTTTAAATGGAAGAAAATCTTGCGAAGAGTTTTCTGGCAGGAAGCTGTGCACTATGACATGCATCGAAGGTTTCTCGCATGATACCAGGGCAACAACAACATTTAACTGTGGTCCTGACACTGAATGGAGATGGAATGGCATGGCAGACGTTAGTGTTCCTGCTTGCTCCAGTATGTGTTCTTTCCATTGTTATAAATTAGGTCTTGTCGCTTTTTAAAATCACAAGTCAAGTGCGCCTTCCAAAAATAAATTCTTTGCTGACTTATCTTCAGTATCGCCCGAAGGTAAGTTACCACCTCTCGTCCCGTTTCTTGCGAGACGCGTCTCGTTTCTTGCGAGACTTGTCTCGTTTCTCTCGAGAGCGTCTCGTTTCATTGTGTCGAACTCTAACTTCATAAACGCTACGTTCTCATTTACAGCACCAAGAAAACGAAAACGGTTTGCTTTATGAATCATTAAGGTTGCAACTACAAACCTTTTTTTGTTGAATTACACGAATTGTTTAGTTCAAAAGAACACGTAAACACGCCCGCGCCACCGCTGATTAAAATATCGATCGCGATGTTTCATTTTGTAATAATCGCAAAAAACCTAATGCAGATCAAGTCTCGCTTTATAATTACAAAAAATATTGACCATTTTGGATAAAACTTCGTTAAAAGACGCTTCGAAATTAAAGAAAAGAAAATATGCGTTGTCACATTGTACTTCCAGTGCTCTCGCGAGAAACGAAACGCGTCTCGCGGGAAACGAGACGCGTCTCGAGAGAAACGAGACGCGTCTCGCGAGACGGGGATAACTTACATTTGAGCGGTACTTGACCTTGCCTTGTAATTTGCTTCAAAAAGTGAAATTGTTATTTAACTTTATCATAATCGATTAATAACTATACCAGCTGAAGTTTTCTGAACTGGTAAAACATCTTCATTTCAGGAAAGACAGAACCGAAGGAAATAGAACATCGCTTAATAGTGTCATTCCGTGGTATTCCATGTGAAATCAGCCAAAGCTACAAGAAATTTCGCTCCGCATTCAAGCGAGAAGTCAGCAAGACTCTTTCGACAATCCCGGGATGCCAAAACTCCAACTCTTGCAAACTGAAGGAAGTCACAGTTCCCGGATGTGGTTGGAAAGCCAATCAGAAGAAGAGAGGCACAGTAGCCGATGCAAAGAAGGTTTTTTTCTCACTGAAAGTCAAAGGAGTTGATCCACCTTCATTGGCAGATGATGTTGAAGAGAAAAGTGAAGCTGTACTGTTTCAAATGCAGTATGCAGTCTCCACAGGACAGTTCAGGATCAGCTTACATGGAGTGAACAGCACTGCTGACAGGTCTTCCTTTGAACACGTCTCATCCGACATAACGTGTTATCGTGGTTTTGTGAGAAGCATTGATCAGACGGAATGTGGTTAGTAGCAGCTTTGCGAAAGTTTTGTCTTAATGAAATCTTTTTAGCGGTTACATGTGTCATCAGGATCACCAAACACCAAGAAGTGGGTTAAAAAAACGAGGCGCTTGACAATCCAGTTTTTATTAACTGATCGTGACTATAGCCAGCTTCTCAAACTGATCATTAAATACAGAGAAAACAAAGAAATAAAATCGTTAAAATCGATGCTAATTAAGATTTTCCAAACAATGGTCATGATTATGATTTGCTTTGTTCAAACTTGATGAATTATTATTAATTAATCAGTTTGAGAATTAAAACTCAAAGTCAAAAATCAATCTCGCCAACTGTCCAGCCGATGTATGTTAAAATAACTTTGTTTTATTATCTGGACTCATTAAACTAATAAAGGTATCGAATTGATCGGGATATCTATGATATGGATTGTTGTTGGAAAAGAAGTGTGTGCATCCTTTCGTTACAAAGCCCTTTTTTTACGCCAGAATCGAAAATACTAGTTTCTGTCCACTGCTCAACATAGAAAAGCGCATGTCTGTTTTTTTGTAAAGAATGGTCCCTTGTGAATTGGTTATGATTCTTTTCTTTATGTTGAAAAAATGATTTTGTATTGTTCACCCGCTCGCATTAAAACAACATGAGTTTACCGTGTGACCGCGCCTTTAGAAAGCTGTTTATGGAACAAAAGTCAATAAAAACCTTTTTTTTTACCTTTCACAGTTGCTTGCCCCGTTGGAACATTCCACCGGCAAAAATCATCTACCTGTACCCCATGTCCTCAAGGCACATATCAAGACGAGGAGGGAAAAAGAAGCTGCAAACCATGTCGCGAAGGAGAAACAACTCGTGGCCCAGGGGGTGGTGCAAGAAAAAAATGTTTCTTCGAGAGAGGTACGTGGACTGGGCGGGGAACCACAAATTTGATTTTTAGGCGATGGTCGCAACTACACTCCAAAGTGTGCCAGAATGGCATAGCTGAATGGCCACACCCTTTAGGATTTCATCCAGGGACGGGTTTTCTCTTTTCCTTTCGTGAATAACCATGTAATGCGGAAATTTGGTTGTATCACGCTGAGTTGATAAATTAACTTGGTTACCGTAAAGAGATTCAACAGCTGACGTTTTATGCAGTAGCTACCATCTGCGGAGGTTAATGTGGAATGATCAGTTTCATTAGAAACCACTCCTGTTATTAACTATCAATTCGTTCATAGACCGGGGTGAGGGGGAGAGGGAACTGGTCTGCAATTGCAATTTTCATGGCCCGCATCTTCTGTTTGTCCCTTTTCAAAATTCTATACTTGCTTTAACTAAAAAAACTAACATATAATATTTGGAAACAATTGAAATAATCTGATCTTCTGCAACACTTTGCTTTTCTAGGCAATGTATAAAGACGAGAACATTTCCGGATCATTCGAGGATTAAAAAGAAGACAAAGGGACCGTTTAAGATTTCGTGTTAGTACTTTAGTGACATACTTAGAAACCACGAAAGATGTAATCAAGCCAGACCTAAAATAGAAATAATAAAAAAAATCTGACAATGTATTAAGTAAGGCTATCATAATTATACAGAATTAAAATAAAACGTCACTGAAGAAGCTTTCCTTGAGTATTAATTCTTGAGTAAGCAAGGAGATGACTGGCGCTTCAGAATATAGATAGAAGGGAGGAAAATCAGACATCACCCCAGTCATTTCTAAATGGAAATCCACCCCACCCCCCCCCCCCCCCCCCCCCCCCCCCCCCCGCCCACTCCCTACGGGATTTTGACAACTAAATTAAGCATGCTATTTAGATGATTAGTATTCAGGAAAACGACCATTCAAAGATTTATGACGCTGTGTACACAAATCTTTCCATCCTAGATAAGTTGTCGTATTAGGCACTTGGCATAAGCATCATAACTCGAGGAAGTTAGCACGCAAGCGGCACGATTCTGAAGCTTTTGTAGCCTGTCTGACAAAGTTTTACCGCAATTACCCCAGACAAGATTGCAGTAGTCAAAATGAGGTTGTACAAGAGCGCTTCATATGTAATGTAATGTAATGCAGTTCTTGGTGGAACAAAATGACTTATAATTCGCTTTATGACACCAATCCCAAAAGCAATATTTTTAGACAAGTATCAATGTGAGTTTGACACGAATTATGTGTTAATCGATAAATATCCCAAGCGATTTGACATAGGAGACTTGATTTATTGGATCATTATCTAGCGAGAGCTCAAGTGGATCCGACAGTGCTTAATTTTTGTCTGGGGCCAATAAACGTTAACTCAGTTTTAGCCGTGTTCAAAGTAATACATACATACATTTGTAATGGCGCTAGAATATCACGGCGGCTCATATTGGGTGATCATTGACAATATCAACATAAAATTCTTCTTACTTGTCTTCATGTATTTGTTATGGCGCTAGTTTGAAGGTGTCTAAATATCACAGCAGCTCATATTGGGTGATCATTGACAATATCAACATACAAACGTACTAGTTTGTAATCACGGCGTATCCGATCCGTCAAGTAACGACATTTTCAGTCGAGAGCCATTTTCAATTGTCTACACTATTAATTCCAGTGAATGCAAATTCCTAGCATTACAAACCTGAAACATCTCGATGTTTCGACAAGCACTTTTTAGGTCTTTTTAGCATAACCAGGCAAAACGTTAACTAGGATATTGTTTTGCGATATCTAGGTCAGTAAACAGAACACTGTTGCTAAAATTGAACTACAAAACAGTAAATGTTAAAATATTTTTCTAGATTTATTCCGGCATAATACCCGAAACATTCTATGGTTCTGTTAATAAAAATTATTAAGAACATTCATTTCTACATCACTTTAAAATGCTTAGTCATTGTTTTTGAGTATTAACCCTATCCAGACCGGGGGGGGGGGGGGGGGCTTTTGGAGCCCGCTCGAACTTTGAAGTTGTGTCGTTTCAAAACGGTCGATGCAATGACCACCAAATTTGGTGACTTTTCCTAAAATTTATCTGGGAACATTTTCACGTTAGCGTCCTTTGTCCACCGACATTGACGTTTCCATAGCAACCGCTTTTTGACACCTATGTTTTACAAAATTAGCATTTTTCGCTTTAATCAAGGTTATTTCACAGATTTCTTATTGAATTAATATTTTCCACTTAATTTAGCGATAATTGATCAAATTATGTATAATTGTTTATTAATTAAGGTTAATTAACGGTAATTTTAGGAAAATGTGGAATATGAAATGTCAAAATCCAGGATGGCGGATCGAAGTTTTACTAAAGGCCGTTTCTCTCTATAATATTATTATTGGTTCATATTTGGATTGTAAAACATTTTCCCACAATAAACTAAGCTTTAGCAGTTCATTTGATTTATTTTTCGGTGTTTTTTACCAAAATAAACACGTTTGGACTAATTCAAGATGGCGGATCCAAGATGGCGGATCCAAGAATTTATTTCTAGTATATTACGTGTCTGTGTAATTCCATTATCTCTAAACATTTATTGTCAAAATATCATAAAAATGTCTATTTCACTTGAGAAAGCTTTTTTTAATTCATTACGTACATGAAAAGCCATAATTTGCAAAGATAACTGTTCCAGCTTTTAAGAACATGTACACATCACTGCTATGACGTCACACGCTGTTACCATAGCAACAAAGTGTACGAATTCATTTACTTTTACTCCTGCATCAATATGTGAAAGTTTGGTATGAACACTACCGTTTGTTTCAGAGATATGCCTTATAGAACGTTTCAGTTGGTTATTTCATTGTATATGACGTCATAATGACGTCACTGTTATTGTTAACAACACCAAAAGTGTTAGTAAACGTAAGACTTTCATCAAATAGGTAGCTGTTAAAGTCTTGTTGCTATATGTTTAGAATTGAGAAAATATTGATGAAAGACTGTTTTAGCCAATAAAATCGACTATATGACGTCATAATGACGTCACGTTACGTCATTATGACACCAAAGTATCTGTAGTTACTAGAATTCATGACAACATTATCCTGTGTAAATTTGGTGGTCATAGCATAAGCGGTTTCAAAGTTACATAGGGGGGGCTTCTGGAGCCCCCCCCCCCCGGTCCCAGACGGTCAAAAAAAGCCCGGTCTGGATAGGGTTAATGTAGGTGTTGTAGTTAATTTATTTTTTTTATTTTAGGTAATTTTTGTTTTTCCTTTTCTCAAATTTATTAGCATATATTAATTACCATACCCAAAAACAATGGAAAAATAAAAATTACCCGAGATAAAAAATTAACTACAACATAGGCATGCTATTTTTAACCTCATGTTATCAGAAATAGGTTTCATTTTTTCAATAGCTTATACATTAAAGCATATACTGGTAATTTTCGCGTACTCTAAAAAATCCAGTACACATTGTCATAACAATAAACTTCACTTAACTTTTAACCAACGTGTTGTGAAGCTCATGGGCAAATTCGGATGACATTCAAACAATCGCAATTTCAGCACGAAGTTAGTTCGTTTCACCACTCGTTCTTTTCAGCCCCCTGGGCTAACTTTGAAGTTCAGCGCCAAACACTGTAACTCTTGAGAATGAAAAACAAATATTGTCTGAGCTCTGGATATCCGTTTTCTCCAATACATTTCTGGAAAATCGGGGGTTTTGTCGACTGGTCTTGTACTTTTAAATGAGTAGTTTCGTAGGGAAAAGTAATTTAGAAAATAAAACTGGGGGAAAGTTCAAAAACACTTCGATTCGTAGACATGTACGATTGGACATATGTTTTGTAAGTTTTGCGTAACCTCGTTCCCAGGGCCTGCTCCGTTTTCAAAATGGCCGGCGGTTGTCGACACAAACAGTACGTGACATGACAGGGCGATCTGACAGGGCTTAAAAACGGCTGAACATGCGCAGTAGAACGCAGGCCTGGTTCCCGCGATTCCATTTTCAAAATGGCGGACGACGAATCAGAATTCAACACGTCATTGTAACGACCCCATGCGGCGTTGTGCTCGCTCAAGGAGTTCAAAACAACTTGTGTGAATTTTATAAACATTCGTGCTGGAGATTTGATTATAATCAAGAAAATCGGAACAATGTTCTTTGATTTATCAGGCGAAGAACGCTATGCCTTTCAAAGGAAGCGTTCACCTTCCTCGAATTTGCTTTAAGTGCAGTTTTACCGTTAACTAAGGTCGTCTCAAGTTCTCTAAGGTTTGGAAGTACAAATTTTTGAACCTTAACTTATTTATTTCTACGAAACATATCAAAAATGACTTTTTTTAAGAGCTCTTGAAAGGTGGACTTCCAGTTTAATTTTCTATAAAGGCGAACGAAGGCTTCTTTACTGCGAAGCTTGCAGACATGCAAGTACTTTTATCGCCATGATCCATTATTTCCCTTTGTGATTTTGCAAGCAACTCGAATTTCAACTTGTACGTGTTTACACACTCAGTCAAGGGAATTAGTTCTACTTATTTTCAACGGTAGGATATCTAGAGTTCATGTTTACAAGCTCTGTAACTCATTAAAATGTTTTTAACTCACGAAACTGTAGTGTTGATATATCTACGTTTAGTAAATTTGAACTGACTTTAAATAGGCGTATCCGTTTTTTAAGTCGTTTTGTATCAGCTTACAACAACAACAAATTACTATGTGCATTCCTATACGTTATTATAAATATAATTATGATTAGTAGCGATTGACTATAATTCAAGAATACCTTCTCAACCAACTCGAGTATGATACATGTACTTGTGACCTGTGACATGTAGCATTGGTTTCTTGGAGGCTGTTCTTTAATATTGGACTATATCTAGTTCCACGAAAACATGCAAATCAGAGTGATCACACTTTGTTGTTTTATGCCGTGAAGGTTCAATGTTTCGGTGATCAGTGTTATAGCTCTAAACAACATAAACACAGTAAACAATTTTGCCTAGTACTCATCGCTCATACAACTACTGTTCCTTCCAATGCAAAAAGCTTCAATAATGGTGACAAAAGGAAGACAAGTACTGCCAATCCACCAATTACTATATGGTCTGATTTTGAGAAGGGCATGCTTTGCCTCAAATCACCAGACTTCAATTAAAACACAGACCTAATGGTGGAAGGCAAGCAATTTCAGATACAAACTCAACTCTAAACATAATTTATGCTAATGTCAAATGCCTGCCTACCCAGGTGTAAAAATTGATCAAATTTCCTAGTGTTGCCCAGGGGGGAGGGGGGATGTTCAAGGTTCAATTTTACCAGTATATTATATAGTAAATTGTACTGGTAATAACATGGCAATGGAGGGGCTAAGGGTTGGGGGTGACCCTACAGAAACTGCACACACCACTCCCTGGAGGTACATTGATGGATTTGTCGATTCCAGCAGTGCCTATGTCCCTGGGCATTAGCATTTTGTAAAAAATAAAAATTGGTTAATGACCCATGACAGGCACAAAAAGGCTGTGCAAATGCCAACATTCTTTGCATCTACTCTAATCAACAGAAAAGTGTTTTCCCTCAGTTTTCCTCTGGTGACCGATTTATAGAGCAAGTTTGCAACAAATTCTTGTCAAATACATGTAGAGCCAGGATTCTTTGAGGTTGAAAACACAAGGATCTTAAATGCCTCAGGTTACACTGAGGGCAATTTAAATTTTATTTACTTTTTTAATCCAAGAATTTTCTGTGTATTTTAAAAAGTGGACATCCATGACCACAGGAAACCCAGATACCCTTCTGGAAAAGACCGCTCCTGTATACCATACATTGTTTCCTATCTATGTATAGTGACAGACATTACATTATTGTGCCAAAGTGGAATTGTATTAAGTCAGACAATGTGGGCCTCTTGTGATCTCACATTGATTTGTTGGTTTGTCCCCTTAATAGGCTTTTTGACCAGAGACCCTCGCATGCGAAACTGTACACTATACAAACATAAACAGTCGAACCTCCATGATATGGAAAGTGTCTATATTATAGAGGTGTTTGTATAACAGAGGAAGGGATTGTATGAATTTTGGTACCTTCGGGACCAAGAGAACTGTCCACAATAGAAAGGTGTTCGTGTTATGGAGATGTCCTGGCATAAGGACGGGTTTGACTTGAATTCTTTGGAAAATGGAAATA
The DNA here is from genome assembly GCA_024195265.1 of Dendrophyllia cribrosa. Lineage (NCBI taxonomy): Eukaryota > Metazoa > Cnidaria > Anthozoa > Scleractinia > Dendrophylliidae > Dendrophyllia > Dendrophyllia cribrosa. The sequence goes on along the minus strand of JAJLRJ010000012.1, from coordinate 12,888,250 downwards.
TCGTGGAAGACATACATTGTATGCTATAAAACATAAATATCACGATTGACATATGCAATGAAATCTTTTATTAAACTACATTGACCTCGTCTCCAGGGCCCTCTCCGTGTTCAAAATAGCAGCCCGTAGAAATTTAAGGGTGGGACCAAAAATGATGCAAAAAATTTTTCAAAATCGAGCGTTAAAGCCCCAATCAAACAGTGCGTGACGGTAGACAATAGCATGGTTGAGAGTTTTGATCATGCTTATGTACAGTAAATAATGGCTGTAAGAGATGATTAATAGGACTCCAGTGTCTGTGAAAAATACACAAGTTATGCAAGGTTATCAAGTGGTGACATCTCACGATTCACTTCGCAATCAGTATTGTACACCTCAGTGTAGAGCGGCAGATATTTATCTTACCCGTCCGCATTGCGGCTTGGAAAATATGTATCGCTATTCACCTCTACTTCGGTGAGTTTGACGAGCTTGCATTTTTGTTATAGTTTACATTGTTATTGTTAATTATAACAAAAATGCAGGCTCGTCAAACTCTGGCTTGTTGTTTGATTTCACTAATTGAATTTAACTATTGTCTCAAGGCCGTGAGCAGATCTCAAAACACCAGCTGGATTGCTGTAGCGCAAGTGCAGAATTATTTACATCAACCAGTTTAGGGAAGGATTTGAACAGTTTGATCCATAAATTCAAATAATTAATTCCCTTGCCTTGAATGTGAGTGACTTTATATTCCTTATCTATTGGAATTTCTTCATCATGAAATGAACCGTATGTCATAACTTAGGTATTGTTTTCTGCATATTTGCCAAAACCCTTTAACCTGCTTTGGCTTGTAGGCTTTAGAAGGTAAAATATACAAAAAGGGTTGATATATCATGTCTATGTTGTAATTAAATTATTTTCTGGTTTAAAAATTCTCAAACCAGTTTAATTTTATTTCATTTGTCTCAAAAACATTGCCACAATCTGAGAAACAATTGAACTGGTTTGACAATATTATTAAACTGTCAAGTAAGTAATGCACATCTTACTTTATGTCTTGTCCTATTGAATGCTAAAAACTGCCATTATGGTTGAAAAGGAAAAAGAAACAAATATATTTTGATTGAAAAATCTTCTGTAATGATTATCAAGGAACATTTGTTTCTTTTAACTTTCAACAGTACATTACTCATGGTGACTTGTTTATTGTGTTGTTGGTTTAGGAAAAATATTTAAAAAGGAAAACACCTTTTGACAAAAAGTAGACAATAAAACAGAGGCTTAGAACAATAATTTTGGTAACAAAGATTGTAATATCATAGACAATGAGCACATGGAACTACAGCTGATCACATCTTAGCTTGCTACAAATACAATTCCAAGTCAACACAAACTTTAATCACCATTTTTCATTTGCGACCGTACATACCACAAGTATGACTGTGCTACAGCTGTATATGCAATGATGAGCACAGTGAAACGTTTTGTACCTCACAGTACCTTTTTTAGCTAGGACAACAGGTGAAAAGCTATCAAATGCTGCTGCTACATCAATGTAGCTCCACAGTTTATAATTAAATGTCCTTCACTTGGTCTTTAAAAATCAAATTCAATTTGGCTTCAGCAAATGTTAACGTCAGAAAATTATAATATTTTATTAATATAAAGCTTATTTGTATGCTGCTAAAATGCAAAGATTTAAAAACATTTTAAATATATTACTGACCTGCAGCCATGATTACATGCACTGTTTTGTTCACAAAACATAAATAAATAAAGCTATGTGGTAGGAGATGATGATAGGATTGCAGAACTTCATTTGATTAGTTCGAAGATCGGATGACCTGAGCCAAACGATTTTAAAATATCGAGGAAGCCAGCTAGAGAATTTGACAAGCCTGACATTTCGTCGTTCTCTTCCGTTTCGTCTCGAACAGGAGAATAAAAACAAAATGAAACAATGAAATAAATCCTTACCACCATTAAAGGAATGGTTCCAAATGTGTCCAGTTTTGAGATCGAGCGACCAAATAAAGACAGAGTAAATAAAGCAATTAAATATAAATGGAGTGTTCGACTTTTCAGCTGCATTAATGCTGTTGTAGGTAACTGCAGAAGAACATAATTCAAAGGATATTTCTCCAATAAGTGACGGCCAATAGTCAGTCAATATTTCTTATAATGAAACGATCTAAGACATCTTAGATTATCCCTGAAGTCAAACTTTCCGTGCTCATACGAGCATCAAAGCCGTCCGCCATTTTGAAGAATTTTTCTCCGAGAAAGCTTCGCGCAACCGCATTAATGCTTTCATGATGCGTTTTACGTCATATCTCTCAGCCAATCAGCCGTTTTTAAGCCCTGTCACGTGACATTGAAAAGATGGCAAAGGCATAGGAAAGTTGTTTTGGCGGCTGAAACTGAATAATCATCATGAAGCATTAATAACAGCCACATTCTTCAGTGATTTAAGCTAGCTGGGTTCGGTTCTCTTCAATGAGTAGAGGTGAGCTTTTAGCGGTTAAAAAGATAAAGTACCATTTATGTATGAGGCGCTAAACACAATGAACTTATGTTCATTCCATCGCTATTCAATTGTTTGTTCGTCAGTGATGTTACTCAGATTTTATGAACTTAACTAGTGCTTTGTTAAGACTAGTTTCACTAGCGACATAAGCATAAACATAAGCTGCATTGGCGAAAGCATAATAATTTGAGTCAAGTGAAAACGATTATCGACATAAGACAGCTGACTGATCTGTTTGCTTATCCTGGCACTTATGCTTCTGCTTCTGGTTATGCTTATGTCGGCCCCGTTCTCTGGACATAACCGCTTGTGCGTATGCTTGCGCTTGCGCTTATGCTTTTTCACTGAACATTAAGTGATGTTATGCTTCCGCTTGTGCTCATGTTTATGCTTTTGTCGCTTGTGAAAACCAGGCTTTATAACGTACTCTTTCAACTTTAATATGCAAACAAAACTAAATTGACTTATCATGGAACGTTTCGACTACTGTTATCCATATCATTGTGTTATGTTCATTGTACCATGTTTTCTTTTATGAACTTTCAACACCGTCAGCTCACTTAGCTTCAATGTCATAAAATGGACTTGTTCCCATTCCATGTCTTTTTCAATATTTCTCATCTGTTCACACTTCAATCTTTAAATGAAACATACGTTTGATTGTAACCAAGTTTTAAATAACTGAGAATTCATGAATGCATGCTTTTATTTTGTCAACGAGGCATGACTGCATTCATTTGATCACGACGAGATAAAAGTTGTATCCCTAAATTGGTCATCTGTTCATTTTTACGGATTTGTTTGAATTCGATTTTTCGTTTTTTTCGATTTTTCGTTTCCATTGTGATTTTACTCGATGTCGGTTTGACAGAAACCATGCAAACTTAGCTCAACAAACAGGACTAAACAAGAATCGTTTCTTGGACAAAACCGAAGGATCTCGAAGGTACGTAGTTTGCGATGAGTATCCGTCATTGATAAGTAAATTTTCAGCCGAGAGCCATTTTAACTAAACCATAAATATCACTAGAAAATACAAACTATGTTAATATAATTGTCTAGATTTATTTCTACATTCATTCCCGAAGCATTCAATGGTTCATTTAAAAACATACTTAAAAACATTCATTTCTAGAACATTTTAGGCTAATCAGTCATTGTTATTGAGTGTCAATATAGGCATATTGTTATTTTTACCCTGAATTGTTACGAGAAATATAGGTTTGATTTTTCATTAGTTTATATAAGCATATACTCATCTTCACATACTCTAAATAATTCAGTACCGATTATCATAACATAAATTTCACATAACTTTTAGCCAACGTGTTGCGAAGCTCGTTGTCAAATGTGGACGACATGAGGATATTCATGCAACTCTGAAATCAAGGACCCCTGCCGATGTTTTGCGAAAACTTCGTAAAACATCGGCATCCGTGGTTTTGACGTCGGCTCTTAAGAAATGTGTTAAAAATCAAATTGTTCACATTCCTATCTTTCAATGAAATCAAGAGTCCTTCAAGTCGATCAATAAGAGACAGGCTTTTTCGGCCTTAAATGTCAGCGCCTCATAAACACTCAAACAGACACCGTTTAAAAATCGATTGAAAATACAGATCGCAATTGCCCGTTTGTCCATGTACAGTGTACACACAAATGCTGTAATCACCCGATATATATTTTTATAATAACACAAACATATTCCACATGCTTAGATTGACGTGAAGATTTAATTTGTAAATTGGCTCGGTTAACTATTTTTACACTGACGTTTTTACGCTGACGTTTTTACGCTTTTAATATACCTGCTTGAAGTAAGAACAAAACAACAGTAACATGGTAATAATTGCAGTATTTACGGGAAGAAAGAACGCACTGCAAGGCGGTGTATTTGAAATCGCATAATTTATCATGATACTCGAACAAAACCCCGAAAATTGTCCTTTTCCTAAAATCAAACACTGATTCAAATACACATTTTAAAAGCTTAAAACAACTCTATATTTTCCGATAATTATTACTACTAACTGAAACATCTGGAGCAAAACAATTCTGACAGAAACACACCCTTGAAAGCGAGCTACCGGCAAACAACGAGCACTATAAATTGCGCGACCGGCCTCTTCACTTGCCGACAACAATACATAAGTAGGTAGTTCAAGAACTAAAAGGAAAAACTGTACAATTTTGTTCACTTATATGAAACCAAAACTACCCTTACAATTCTAGCTTGCGTGGCAATCATTCAAATAGAGTCTTGCGCGAGACAGCTATTTTGCTCTCTGAGAATCTGACCGCGGCTAACTTTCAGAACTTTAAAAGCATGTAAAATCCTCAGAAACTCTTGCTACGCAGGTTATATTACAATCGTATCGTTGTTTTAGCGAACACCAGAGAACAGATTCAAAAATAACCTAACAGCAATTATTATAAAATCGCTTGTTGAATTTCAAACTATTACTACATTGTTCTCAATAAAATAAATCGCTATTGTTAAAATCCTAATTAACCTTTAAAACTAACAGATCGCTTTTAGAATGTCTTGCAACTTAAAAAGACTAAGCTTCTCTGTTGCTTCAGGGTTGAAAGCCAAATGAAATTGATTGATTGAATGAGAAAATAATCTTAAATATATTCAATTTTGTTTTGTTATGATCTTGAATTTAATAAACAAAGAAGCACCCGGGGAAAATAATTCCCACAGATCCACAGCCTAAAAAGACCAAGCTTCTCTGTTGCTTCAGGGTTGAAAGCCAAATGAAATTGATTGATTGATTAAATATATTCAGTTTTGTTTTGTTATTATCTTGAATTTAATAAACATAAAGAAGCACCCGGGGAAAATAATTCCCACAGATCCACAGCCTAAAAAGACCAAGCTTCTCTGTTGCTTCAGGGTTGAAAGCCAAATGAAATTGATTGATTGAATGAGAAAATAATCTTAAATATATTCAGTTTTGTTTTGTTATTATCTTGAATTTAATAAACAAATTAATAAGAAGCACCCGGGGAAAATAATTCCCACAGATCCACAGCCTAAAAAGACCAAGCTTCTCTGTTGCTTCAGGGTTGAAAGCCAAATGAAATTGATTGATTGAATAAGAAAATAATCTTAAATATATTCAGTTTTGTTTTGTTATTATATTGAATTTAATAAACAAAGAAGCACCCGGGGAAAATAATTCCCACAGATCCACCGCCTAAAAGACCAAGCTTCTCTGTTGCTTCAAGGTTGAAAGCCAAATGAAATTGATTGATTGAATGAGAAAACAATCTTAAATATATTCAGTTTTGTTTTGTTATTATCTTGAATTTAATAAACAAATTAATAAGAAGCACCCGGGGAAAATAATTCCCACAGATCCATAGCCTAAAAAGACCAAGCTTCTCTGTTGCTTCAGGGTTGAAAGCCAAATGAAATTGATTGATTGATTAAATATATTCAGTTTGGTTTGTTATTATCTTGAATTTAATAAACATAAAGAAGCACCCGGGGAAAATAATTCCCACAGATCCACAGCCTAAAAAGACCAAGCTTCTCTGTTGCTTCAGGGTTGAAAGTCAAATGAAATTGATTGATTGAATGAGAAAATAATCTTAAATATATTCAGTTTTGTTTTGTTATTATATTGAATTTAATAAACAAAGAAGCACCCGGGGAAAATAATTCCCACAGATCCACAGCCTAAAAGACCAAGCTTCTCTGTTGCTTGTTGATCGTCCTGATCACAGTACAACAAACCAAAACCAACAAACCTTTCCAAGATCGCATCCAGAGGATTGTTCCTTCAGCGCGTCCAAGCAGTTCTTGGCGACTATACCCGCTCGTTTGATTTTCAATCGCGGCCTTATAGATATATTTCAACCCAAACAAAGCGTTGCCGGTGGAAACGCTGTACGTGTCTGTTCCTAAACCAGACAACGGGGTCGTGCTCGTCCCAGGCTCATTGTCCCTGGTATTCAACCTCGTCGTGAGCGGGCAGGTAAACAACTACCTGGTAAACAACGTCTCTTGGGCGCTTGTCTCAAGCCTTGTTGTCAAGTTTTCCGGAGAGAAGCTGCAAGACACCAATGCCTTTGACGTTTACAAGCTTTATGAGGACCTTTTCCTTTTCCCCAACGAAGTAACATGTTCCTCGAAGGGATACAGTCTTTGGATTTGTGCAAAATCCGTTCAAATGCAGGAGACAAGCCAAGCTCTGGTGTTGACGCGGAGAAGAAGCTGAATGCGGTCTACGGGAACAAATACAAAATACACCTTGACAACGAGATCTCGAAAGATCACGGTGTTTTCTATCCACATGCTCTGGCTGAAGCGCTTGTGTTCGAGATAAAGCTTGTCCCAGCCAGCATGGTTGTTAAAGGCTCCGATGCTAGCAAGCTGGCCTATGAGTTGACGAACATTCAGCTTGAATATGACGTACTAAAATCCAAGACACTGACCAGCGTTGCGGAAAGCGCCTATCTAAATGGCAATGAGTTCCTGTACGAGCACGTCACCCACCACAAAATCATCACAGTCAACAAGGCAACAGACGCAGTGATCCACGAGGACATCAGCGCCCCACGCCGGTCAATGAAAGGCATTCTCCTTCTCTTTAGCGAAACCCATGCGGGTGGCGCAAGGGACTCGGAAAAGTTCTTCAACCCCGACATCACCAGCGTGAAGGTTACCATTGACGGCGTCCCCAATCAAATCTACAGCCAGGGTATTGAAAGCCGAGACATGTGGGAAGAGGTTCGCCGGCACTTCGGCGAGAAGGCGGGTGTTGACAGCAACATGGACGCCACAAAGTTCTACACGGGGGACAAATTCGCCCTCTTCATCGATCTAAGGTCGATGGCTGACAAAAGCCTACACGGCAGTGGCCTCCGGCTGGTAAACACAAAGAACGGTGTCCTGCTCGAGATCGAGAGGACCACGGGGGGGGGGGGGGGGGGGGGGGGCAGCGGCACCATGAAAGGCCACATTTTCATTATCTCAGACGCAATGTTCGGCATTGCAAATCGTGGCTGGAATCGATTCAGTATTAAGAAAACACACACATATAGAGAATGGACCCACGAAAGCTGCCCTTTAATGCCGGAATTATTGGGCCGACTAATTCTGGCAAAACACAGTATCTCCTGAACCAACTCCGTGGCCTCTTCCGTGGCAAGTTTGACTATATCGTCCTCCTGTGCCCAACCTTTGTCAACAACAAGACCTACTATGGTTTTGTGGACCACGAGTCGCGCATTTTTGTGATAGACTGCCAGCAGCATGAGATTGAACCCTGGTTGACTCTATCAAGTTACCACTTCAACGGGACTAACACTCTCATCATTCTCGATGACTGCGCCGCTTTGAAAGCCGTGAAAGGCCGCACGGGTCAACTTGTCTCCCTCGGATTCAGCGCGCGCCACAGTGGCATCTCCATGTGGGTGCTCACCCAACAGGTAACCAGCATTGCGAAACCCTTTAGGGAAAACGTGGCAGCAATCGTGCTTTTTTACACCCCATTGGGCAAAACAACGAAGGCCATCTTCGATGACTATGCCGGCGAGCTCTCACACGAAAAGTACAAAGAGCTTATTGCACGAGTTAAGGGGCGCAAGTTTTCTCACCTTGTTTTCTCTCTGTGACATCCATATGGGATTGAAGTGAAAACATAAACACACACTTATATATACACTCGCTCTGGGTGCTGAGCAAGATGAACGCCCCCACCAAGCTTCACAAGCTAACAGCCTTCTACCAGCTTTTGGGTGAATTGCGGAGTAAGACAGACGAAATGCAATTCAAAATTATCAAAGCCGCCGGTGAGGATGATCTGGGCCAGATGCTTCTTAGCCGCTACCCTTTGAAACTCGTAGAGATACCAGGCACCATGGCCGCCCTTATTTTAGAGGTTGAAAGGCTTTTGCCTGACATCAAGAAAATAATTGAAATTTAAAAACACAATATATATATACATGATGGCGTACGCAAACCCTGATGAGGCTGCAATGAATGAAGTTATGCAGCTCCGTGCCCTCAGAATTAGTACCCCTCGGTCTGATAGAGGGGAACCCCATCCGGCTCAACACGAGAAGCTGGCAATTCTGGTCTCCACTGGCAAATCAAAAGAAGCCATCCGTGCCCAGCTCAGGGATGTTGAAAAATTTACAAAAGGTATGACGCCTACGTCGGCAATAAGACGACTGAGTCTCTGATTGACAGCGTTATAATGCTTGTAACCAAAGGCGCTGGCATGGTTGTTCCAATTAACGATGTGAAAGAGTTGCAGAAAGAACTCAAAAATGACTACATGATCAATCATGAATTGTCATCTCTTGCGGGAAACCTTGCACTGCGATGTGGTAAATTCTTGGCATTGGCAAATGCTGCTTTGATCACTACAAAACACATCGACTTAAAAAAGGAGCCCGAAGAGCCACCACCTCCTCCTCCTCCTCCGCCACCCAGGCCTCTCACAAGGGACAGTGAAGGTTACCCACTAGTGGGCTTTGAAGAAGTTGACAATTAATCTGAAAGGAACCATGAAGGAACCACGAAGGAATCAGATAGATTATTTTTCAAAAACTTATATCGTGTATATATCGTGTATATAAAGTGTAGAACTAGATATACGAACTATATATAGTATAGAACTATATATAGTGTAGAACTATATATATATATATATATATATATATATACACACACGATGGAGGCACAAGCTGCGCAACCGTTGCCGACGATACGTGAAGAAACAACAACCAACACGCACGTTACATCTGATACCCCAATAACCGCTCCGGCAAAAAACCCTGGGCGTGTTGCTTCTGGCAAAAGACTAGCAGAACGCAATTGTATGGCAAGAGAGGCAAAAAAAACGGACTGTCGAAGCAACAAAGTCGACAAATGATCCAAGCCAGGCGAATACAGCCACTGGCAGCGACAACACAGACAGCAGCAACAACTCTGGCTTCTACATTCTAACAGCTGCCGGCGTGATTATATCCGACTTTGGTGTGTATTTCCAACGTGAAGTCATTATGAAGACACTTGGGCGCAACCAGACCCCTGCCCCTGCCCCTGCCCCTGCGCCGGCAGCAGAGGTAAATGATCCTCCACCCACACAGAGGCCACCCACACAGACGCCACCGAAACGAAGAATTCGTGGGATGGAATAAAATAAAGAAACACACATATATACTCACACAATGGTAAATGTCATACAACGTTTCGTAAACGGGGCTGCAATCGGTGGCATTCTTCTTGTTTTGGTTAAATTCAACATCTGCGCCATTAAAACAGTTTGGCAATTAACAGCATATCTAACCACAGACGATGAGGAGTCGACCGAAATTTAAAATCATATATATACACCATGTCTGACAACAAGCTCGTGAAATCTTTGCTCGATGCTGCAACAATCACTGGCCTTGTCGCCGGTATTGGGTGGATTGGCGAAAGACGATCAAGGAAAACCTCACGGCCGACCCCAGCGCGAATCTCATGAACAACGTAAAGTTCACGGCCGCCATGGCTGGGAGCATCGCGCTCAAGAAATACCTTGAGGACCAGAAAATCCTTCCCACCTCAATGTAAAAACACAATATATACACACGACAAAATGGCCTCAATCGCTATTATGATTGGTGGAGCAATTCTCAATGCAGCCGCTTTTACTGGCGGCAACTATATCGCAAAAGCTCTTTCCGGGGATAACGACCAAGCCGCCCTGGATGAGAAGATCAGGCATGACAAAGCATTGGAAGCATATCAAGCGGCTTGGGCCAAATATCAGAAAGACCGCACAAAGTTCCTCGACTGGGTTGCAACCAATGATCGGATCAAAGACCAGGCGAAACAAAACTTCCAAGACACCGACCAAGCTCTGGCGCTTTACAGCCAAACCCATCGGGGCCAACGTCCTCTGCACATCAGCGCAAAAGAACCCGAGTTATCTGACTTCTATAAACCCAGCCCACAGCAGAAGCAGACGAGCTCTTGTTTATCGGCACTGGCGCGCTCGCCATTGGGTATGCAGCTTTTCGCTTTCTTTAAAACCCATTAATATATATGTATATATATACGCATACGCGATGCGATGGATGCTAAACTCTCAAAGATCTATTACAGCGCTAAAGGCTACTGGAAAGGGCTTGCCGCTGTCAAAAAGCTAGCTGCAGCGGCTAAAGTAGATGAGGGGGTGGCAAAAAAGTGGCTCGTCAAACAAGCCCTTTGGCAGGTTTACCTCCCAGCGCCACGCCACATCCCTCAGCCAAAGTTTGATGTCTTCACGCCCAATGCGGTGCATGAAGCGGATCTACTTTTTTTGCCCCACGACAAACTTCCTCGTGGGAGAAAGGTTTACAAATATTGTTTGACGGTTGTTGATGTGGCTAGCCGTTACAAAGCAGCAGAGCCCTTGACTTCGAAAGAGCCTCTAGAGGTTTCAAAGGCCTTTCAGAAGATTTACAGACGCGGGCCTTTGACATGGCCACAACTGTTGCAGGTTGACCCTGGGCGTGAGTTTATGGGGGCTCTGACAAAGGCTATGGGGGATAACAAAACGGCCATTCGTCGCGGGCGCGTTGATATCCACAGAGATCAAGCGATAGTTGAAAGATTCAACCGAACCCTGGCTGAACACCTGTTTGGGCACCAGTATGCGGTTGAAATGCGCCTTCCCTCTGGCCAGAGATCGACTGAATGGGTACGAGCCTGACGTTGTGTCGTCTTTAAACAATGAAGTGACTAGATTGACTGGCAAGAAGCCCGCTCAAGCAGTAAGGGAGAGGGCCGTTTCTGCCAAACCCTCTACCCCCTATTTGAGACCAGTGGGAGAGAAGGAGAAGAAGCTCCCTCCCCGGGTGAGTGTGAGATATTTGTATCAGCCTGGCGAGCTTGAGGGCGGTGGTAGGCGGGCGACCGATCCGATCTGGTCAATGAAGGTCCACAACATTGAGAAGGTTGTTACCAAACCAAACGAGCCTGCCGTCTATTACCTTTACGATGGACCCAAGCGGGGCTTCGTCCGTGAGGAGCTGATGGTTGTGCCGCCTGATACTCGGTTGCCGCCGATATCTTTGTGACCGTATGCCAATGTGTGGACGCCATCCTCCTGCAACCAGCGCTTTGAGTCAAACGGTGAGAGCGTTGTCTTGTTTAGATGCACACCATAGATCTGGTGATCCACGCTCCTGAGCATATCCATCCAGTGTTTGAAGGCCTCCTTTTTGAAGAGGGCGTCCTTGTAATTCTGGTGTGTAATCTCCTTCTTCGTCACAACCTTGGTCGTGCCCTTCGCCTTCTTGATGTTTTTGTCACCCTCGAGAAGGATTGAGTACATCTTTGACTGCAACGCGACAACCTCCGAGATCGGCTTGCCTGCACACTCGTCCTTCATCTTGCCGATAACCTTCTCGTTCTTCTGGCTGTGAAGAGGGTGGTCTTTCGGGAAATCACTCGTGTCAAACTCGTGGATGTTGGCTTCCATGTCTTTGTACACGTCCTCTGTCTTGATTTCCAGGAGCAGTGAGTCTGTGTCAGTGTATATTAGCTGGCAGTTCGAGCCGTATTTCCGATCTAGATAGAAGTAATAGAACTCGTACATCAACGTCTTTGAGAGATCAAGCACGCACATGCCCGTGTAGACAGGCCTGTCCATTTTGATCTTCTCTTTGCGCATCTGGATGCCAGCGAGGGTTTCGCAGAAGATTGCGCTCCTTTCATAGAGAGGGTTGGCGAGCAGCTTCCGAAGCTTGTCTTCCTCATCCGATCGAACCAGGCGCACATGGACTCTGGTTCTGAGGTTTTCCATCGTCTTGCCAAATACTGAGTTGTTCATGAGCTTGTAGAAGTTCTTCTCGAAGTCTGATGTGGCCTTCTTTCTGAGCTCTGTGTTAAGTCTGATGTAGGGCTCCATCCAGTCCTTCTGCTCGAAGAAGAGTACCTTGTGCACTTTTTTGAGCTTCATTCCGAGACTGAGATATAGCTGAAGATTTCGTTAATGAAGGACATATCTTTCCTTATCCTTCAATGTGAGGAGCAGCTTGCTTGTCTTGTCATTCCCTAGGTTCAACTCTCTTGCAAGGGATCTTTGATATGGCCCCAGATGCCTCTGGGGCTAGTGGGTAAGAGTTGTGTTTGTCGTGGAGATATTGGGGATACTCCAAGTCAACCTCGAGTATGCAGTCTGTTTTCCTCCTAGGGCCAATCTTCATGATCTGCTCCACTGTTGGTGTTGTTCGGGCCCACCTAAACTTACCAATTGGAAGCGGCTGACTCATGGCTCAACCGTAGAGGTTGTTTGCATCGAGATAAAGAAGATATGACTTCTCCTTCTCCTGGTCAAAGTCGCTGAGGTATGGGTTGTTCGCCTTAGAGTAGCGCTTCATCTCTGTGGAAATGCCGCCTCTCGTTCCCTTCTCGACAAAGAGTTGCATTGTGTAGTCGGTCAGAAGCTCCAACTCTATAGCCGTGTGTTTCAGCAACGTATCCCAACTCAAACCAGGGCTTGTATAGTAATGCGCAGGGTCTAAACGGTAGTTCTTGAGGCATGTCTTCCTGAAGTTCTCAAACACATCTGCGAGGAGGAGGACGTCCGTTAGGAGATAGATGTTGTGGTAATCACCGAGATTCTCGCATTCGAAGGCATCCCACACTCGTTGCGCGTGCTCGTAGTCATCATCTGTGATGTGCTCCTTTTTGAGAAGGCCTCCTTCGGCGGAAGGAAGATTTCCTCGAAACGTCCGAAGGAATCCATGTACTCGTAGGGATAGACGCCCTTTCGGAGTAAAAGGCCTTTTTTTGCTGGATCCGTTTCGTATTGTTTTAAGATCTCGAAAGCTTCTGGTTTGATTGAGGTGACAAGGCTATCGAGGCTTTGTTGCATAAACTGGCAGCTGTCTATGAATCTAAGCTGGCCCATAGAGAAAGAGATATATTTCTCAATTGTTGTGGGGATGCATTTCAGTTTAGAACCGACCTCTGCGATTTTCTGCATCAGATGGTATCTTTTATCCTTTAAAGTTGTGAAAGACAACTGGGATTGTTATCTTCTTTGGGTCGATTCTGAAGTAACTTCTGTTGCACGTGTTGTGGGCCGCCCCGCGATACCTGCCAGTGATGTGACAGTGGTCTATTACTGCATCTCTGTAACATTCTCGCAGAAGAGGCCTGTCACAATATCTACAGTCGTCCTCAGGGAACTCTATCTCTGGCTTTTTCTGCCTCTTTGCCCACTTGCCGATTTTATATCTTCCATGCTCGTCTCGTGTTGTGAGTTTTAGAAACTCTCCGTAACAACTACTGTCACTTTTAGGCGCCCTCGTGTACCTGTGTACCTTGCCGCAGTACTCTCCTGTTTCTGGGTGGAAGAACTCACGCTCGTCCCTTGCATTGCGCACAATCAGAGTCTTTCCGCAGATATGGCAATCCGTGGCTTCGTTGAAGTCTTTCCAATCAACCCCTGTCATTTGCAATGGTTCTTTGTGCTCGAGAGCATCCCGTATCTCTACTTCAGCCCTCTGAAGAGAGACTAGAAACTCACGAACAGGGTTCTCTCCTCGGTAAATGTAGGGCTGGCCAACCGCGCCATCTGATCTGACAGCAATGAAGAAAAAACCCGCGGGGCTTGTGGACCTCAGTCTTTGTGGTGCTGCTTTGTTCCTTGGGTGGGATTCGCGCATCTAGCTTTTCGATGAGGCTCTCGCAGTCAGCATATATCACATACGGCACCTTCATCTGTTTTTGGTAGTTCTTAAAGCGAAGGATGTTTTCGCCTTCCTTAGGCATCTCGACTCTTGTTGGACGGTTTGAGGCTCCTTTGCAATAGACTTGATGGTCTTCGAGAAGTAATAATAACAAAAATAAAGAAGCCTTGCAAACATCTCACGCAGAAGTGTGTATGATGGTTTCTAGAGTGTTGTGAGTGAAGAAGCCTGCTTAGACTCTTTACAAGGCAGTAATGGTTGGCGGTTTCGAAGGTTCGAGGGTATATCTTTGTAATGAGCATGCCATTGATTCGTGGAATCTCCTCGCCTTCCATCTCACTGACACGATAGGTAACAACTTTGTTGTTCTGCCAGCCTAAAACATTGATTGCAATGTTAGTAAGCTTCTCGACCTTCGGTATTTCATGCAGCGGTGTTGGGAAGGAAATGCCTGTAAAGTAAAACCCATCGTCTGTTGTGTATTTACTGGACCTATCTGAGTGTGCCGCGGCTGGGTAGCGCACAGCCCTCGTTGCCCACCTCAGACAAGCATGATCTCTGTTTTTGATGTTTATTAAAGCTTGTTTTGCTTTTAGAGCCTGAAGAAGAGGGAAATAAGATCCGCCTCTTATTGGCTCATATCTGGCAAAGTCAAGGAATACTGTGTCTATCCCTGCAACTGTCCAGCCCGACCCGTTTACAACGATTTCAGTGACTTCTTCTCTTTTCCTGTTTATATTAATGTCGAGTCTTCTTTTAACAGCGTCCTCGTCAAAGACGTTGATGATTGCCGGCACCTCCTGTCTTAAATAGAACTCCGCACGCTTAACGTCTCTGTTCCCTTCTTTAACAAGTTTAATCAAGATGCTGTAATTAAACTTCAAAGGGCCGAGTTGGTTTGACTCTGATCTGATCACTCTGAGGATTTCAGGCTAGATCATGTTATGAAAGATAAGAAGATCCCTCACATGAAAATCTTCTGGAACATGCATTTTGTAACTGTGAAGCCAGTTACGAAACCCGAGGTCCTGAAGTTCAAATGGAAGATGCATGGGTCTTCGTGCATTCGCCATCGCGGTATATACGAGGGGTATGCATTTCTTCAATTGGTAACACCCGGCCCTTTGGTGCTCCATAGGGCTTCGTTTGGGTGAATGGAGGCCTCCTTGGACAAAAATCGGTAAAATTTAACTGCTCATTTAACCTTCTATGGGTGCCTGAGACACCCTAAAATGTGTGGCTCCGGACTAGCCGTTTATGTCTACTACAGGGGTGGGGAGGGGGGAGTTTTCAAACTTTGAGTGGAATTCAACCTGTTGGTCTGTTGTATTTCGAGTTGAAATATAAATGTTAGTGCAGTCAGGTTTAGTGAAAAAATTTTTAGCTGGCCTGTGGTTGGGCCGCCTTGGTCAGGGCTAACCGTGGGTGAGTTGCTGGGGAGCCGGTGTTGTGTGTCCAAGGAACAGGGGTGGGCAGAGGAGACTTTTTAAGACGTTGACTGCAATTCAATTGGTTGGCCTGTCTTGGTCTTGGCAGCCATGTTTTGTCAAATCCAGTTAGATATATTTTTAATGATATAATTGTCACTTTTTATATACTGAATGATTTTACCGAGTTTAAATAAAGTTATATGTATGTATGACTGTCTCTTAATTGTGGTGGTGGTGGTGGTGGGGGGGGGGGGGGGGGGGGGGGGGGGGGGGGGGGGGGGGGGGGGGGGGCGTGCGTGTCTGTGGTGTTAAATGCGTTGCAAATACAAATGAAATCCAAAGATCTCAAGTTGTTATTCGATGTGGTCAGGACGTAGAGTTGAGACCATGCAGATAACTGAAAATTTAATTTGCTAATAACAAGCTTAGATAGGAGCTCGTCTCAAAGAGAGTTACGGGGACCAATTCTAGTCGTCCTTCGTGGAAAGGTGTCCGTCTTAGACAAGTGTCCGCTCAGAGTGAGATGTGGTCTTTGGTGTTCGATACAATATAAGACGGACTAATGTGCTGTT
Organism: Dendrophyllia cribrosa; assembly: GCA_024195265.1. NCBI lineage: Eukaryota > Metazoa > Cnidaria > Anthozoa > Scleractinia > Dendrophylliidae > Dendrophyllia > Dendrophyllia cribrosa. The sequence continues at coordinate 12,872,048 of JAJLRJ010000012.1, read as the reverse complement.
TGCGAGGAATTGCGCTAAGTAGATTTTAAAAATTATTAAATTAATAATATCACCATCATCATCATTCTAAATTTAAAAGATCTGTTTTAGTCTCACAAATGGGGCCGTTTTGGTGTGTAAAATACAGCAATATAATAGGTATATATATAATATAATAGGTATATATATAATCAAAAGACCTGGGAGATCAGGCCGGGGTAGCACGTGCGTATGGCAATCTTGGCACTGCTTTTCTCAGACTCGATAATGTTGACAAAGCCATAGAACACCACAAGCTGGACCTCAGTATTTCAAAAGACCTGGGTAATAAGGCCGGGGAAAGACGAGCGTATGGCAATCTTGGCAATGCTTTTCAACAACGCGGTAATTTCAACGAAGCCGTAGAATACCACAAGCTGGACCTCAGTTTTTCAAAAGACCTGGGAGATAAGGCCGGGGAAGGACGTGCGTATGGCAATCTTGGCACTGCTTTTTACAGTCTCGGTAATTTCGACAAAGTCGTAGAATACAACAACCTACATCTTAATATTGCGAAAGAGGTGGGAGATAAGCACGGGGAAGGTCGTGCGTATAACAATCTTGGCAATGCTTTTGAAAGTCTCGGTGATTTCAACAAAGCGGTAGAATGTTTCCAGGCAAGCGTTAAGGTATTTAATGATGTAAGAAGTCTTCTTCGGTCAAGAGATGAGTGGAAGATTAGTTTTCGAAATGTATATAATCCAACCTATTCTGGTTTGTCTAGAGTTTTATTGAAACAAGACAAGATCAAAGAAGCTTTGTTTGGTGCCGAAGAAGGACGAGCACAAGCTCTAGTTGATCTTATGGAATGGCAATATGCGTCTAAAGTAGATCAGTTCGAGACACGAGACGGTGGTGATAAGAAAGATGACCTATTTAGCTGCATTTCATCATGCACAGCTTTTCTCTCCATAGACAACATTGACAAAGGTGTTAATATCTGGGTACTGTCAAAAGGTAAACCTGTTTACCACCGGAAAAGGGAGCTAGATAATCTCTTTTCAAAAGATGTGAAGAATGGAGCTATAATATTGGAGTCGTTAATTCAATGTACTTACATAAACATTGGTGTCCGTGCTGAAGTTAGGTGCGAGAATCGATCGTTGGATGCGTTTGTAGGAAAAGATGTTCATCCTGTTGAGAGATCGCCTAAGAAAAACTCACAGCCTCCTGTCTTTGAAGGGAAACATTTTTTGATGACGATCTTGTACGACGAAATAATTGCTCCAATTGCAAACCTCGTTCAAGGCGATGAACTCATCATTGTCCCGGATGGTCCACTGTGGCTGGTTCCATATGCTGCCTTACTGGACCACAATTCCAAGTACCTCTGTGAATCATTCCAGATCAGATTGATTTCCTCGCTTACCAGTTTAAAAATGATTGCTGATTGTCCATCAGGATACCACAGCAGGAGAAGTGCTCTACTTGTGGGAGATCCATACGTAGCAGATATTACAGACAGCAAGGGAAAGAAGATCTTAGATCAACTTCCATTTGCCAAAAAAGAAGTAGAAATGATTGGGCAGATTCTCAAGGTGACACCTCTCACGGGAGAAAAGGCCACAAAAGATGCAGTGTTGAAAGGGCTGCGTTCAGTTGCCTTGGTTCACATTGCTGCACATGGGCGCATGGAAACAGGTCAAATAGCTTTAACTCCAAACCCAAACCGCCAATCACGGATCCCTACAGAGGAAGATTTTATGTTAACAATGACCGATGTGATGAGTGTAAGACTGCGAGCCAGGCTTGTGGTGCTTAGTTGTTGTCACAGTGGTCGAGGGGAGATCAATGCTGAAGGTGTGGTCGGTATTGCACGTGCTTTTATGGGTGCTGGTGCTCGTTCTGTTCTGGTGTCACTGTGGGCGATCGATGACGAGGCCACGCTGGAGTTCATGAGAAGTTTCTACCATCACCTCATGGAAGGACGAAGTGCAAGCGAATCGCTGAACCAGGCCATGAAATGTCTCAGAGAATCAGACAAGTACAGTGATGTGAAATACTGGGCGCCTTTTGTGCTTATTGGCGATGACGTCACACTCCCATTCAAAGAAAACGAATGAGAGTTAATTGGTAAGCAGATTGTTTAAATGTTTAACTGAATTTATATTTTTGTAATAAGGTTAAGCCATTACTTGTTGTTTTTTTTTTATTTTTTTTATTTTTTTATTTATCCAGGGGCATCCATGTTGGTTATATTAGCAGATTTCGTTTAATTTAAGTTATTAAATATATTTAATGAAGCTGTATCACTGTTGATATTTCCCTTAAACTTGCCATGTTGCAATGTTCGTTGCAAAACTCGAAACTTCATGGCGCGGAACTTGTGAATTATGTTGTCAGTATTGAGAATCAATAGAAGTTCACATCTTTGCCGCGAAAAAAGTTCGTGGACTTTGAAATTGCTTTGTAGCTGTTTGCTAAAGCAAAACAGTAATTTGTTTAACTCTCATCAATACCTGCAAGGTTTGTTTTAGAAAAGCAGTTAAAGGGACACTGTCCCGGCTGATATATCATGTTTTCATGACTATGGAATCTCCACACCCTCGGGACGGGAAGAGGTGTCCCGTGTCCCCTTTAAAGGGACACTGTCCCGGCTGATATATCATGTTTTCATGACTATGGAATCTCCACACCCTCGGGACGGGAAGAAGTGTCCCGTGTCCCCTTTAAAGGGACACTGTCCCGGCTGATATATCATGTTTTTATGATTATGGAATCTCCACACCCTCGGGACGGGAAGAAGTGTCCCGTGTCCTCTTTAAAGGGACGCTGTCCCGGCTGATATGTCATGTTTTCATGACAAGCTCTCAAGAAATCAAATTTGATTAACGGTTATCCACTTCCATCCTTGCAATCCTGCACTTTATCTCCAAACTGTTGTTTCTGTTTAGTTCTATAGAATCATTTTGTTTAATTAAGTTGTGTTTGGTTGCATTTGGTGTTATAATATGAAAATAAGGTTAGGAAAATTTCGTAATTTGGCGGAACAGTATCATTTTAACTGTTGTTTAAAAGTTTTAAATGATCTCCCCATTTTACGTCTGTGGGTCATCTTAGGCAATGCAACACACGAAGTGATAGTAAACGTTTTCAGTTTTGTCTTCTTTCATACAATAATGGTCATGACTAAATCCTCTCTTTTTAAACATTTGCGTTTAGGTTTCAAAGACATTATTTACTGCTAGAGAAGACTTTGTCCTGTCTTGGTGCTAGCCGGAGATCTCACAACCGGTGGAGTTGACTTTTCTCGATTAAACGCCTGGAGCGTTTATTTAAATCTTGGCCAAGCGGACCCGACGTTTATTCGAGGCCCGTCGTTTATAAAACAGGGGTAATTTTTTCATCAGTTTTGGTATTGATTTTGCTACCTGGGTTAAGACTCATGCCTCAAGAAGCATACGTTTTCTGTTGTAGTTGAACCATTGGTAGTACGTAGGACAAATATTTGCGTAAAAACGGCAAATATGACTTTCCTTTAAAGGACTTATGCGGTCATAGTTACAGAACTACTTGAATTCCGCTCTGTTTTGAAACGAAATCAACTTTAACCTCAACTTCAGCTTTCATTTTATCTGTTACTTTTTTTAGAAAAACAGAACCGCCTGCAAATAGTAATAAAAAAAGAAATTGATTGCACAAAATTGAAATAGTAAGAAGTGTATAAAACAATATATTCATTTAATTAACTTGTTAATTAAAATTTAAAGTTGAAATAATTAACTATGAATTGAAATTATGTTTACAAGTTTGTAAAATTCATAATCAGTCTTCGTAAGTTACAGCTATGGCTAAAGGCTCATTATATATTAGTAATTAGTCAAATTTGACATGCTCTGTACATAATTAAACATCGCGAGAATCTTTGATAATGTACGAGTAGTTTAATTTTCCGTATTTTTCCGCAAAAAAGAAACAGTATTTCCGACAAGAAATTTATACCGATATATACGATGTGTTGTATAAATATTTCAAGATATTTTTAAGGAAGACCCTTTACCGTGTTCACATTGTACTTCTATGTTTATAGTCTGTCGAGAAAGTGTTTTTCTTAAAAGAACTGTTGTTATTGATCTGACAATGACTGACATTTCCATAACCTGAGCGGAAGCCATCTTCAGAGTCATGTGAATGGTTTATGGTATGAATATCTGGCTGTTTTGTACGCCTGAGTTTTAACAATTTACCACGTTTTATTATTATAATACCTATTAAATAGGATCCATTTGCTATACACCTAAAGGCCCTGTCACATTGCGTATGAGAGAAACGTATGGGTTGCGTATGAAAATTCATAAAATAATTTTCATACGCACAAAATGCCCTTGAAAATACAGCGTTTGACCGGCGTACTTGACCTATGAGTAACGTACCTCTAGCGTAACTCTCGCGTATTCAGCGTATGCCTTGGGTATGCTTAGCGTATAAACCATACGTCCGAATACGCACAAAATTTTTAAGCATGCTTAAAAAAAAGTTTCTGCGTTGCCGTATACCAGCGTATGCCACCGTATGCGACCGTGCTTGAAACGTATACAACCTATGCCGAACGTAGCCCTAGCGTATGTCGGCGTATACGAACGTATAAGTGATATTTTTCATACGCTGGTATACGCTTGTACGATACGCAATAGTGTGACAGGGCCATAACGAAGAAACGTTGTCAGAACAAAAAACAGAAACCATAAAGAATACTTTAGAATTCTGTGGCCAAACCAAACAAGGCTTGTTAGCATTCATTTTATTTCCTGTGACGTGATTTTTAAAAGATCTATTCCTATCTAATTTTTTTTCAGGGGGTTTATTGAGCATACCTTGCTATAAAAGTGTGCAATCATCTGAGAGCACAAGAAGTGTTTTTCCGTTTCCCACAAAACCATTCTGTCCTATCGTTCATAGTTGATACTTTTCACTGAGGCGACGTTTTATCAAATAGGTGTATAAAGTTACAATAGGTAAAAAAGGTGTATTGGTTGATTCACATTACCAATATACATTATATATAGAAATAAGCTGAATGCTACTTTTCTCTGCTTGATGTTAAAATAAAGTTAGTTCACACATAGAAATTTGACTGCCAGTTTGAGTTAGTCTATGGGTATCACGTCGACTGCAAACCTTATTTGTTTTTACCATTTGCCTGTTTTCATTTAACATTTGAATCATTTGTTTATCGTAGTGAATACTGGAGGCATTTATCCGTTCTTGTTTTAAATCTGAACTTTTTTGCAGTTGCCACCCCATTTAGACCTTGTTTATCACCATTTTTTCGCATATATGCACCGATATTCTAGCCAAGTACCGTAAATCCGCCATTAAAGTGCCTATCACCCCTAAAAAAGTTATTTTCAGAATCAACTCTATGTATATTGAATAGTTAAATGGTAAAATATTTCTTGTTTTGAACGTCGTGTTAGTGAGTTATAGATATTTGAATTTACAAAATACTAATTAGATGACGTCAACCCGGGATTCATTTATTATACAACTACTTGTTTTCACCTTCAAGTAATATGTTTTACAAATCAATTGACTATATCCACAGTTTATTTTTAGTATATATTTCTCAAATTAATTATCCTCAAGCTGTGAACTGCGCATTGTAAATTGGCGTAGAAATAATGGCAAATTCCCGGGTTGACGTCATCTAATTAGCATTTTGTAAATTCAAATCTCTATAACTCACAAACACGACGTTCAAAACAAGAAATATTTTACCATTCAACTATTCAATGTACATAGAGTTGATTCTGAAAATAACTTTCTAGGGGTGATAGGCACTTTACGCCCTCCCGGGGGGTCTTATTTATTTCAGGGGATGGGGAGTGTATGGAAGGAGTGGGCTTATTGTAACTTTCTAGGGGTGATAGGCACTTTACGCTCTCCCGGGGGGGGGGGGGGGGGGGGTCTTTTCTTATTTCAGGGGATGGGGAGTGAATGGAAGGAGTGGGCTTATTGTAACTTTCTAGGGATGATAGGCACTTTAAGCCCTCCCGGGGGGTCTTATTTATTTCAGGGGATGGGGAGTGAATGGAAGGAGTGGGCTTATTGTAACTTTCTAGGGGTGATAGGCACTTTACGCCCTCCCGGGGGGTCTTATTTATTTCAGGGGATGGGGAGTGAATGGAAGGAGTGGGCTTATTGTAACTTTCTAGGGGTGATAGGCACTTTAAGCCCTCCGGGGGGGGGGGGGGGGGGGGGGTGGTCCTATTTATTTCAGGGGATGGCGAGTGAATGGAAGGAGTGGGCTTATAATAATTTAGCGAAACGCTCCTGCACGTGGATAAAAGCCCATAAACCATGCTTTGATTGATCATAAAAGTGTAAAACATTCATGATTGCCCTAACTTCGATTATTTTTAGTACCAGTACCGGTAATATTTCCCCCAAAGCTCGCGAGGACTGTGTGTGAATTCGTGCCTGGATTGGTACGATACAAATGTACCCTAATACAGTCAGTCGTTTATTGTTTTGGTTGATAAGGAAAGGGAGGGGGAGCCTGGGGAGAGGGGGAGGTTAATAGAGGATTTACGGAAGGCGTGGAGTGTTTGGTCACGAACACTCGAAGAGTTTTGCATTCGTTTACTCTGTAGTACAAAAATTGCGAAGCTGTGACGCACATTCAACGTCGTTCCCAGTGCCTACCTTCTCTTGTCCTTCCCTAGTGTTAGTGCTGGAGAAAAGACGCTGGGGACAAGGTTGAAATATTCCAGCTGTCCTCTCAGAGTTGCAACATTTTTTAAAACCTCGTGAATTAAACACTAATCTCACAACATACCATGTAACCAACTTTTGAATAAACATTTTTGGACGTATTAGTTATATGCACTCCAAGTTTCCCATACAAACTCCTCACTCGAAGTTACGTTATGGGAGGTACAGATCAGCCCCGTCCTCTCCCCCTTTCTATTCAGAGGGGACCAAAAAAAAAACGGTCTGAACAACAGGGTGAAAACTTATCCTGTGTGATCAATTTCTTTTCTAGGTAACTATTAAACACGATGACATTTCGGGATCCGATTCCCGGGCATCCAAAAGAGGACAAATGGACCAAATTGTTCAATCCGACCTAAATTAAAAACGAATCTACAAATACCGTAAAGCCATAAAATGACGGTTATAAACCCCGAGATGATACAACTTCCTAAAGGTTTTTTGGCTGGCAAGCAAAAATTATTGTGATAAATATACGTTGTTTTAGTTGTAAAGAATTGCTGTTTTGTGGCCAAACTGATGAGCCTATAACCGGGGGGGGGGATTTTATAACCGGAATTTTACGGTATTGACATTAGCTGAATAAGAATCCAATACAAATAGTGTACGAAATAAAACTTAAATGTTATTGTTTGATATTATTCATTCATACATAAAGAGTTGTATCCCTAATAATAGCAAGAGGTTGACAAAACAAGTAGCTTTGGGACCTACACTTCTCAAGTCATTGGTAATTTATTAAGTTGAAATTGAAAAAAAAGTAAACGTGACGTTTGTTTGAAACCTGTGGGTAAACTGGGGAGAGGAATAGGGGTCTGGGGCAAAGGGACAGAAAGGAATGGGAGATATGGTTGGGGAGTCGAGGCACCTCATATTTCCTCTTCAACAGTCCCTTTCCCAAGTTATTAGTGGTATTTTGGTTCACGTTACCAGTCTCTCTCCTAGCCCTTCACTTCACATTCGTCGCAACCATGCGAGGAGGCTGGAGCTAATCAATAGCTCGACTCCATTCAGATTCAATAAATGACATAACAATATTTCCAACTTCAATTTTATTTTATGACAAAAAACATTGAAAAGTAATGTTATAAGTATAGTACTAAACGTTGTTCGTTTCAGAATAAGAGAAATTATACAAAAAATCTTTGAAAGTGCAATCGAGGGTAAATTTAGTTTGATAAAATTTGCTAATAACGATGCAATAGACGTAATTAAATGTAGTATTTGTATCTTCAATTTTATTGAATAAAAATATTCCAAAGTAATTTTCTTGGTATGTTTTTTTTATCATGTGTAACAACATAACAAAAATTCGCTGATGATGACTATTGTGTTTAGGGGCGAACAATTTGATTTCATTTTGATATTTTCTATTATCACATTGACCACTGCGAAGACGTTTTCTGTTTAACATTGAACCTAACGGCCTTCTCCACAAGTGATCATTTTTTTTATTATTTTATTTCTAGTTTAATTCATTTTCAATTCAATCAGTTGATATGTTTCAATTTGAAAGCCATATCACCTACCATGCCAAATTTAACATGGTTTGCATTTCTCTCAATTTCAACATCTTATCAAAAGTAATATAAAATGTTTACTGCCCAAGCTATTTGAGCATTTCATTTATCTAGTGAATTAAGAGGATTTCTTTAAGTCATTCAATAGTTTAGCTAATATAGCGTATGTATCTCTTCCATTCTTCAGACGAGATTCCGAGTACTGGATAAGACTTGCTTGCAGGCTCAACACTCTTTGTTCGTTGTAACGAGTCATCTGTAAAATATATAAATTAACATAAATTATTACTCGTGGCGAAGCACACGAGTTGTAAATCCGGCTTTGACTTTTCTTGTTTTTTTTTTCGTGTCACAATAGCGCATGCAAATTTATGCATGCATATTTTAGTTTATGTCGACGACTATATGGCTTTCAGCCATGAAATACATACCGCAGAATTTCTCCGTGTGTTGGCAGTGACAAGCAAAGTAAAGAACTACAGCGTACAATTGCACGTTTTCAAGACAATGCAAGGCGTTCATGGATGGATAGGACCGTTTGATATTGTGTTCGCCGCTTATTCCTGTAGGATTTTTGTTCCGGCAAGTTTTGTGTTTTATATAACTTGCAATTTGCTTACCAATCGACCTTTGAAGTGTCGGCTACTGAATGTAGTGAATGTAGTGTAGTCTTACTTTTAAACCCGTGTATACACGCAAGCATAATGCACGGGTTATCGGAAACGGTGACTAAATAAAATTCTCTCACTCACTCACTCGCTCCTCAATTCCATCAGCTATAAACTTCGTGAGTATTAAATGCTTTGTTACGAATACGTTTCGTAACAAGAACAACGTGAATCCAGCGATAACAATAATTAACTTGATTTATACGAATATAAACAACAATAAGCTTAAAGATGTTTCGCATTTGGAGTTTTTAGTGCAACGTTAAAATCTATTTAAAGGATTTTTCAACCGAGATACTCGTGAGTTGAAGTATTTTCTACGTCACAGCCTTGTAATACAATAGCTTTGGCCGCGCGCTCGATAGAGACACTTTCTGGCGGAAAATGCAAAACATTCAAGCCGAATAATTTCACAATGGGAAGGATCTTTTCGATGAAACCCACAAATTTAGATAACGACAGTAAAGCACTATCAAACCATGGAAATATTTTTTTACTTCATATGCACTTTAAGCTTAAGTCTTACAGTTTTAGAGAATTGCTAAAACTGAAAAATAGCCCGGTCGTCAATTTTAATTCTTGTGCTTCCGACCTTTCACCTTAGTTAAGTTTCACCTTAGTTAAGCTTGTTCAAAGTGCTACGCTGTTAGGCTCAGCCTATCTATATATATTACGTATATGCAAAGTGACATGAAACATGTGACATGTGCGCTATACAATCCATTATTTTTTTTTTAATCTGTAGTAGTAAATATCATGAAAAGCTTGTTGATGCATGTATAATTCAAACACAAACTCGCTTTCAAAAACAGAAACGACAGTACTGCCAAGTTGTATAAACGTCAATCACTCACTGACCTCTTTCTTAGAAACTTCTGAAATTGTTGTGAAAGCTTTCTCTGCCTCGTCCTTTGCCGTCTGGAGCTGAAAAACAAATAAATAAAATTTAAGTGGCTGTAAACTGGTCAAATTATAAACAACACGAGGTTGCGCATACTAGCAAGAATAATCACGACTAAAGTTATTGTACCGCTTCTTGGTTTTTCGGCTTCGCTTTCTCCAGTGCTTTTGTGGCATTCTCAAATTCTACCATCTTGCAAGTTCGACGGAAAAGCATTTCCTGTGGAAAAGTAAAGAAATATTTTGACAAATGACACCTAAATTATACACCATTTCACTTCCAGCAATTGCCAAAATCAATTTAAAAAAGTCCAAATTTCGCTTTGTAAAATACTGAAACTTTCAACAAGCAGAACCAACGAGAAATGTGGAAGGATGAAAAGACCACTTGGTTTAAGGAGCGCAACATTTTTAAATTGTGCTCCAACCATAGACGTAGGCTTATGCTGTGTTCACATCAGCACCGAAACATGTTTCCCGTAACATTTTTGCAATTTCATTGTTTAAAGTAGTTTATAATTTAAAAACACGATTCACGCCGCCTGGTTCTATTAATAATTAGTCTGCTTTAAGAAACAGACATAAGCTCGCAGTTGCTTTTGTATGACTTTGTGGTTTACTCTCACTTGTCAAGCTCTTCGGGAACGACGGGTAATGAGGTGTTTATACAACAAGGAGACGACACTAGCGCCAATGTGTTTCGTCTGGCTTAGATCGAAACTACCTCGAGAGATTGTTTCAATCATGCTCAGAGTAAACATGTTTCGATAAAGGTTCCCATTGTCTCATTCGTGATCAGACTAAACATGTTTCGTTCTATTGTGAACACAGCATAAGACGTTTCAGAAATTTTTCTCACCCCTGCTGCCTCCATGTATCGAGAGTAAGTTCTTAATAATATACATGCAAAAAATTCTGCATTCTGATTGGCCGAGAGAATGTCAATTAATCCCAAACAGTGCAGAAAGTTGAAATTGAGTGCAAAAAGGTGAAATTGACTGCAAAAAGTTGAAAGTTAAATCATTGACACTGGCCCCATGGGGGGAGGACATATTCACGATCAAGCGCCATTTTTTCCGGTTGACCCTTCTTTGGAATGATCCCAAAACTGCTGACCTGTAGGTAAGGGAATGGGAGGGGTGGGTTGAAGGGGCCAGCGACCCTACCCAGGGACACTTCGTTGGCCAATTAAATATTCATCAACAACAGCAGGGTGCTCGTAGGCGAGGGTTTGTTCCTCTGGGCGGACTTAAGTTTATGGGTTGGGTGGAAACCCAACTTAAACCCATTTCGCAGCCCATCCAACACATAGGCAATTTGCTGTCTATTGGGGTGGAGCCGTAATTCCCAGGAGAACTGCTCCACCTGAAGAGGGCTGACCGCCTTGACTGGGGGGAGCAATTCTAGGATGCAAAGGGGAGAAGAAATAAACAGCGGAGTGAGAACAAACTTAGGGGTGTAATATCGGGGGGCGGGGGGGGGGGGGGGGGGGGGGCACTGGGAGAAAACAACTAGACACTAACTACGAGACGGATAGACAGAATGAAAGCTTTAATGCACAAAACTTCAAATCTTAGTAATAACAAGTCGAAGCTAGGGGACAGCAAACGTCGGTGCATCCGACTGAATAGCATATAGCTAACACAACAGAACAAAAGGAATGTAATTCGACGGGAAGGAAACTGCTAAGTTCATGATCGCTTGGACTTGTTGCTGGACCGATGCGCGGGGGGAGATCGGGAACGTCGCTTCAGATGGTCTTTGGACTGGTTTTCTGCTTGGTCATGGCATGCCCTGGCTCGATGAGACCCTGCGCAAGTTGAACACCGGTGAGCGAACTGACAAGAGGCATAGGGTGCAGGGCAGCGACCCCTGTTCCAGGATTTGCATACAATGCTAGACGAACTGGCACCTGAAGGTTCCGGCGAGTCAGATGGGACAACGCTGCGCCGAGGAGCCGATGCTCCTGCTGCATGAAAATTGTAAAGTAGTACGTCCATGGTTGACCAATCTACCAATTTTGTGGCCGCCGCATGCTCCCTAAAAGCCGGTCGTAGGGCAACCAAACCCAGTTACCAAACTGATGGTAGGTGCGGAGGATTAGCAATTGATACTGCCACAAGTCCTTGCAGCGGTGCGGGAAAGATGCGGTCAGCACCAGACAATAAATCGCAAAGGCCTTCATCCACGTCGAGATGTCCTCGATGCGGTGTTTCGGCTTTTTTGGAGTGGAAGTCAGCACCATAGGACCGTCGAACAAAAGTTGGGGTTCCGACTCTGATAGGGCAATGTTTGAAGACAAAAGTTCGCTGAGCTCTACAAACTTCCCGGTCACGATCTGAGTCACTAATTTGGCTGGGATGGGAGAGAAACCAGGGCCGACTACAAAAGGTTGGTGGAGAATAGGCGCCGCAATCGAGGGCACAACATTCGAGAAAATTGTACGAGGTGCAAGTCCGGTGGTAGCGGACGCGCAAGACATGGCAATCGACGGGTTCGGGGCCGTAATTGTTGGAACGAAAGAAGGTACAATAACAGCTGGCCTACCTTGCGATGACGAGGCCTGAGAAGTCGAGGAGTGCGTTGGGAGACCTGCCCCAGATGCCAGAAAAGACGAAGCCTGAGTGCCCAAGTCCGGAGCGAGAATGCTCTCGCCAGCAGCTCCAGGTAAAACACCACTCGTTCCCACAGCCGCTCCATCGGTCGCGCCAGGCAACACCGAAGGCTCCGAGCGAGGACACGAAGCTTGGTCTGCCGCTAACGCAGCTTTAACAGCTTGCACAACAGTGGCGAGGAACTCTGGAGTCGGTTGACCAGCGCCAGGCACGGAGTTTACAGATGGGGGCGGCAAGCCAAGGTTTGTCGAAGCACCATCGTTCGCTGGATCGAGCGACCCCTCCGCTTGCTCCGCGTGACGAATGGCGGCATCAGCCGCATCGCGACTGTTGTGGGTTGTCCGTTGAGTCATTGTAAGCCCAAATCCGCTAAGATTTTCCTCAAAGTAGCAAATTGATCCACAACGATCAAGCAAAATTGATCTGTAACGATCAAGCACAATTGATCCGCAAAGATCAAGCTCAAAAAGCCACGAGGATGTAACATGAGTCACAGAAGCATCCTGCAAAAACCCCTGAGGCCGCCCCGCAGGTCACGTACCGCCATGGGGAAAACCGCTGGGCGCATTGGCTCGAGGTTAACTTTGCTTAAATTATTTATTTAACCACATTTAAAATGATTGACAGTTAGGATAGCTGAACAGATTTCGAGCTATGCAGAAACAAAATGGCGGACACAAATTAAACAAGATTCAAACAGTATAACGGAATTTTAATAGAAAGTCTTGAAAGAAAACTAATTCAAAATACGAAAACAGACAAAAGTTCTAATTACTGTGAAATACTAGGAGATTTGAGAAAAAAAGGACACGAGTACAAGTCAACAAAGAAAACGAAGCGGAGAATCAATGAGGCGCCTACGAAAACCCGTCATGAATTTTACGCTGGAGTTAAAACAAATGCTAACCTAAGAATCTAATTAAACTATAATTACAATAAACAATAACTGTTTACGTTTAAAATAGAAAGAATAAACTGTTCGGGAATTAAGGAGCTGCCAAAGTGGTTTAAAGGCCTCTATCTTGAAAGAAATGTCCACCCATTACAACAAGAAAGCAAAAAGGCGCCATAAAAGCGTCTAAATCTAACCTCGGTAATGTCCTGTGGAGCAAATGAACTCAGACCTGTGATTGAACATTCTCCTGTGCTGACAAAAAACCGTTTGGAAGCTTTCACCTCGTTGTTTTAGCTTTCAAAGTCGTCAAGAGCGTTGAAGACTTGTCCGATCCGGCGTAAATAACTGAATAAACAAAACGGCGGCAGCGTTCGTCGAAACCTTTCAACAATACCAGTCTGTGGATAAGAGCAAAACCATGGCGACGTCTATGTTTTGCTTCGTTCTTTTACAAAGTTTCTAAGGTCCGGTTCAGACGCCGAACTTTTCATGAGCCGAACTTAATTCGAATTTGGACCGACCCAAATTAACAAAAGTACGCCTGTTGATTCAGACGCCGAACTTAATTAGCCGAACTTAATTCAGTTTGAAGAGAAACAAATCGAAAGGTCAGCGATGCCAGAACACGCACCAGTCGTTATAATAATTTATGCATTAGGTTCGGCTCATGAAAAGTTCGGCGTCTGAATCAAAGCCGTTCCAAAGCCGAAATTCCGGCTGAGCCAGGCGGAAAGAACGGCTGAGCCGTTCCAAATTCAAATAGCCGTTCTTAACTGATTCAGACGCCGAACTTTTCATGTACTTAATTCAAAGTATTAGGTTCGGCTCATGAAAAGTTCGGCGTCTGAACCGGGCCTAACAGTGGCTAAGAAAGACGAAAAACTTGTGATGCAGTTCTTGTAGAGAGTGCATGAATACTCACGCATGAATTCACCTGTCAAAATTTCGACCAATCTGAAGTGGAGTAATCGAAGCGTGGCAAAGTGAATTTTTGCAACGAAAACAATCGCAGCGTGAGAGAAATTTTTGCATGTATATTATTAACAAGTAATCACATGATTATTCTCGTGCAATTTGTAGTCTTTGAAAAATTTACTCGTGCTCATTTATTCCAAATCGCACTCGAAATCATGTGATTACCTATACAAAGTGAATCCTAAAGTATTGTCATTATTTATTTGTGGACATTACATCCAGGGACTCCTGAAACCAACGAATAACAACAACTGAATTACAGTAGTTTTTAATTAAATGTTGTAAAACCAAAGTGATCACTCTGGCCGATCACAACAGACGCAGACAATCAAATAAACCAATCAAAACTCGAAGCAAAAATATGTAGCCGGCACCAAGCGCGGGAAACGTGTGAAAGCAAGCCACGACTTCAGAAAGTGGTGATAGAAATTTTAGCAATTTCAAAGCTGCTTATAAAAAATCGTGTGAGAGCAGAGCGCAATAGCGCGAAAATGGTCGGAAAGAAGGTGTACGTCTTACTAAAAATGCATACTGCCTCGCATGTTAAAATTTCAAACAACTGTGACGTGAAATTGAACAATTGTAAAAGTAAAGGAAAATTTAATAGGTGATAGACGTCATAACATGATCTTACTAAAACGACTATTGTATGTCAGACCAGACAGAAATAATATTTGGTTCTTGGCTGTAACGCAAACTAATTGTTGTGCTAAATATTTTTCCACTAGGCTCTTCATCCCATTCAGTGAGGTAGTGCATGTTATTACACAATCTGTGTACAATACCTTGGCACCATTTAGTGACTTGAAAAGGTCCCAAAGGTCCTGAAAAATAACCGCGATTAAGAAAAAGAAAACCGGCACAGGTTACTGACAGTCATAAGTGTTTTCTATAGCGTGAAGACAAGATCATCCCGAAAAGTAGAAAACTCAATATCTGTTCACAACGTCTCAACGTCTCTCTTAATTCTGGTTTTCAGTAGTGACGGAGTCACGGAGTCACGTAGTCGGAGTCGGAGTCGGAGTCGTAATCTGAAGGGTATCTAGTGAAAATCATATAACGGGGTCGTAAACAGAGCTTTCGATTGCGCTTATGATTCTGTCGCGTACGATCTAATGAAAACTAGATTGTCAAAGTCGTAAACCAGGCATGGGCATTGTGAATGGTTAATTCGTTTCTGCTTACGACTTGCGATCTCATGTAAACTTAACGAACGCTCAAGTAAAGTACGATTTTCTTACTTAGCTCTTACTTATCTCTTCATACACGGGTAAATGCAAAAACTTAATTTGACTTGAGCTAGCCGAGCGAAGACACTGCTTCAAAGTAAACAAATTTACAACGCCGTATCTTCAGTTTAAAGGAGAAAGCCCGTAGACGTAAAACTTTTGGACAAATATAAACATAAATAAGATAACCAATGATTTAGAACATGTTAAAAGAAATACAAGCTGTAAATTGTAGAATTAGCTGTTCAGATGATCAATTTTGATGACGATGTCTCACGCGAAAACTCTCGACAATACTAAAGACACCGTTGTCGTATTCATAAGGATCAAATTCGAAGGAATTGGTGAATCGTGTCCTTCGTGACCATCGTTTGACATTTTGATAATTTCGAAAACAACTTGCTGCTACCAGTTACCAAAGATCACCAAACAGTCGAAAACAGCGATGCCACGATGTTTGCGAAGGCACGGAGCTAATTGGCTTAATTGGCTTGATTGGCATGGTGATCCGCCCCACGGCACGATAAGTCGACTTGAGTTTCGATAAGGATGGTTTTTCAAAACCTACTTGAATCCTTTCAATTTGCCGACTTTAATGCGATGCTAAGTTAAGTGCGTTCAGTTTTTACTTAGGCCATCACACACAATTTTTTGGCTAAGTAAGACTTAGGCGCTCTTAAGTCTTACTTAAGAGGCCCATTGTTCCATATATTTCAGTTGCGCTGTTGGGAGGGTTTCACCATAAATATTTTATGATACGGCTTTGTTAATCAACAGTTTCTGATTTTTAAATTATATGTAAGTTAATATGATCTTCCAGGGCAAAAGCCTTACCACTTTTGTGCCCACAAGATGTTAAAGAATTCCGCCATTGCATTGGCAGCGCATCAATAATCAAAAGAAACACTTCCACGAATGTAAAAATTGAGCCATTAGGATTCTTAATAATTAAGGTGGTTCGATACAGTTTTCTGGAGACCGTACCAACATTTTTCAATCGGCTTTTAAGCGGTCTTCTCCAAGTCAGATCAACGTGAAATTTTCACGAACTGGTTTTGAATTGAAGTTTGGCAAGATATATTTTCTGGTAAAATCGATATTACCATGACAATGATAAACAAGAAACTTAGAAATCAGTAAAAGTGAAATTTAGCGCGTTTAAGATTTCGCATTGAAAATCCCACATAGGCATCTTAAAATATGGTATATGGCATATATATTTTGCAAGAATAAAAAAATTCTGTATGTTTGAATTAAAATAAATCGCAACAACATTTCAAACCTTACTATTTGTGTACTGGTATTAAATTGATCGAGAGATTAACACTGGTTTTGTGAAATTACTTAATGATAATGTCAAAAAGTAGCTTGATGTTATGTTTGTAAACCCTGAAAGTTTTGTTTACTTTCTCTTTTGCGATCTTGAGAACTACCTTTTTTCCTAACATCGCATCATGTGCAATTTTTGGGTAATTTTCGATTTTAATGGCTTTTGCAAAAATCTGAGAAACGGCTCGATGGATTTTTTTAAAACATTCACTGTGCATGCTTACCGATGTGCAAAATATTATCTGAAAGTTTCATTAGCATTGATTCACTGGAACGCCTTAAAATTTAAGGTGGCTCGATGGTGTTTTTTTCTGTGCCGACCACTCTTTTTCAATCACGTATTTGGATATCTTATTCAGTATTTACCTAAATACTCATGGCACACACTTACTAGGGAAAAATCAGTTGTATTTTTTGCGATCGAAGCGTCCTTGGCAACGATACGTTGCTAGGCGTAGTTTTAGCGGAGCCTAGCCGGGCCGAAGGCCCGGCTGCGGAGCCCCATACTCATAGAACCTATGCCCTCATTTTTCATGGTCATGGCTAGCGGAATGTTTCGCGGGCGCTGTCTGCAACAAAAACATGTGTGTCTGCAACAAAAACATGTGTGTCGCGCAAGGCTACCGCGCATGCGCGTATGACGCCACACAACATCGGGATCTTAGCGGAGGACTAGCTCGCGGGCGCGTATGACGTCGCAAAACATGCGCGTACGACGTCATGTTGAAACCAAAGCGAGGCTTTTTTTTTGCGTGGTTACACGGCCGAATGTCACGTCAGCTGGGAAAACACTTTGATGTTTTGTTGTGTTTACTGAGCGGAGAAAACGGTTTTATATTAAAGTCGTTATTTTCCTGCATTTTTTCGTGGTTTGCTACTCAAGACAGGGATGCTAATTAAGGGATACTCAGAAGCCGCTTTAGTGGAAAAAGAAGAGCTTTCAGGGATAAAATCTTGCTTTGAGGAACTATATACGTTTTTAGCAATGCGAGAGATGGGTTCGTTTTACGGATTTCAGCACCAAAGCGGAGATTTAAAGAATTTCCAAGCACAGTAGTCGCCGGAGGGACTTAAAGGTAAAACAAATTACATTTTTCGATGGGAATTTATCTTGATATCAATCTGTGATTGACTTTTTGTTAATGTGTTCTCGTTAGTTTTGGAGAATTGTTTTTAAACGTGTAGCTTAAATTCAGTTGTATTAATTTCTTAAATTTCATCGAAGACACGGCTCGGCCTCGATGCGCGTTTTGCGTTTTGCTTTTCAACATAAACTAATGGAGATTTGAATAAAATTTTTCGAAAGAAGATTGTGTTGTTTATTTTTATGTGTTTGTTCATTCATTAGTTCTAACTTCACTTGCGTGGCCGTATGCAAATGTTTGTGTATTTTTGACAATTTTGATTTCCAAATCAGTTTCTCAGGCATTTTTTGACAAGCAACAACTGTATTTTTTAACAGTAGTCGTAATAGTTATTCTAGACGGAGAAAAAGTTGTTTTTGTGAACTACATGTATGTACTGTGCAGACGGTCGGGTAATAAGCTTACTGTTTTTGAGAATTGCTAAAATTGAAAAATAGCCCGGTCGTCAATATTAATCTTAATTCTTGTGCTTCCGACCTTTCACCTATTAGTTAAGTTTCATCTTAGTTAAGCTTGTTCAGAGGGTCTTCAGAGGGCGCCGCTGTTAGGCTAAGCCTAACTATATATAGTAGCGGAGCACTAGCCGGGCCGAAGACCCGGCTGCGGAGCCCCATACTCATAGAACCTATGCCCTCATTTTTCATGGTCATGGCTAGCGGAATGTTTCAAAATGATGTACTCATTATGAATTTTTTTTCAATTCAATTGATGTCAAATAGTCAAATTTATGTTTTATTATCATAATTGAAGGGCCGAGAGCATAACCGACCTATGTGAATTCTTACGCCTTTTTTAGTTTTTTCTCACTCAGATTTGTCCATTTTTGGCATGTGACAGTGAACTACGGTTATGCTCTCGGCCCTTCAATTAATTGTTGCCTCCAATTTACATATTTCTCTACCAAGGTTCTAAAATTTATAATTCTCTACCAGCATTAATTACCTATATATCAAGCTTTCCTACCTTTAAGAAAAAAATGTTAATAGAGTTTTTAAGAAAATAGTCCTGAATTGGCCAAGCACATGTGCAGCACTCTTGAATTTGTCTATATCTACGGGATTTACTTGCAAAATCGTAATGGACAAACAGCAAGTTTCAGTGCAAGGTGCAAAATATAAACAATAGTGCAAATAAAAATAATGATAATTAATCTAACTTATGCTAGAGTATAATTTCAAAATGGTGGATGCAAAGGAGTTGTTTGACAGCACATTATATGCCAAGACAACTGGCGAAACAATACTGATTATCTTCTTCAAGGTAACACTCCTCCAGTACAATCCCTGAAATAGATCATAATTCCATAAAGGTGGTCAGACACGAGGGGTCATGTAGCAGGGACATGTCGCAGCAACATGTAACAGCGACAAATTTGTGTAGTACACACTGAGGGACATGTAGCAGGGAGGTGTGGCGGAGACATGTAGCAGGGACAAAATCATAGCGCTTGCACACACATGAAAATGTTGTGAGGGCACGTCTCAGGGACATGTTGCAGCGACACGTCCCCTCAGGTGAACTGATACTTTCATAATTGTGCAACACCAATTTTGGGGACATTTTGTCCCCGCGACATGTCGCACTGAGTTCAACTTGTCCAACTTCATGGGACACGTCGCGGGGACAAAATGTCCCCAAAATTGGTGTTGCAAGCACTCTGAATTTTTCCCTGCTACATGTCCCCGCTACACTCCCTGCTGCATGTCCCTCAGTGTGGGGTAGGGACAAAACGTGGGGTAGGCCATGGGGTATAGGTCATGGGGTAGGCCATGGCCTACCGGTGGTTAATTTCTTTAAAAAGATCCTAAAAAATAAATAAATAATTCCTCTTGAATACCATAAAATCTCTGTGTTCAAGAGTTCCAGCCTTGTACCACTTCATACAGCTAAAAGACAGAGTTTGCAGGGTTCGAGACTAACTTTTTAGCCTATGAGCCTTAAGTGGCTAGTGACAGGTTTGATTTAACTAGCCAAAATGAATTTTCACTGTCCAGACTTGTAAGGGGGGGGGGGGGGGGGGGGGGGGGGGGGGGGGGGGGGGGGGTAGTTACAGTGACAGTTAAAGAAGGGGGAAAAAAATATCCGAGACATTTAGTACTGCTATTGATTTTCTTTTTTTCAACCGATTTGAACATATTTTAATCCGTTTTAACTTATTTTGAATTTGTAAATATAAAAACCAAATTAATTTCAAAATCATTCAAACTTTCGAACAAGAAAGATACTTTCTTTTTGGAAAAACGTGTATGTGCATGACCTTTTGACCTCAT
Source organism: Dendrophyllia cribrosa (assembly GCA_024195265.1). Lineage (NCBI taxonomy): Eukaryota > Metazoa > Cnidaria > Anthozoa > Scleractinia > Dendrophylliidae > Dendrophyllia > Dendrophyllia cribrosa. Next base: position 12,851,770 of record JAJLRJ010000012.1, on the reverse strand, counting down.
TATTCATGCTAGATGAACGTGATGCCTGGAAGTTCCGCTTGATTTCATGCATGATACATGTAAATCAACAGCGCAAAGCAGTTTGATTCTTTCCTTTGTTGCTTTCGAAACAGAAAGGAAAAATTGTTCGTATCGTTCTGTAATATGATGCCGTTTACAGTCTACAGTATGTGATAGTTTCTGTTCTCTCAATTTGCTTAAGTTGCAATTGATATGAAGTAATTTTCAGTTTCATTTCCGTCCGGTGCAGTACCATTTTCAGTAAACCAGAAGCCAAAATCCGCTAAGTCTCGAGTCCTGGTTGCAGGGGTTGACTATTTTAAAAAGGTGCGTAAATTGAAACCCGAAATTCTCCCCCAAGGATAGTTAAAAATCATATCATTTTAAAAAAATCCACTTAACATCACTTTCAAATCAGTTTCATACCATATAATGTTACTAATAGTTTGACTGTGCCAGCTCTTTTTCACAAAAAATAACGAACAGATGACCATCAGTAAATTGTTAGTAGATGCCAGCTCTATGATTGATGTTCTTGAACAGATGACAGCTAGCAAAAATGATACTTGTCTAATACTTTGACTGTGCCAGCTCTTCTCCACAAAAAAGAATGAGCAGATGGCCATGAGTAAATTGTTAGCAGATGCCAGCTCTATGGTTGATGTTGTTGAGCAGATGGCAGCTAGCAAAAATGGCTCTGATATGCTGGGCAAATATGTACCATAAAATTTTTAAAAAAATCCTGCCCTCGTTTTTCTTTATAAAAGAAAATTGCTTTAAGCTGAATGTCTTCATGTGACTTTCAAACACTGCTCGAACTAGTGAATCAGTTCACCAAAAAAAAATATCATCTATAGATATAAAGATATCAGCAATGATAGTGGTCAAGTCATGTAATTGTACAGTATGACCTTGGTACCCGCATGAAAATAAAGAGAGTACTTCAATGTTTCCTTAATTTTATGGTACAGTATATTAAGAGAAATTACCAGACAGCATGAGCCATGCATATGTAATCTAGACTAAGTGATGGTTTGATATATAGCCAGTTGTTGGGTTCATGCACACTAATGACAGCCTTGAGAGTTAAAAAAAGTTTCCCATATCCATCCATTCCATTTAGTAACTAATAATTTGCAATTTCTTTAACTACAGATCACAAAAATGAATTTGTTTCGTATCATGCATGTCATTTAAAAACACTGATTACCAGCTAGTTGAATAAATAAGTGATTTTCTAAGTGCATAAATTGACCTTATTTTGTTATTTTTTAAATGCCATGACAGTAAACAAGAATGTTGGTGGGGATAACAATATAAGGTTAATCAATAGCAAGTCAATTTATTCAATCAGGGCAAGAACAACTTTTGCTCTTTAAAACTGCATAATTTATTGTGCTTGGTCAAGTCCATCCCATATGAGCGCAAACAAAATACATTCTACATATAATTTCCCACCTGACCCTTTTACATGAATTATAAATTCAGAATATAATTTTCTTTTTTAACACAGATCACAAAGATGAATACAATTGCCATGTTCTTTATTCAATTCTTATTGTTGTCTTGCTATCAATGGACATACAGTGTAAAGGTGAGCTGATAGAACTAAAACAATGCTTATTAGGTTACATTAAGGTCACGCCGGAAAGATACACTGTACCATTAATACATGTAAATTCATTAGGCAAATTTTTGGAAGAGGAACATGTGTTACTTTGAAAACCTTCATATCTTGGACATTAATTTATTTTGATATTATTAAATGGATTGCAATTTCCAGCTATGATGAAAGCAACTTAATTAGTTGAATTTTGCATAAAACAAAGTTTAATGTCCAGTTTTCTCCTCAAGATAAAGACAAAATTACTACCTAGTTAAATTTCAACTCAGTGATCAGTCAAAACCTCTTTGTGATTTCAACTTTCATTCAAAGTTATTGCCTTTTTAAGGTAAAAAAAACTTCCGATGTTAGACTTTTAATTCTTTCTTTCTTTTACTAGAAAGCCTTTTTAAAAATTCAGAGTCAGCTTTGACACAATACAATACACAATATGTGCACTGTATCATTGGACATAAAATAATAAGGCCACTCCCTAGCCCACTTTCATCCCCCCCCCCCCCCCCCCCCCCCCACAAAAAAAAAAATTAACCCACCCTCAGACAAGACTGAGTGCTCACACAATATTTATAGCACCTTGCAATAAATAAATGCCATCAGGGGTGAGGGGGGAATGTATCATTATACCCTTAATTTCTTATCTCACCTTAAGTTAATATTCATATATTCTAATGTTCATTTTCTTTACTACAGATAACATGGAGGGACACAATATTATACTTTCAAATTGGTGAATTTCAAGAAGTTCACTGAGGAGTCAACATTTTATTTATTATGGACTGCTACGATGTAGCACTTACAAAAGAACTTGACTGCTTTGTGTTCTTGAGAAGGGGTTCAAAGAAAACTCTTTTGTAGTCTTTAGATGTCAAGTTGAAACCTTTTTCTTGTTGCATATCCTAAAGCTGTTGCATCACATTATGCATTCTGCTTTCAAACTCAATCAATTAATAAATTAAAAGCAATAGCCCTGTTTGCAGTAAACCTCTTTCATTTGCATTACAATAAAAGTCAACATGGTTGCGAAGCAATTTCAGGCAATTTTGTAGTATTCTGCCCCAAAATTGCCTCGCAACCATGTTGCCTTTCATTGTAATACAAATGAGACAGGTGAACCGTAATGGCCCTTTTTGCAGTTAACCTCTCTCATTTGCATTACAATAAAAGTCAACATGGTTGCGAGGCAATTTCGGACAATTTTGTAGTTTCTGCCTGAAATTGCCTTGCAACCACGTTGACTTTTATTCTAATGCAGATGAGCAAGGTTAACCTCAAAAAGGGCTATTCCATTAAGTTTGATTTTTTCTGGTCATTGAGCAAAATTGAACTTGACAAAAAAAAATGTGTATCATGCAGTGTGTCAAGAGCATGACTTTTTTTACCTTTAGTTTTGTATTCCAATTGTTGACGGCTCATTACTGCATCTTTCAGTAAGACGCAAACTCTTAATCCAAACTGATCATCTGCATTTTTTACTGCATTTAATCCAAATGACATGTATTTTTTGTAGATAATCAATGAACCATGAAAAATAAAAAACCAACAAAGTGGATTGAAATCCACAGATCACAGCACACACAGTTAAATGCAGTGACCTGGTGATTGATAGCAAGGAAAAACAAAACCGTTGGTGGAGTTTTTAACTTCAGAGTATAAATGTTATTGAAAGGCGCAGTGAGTCCGCGAAAGATTTCACCTGTTTACAGACCATCTGCAAGTTGAATCATCAATTGATTTTGTCGTTCCAATTGTTGAATCCTCTTGACTACAAGACAATAAATTTATTGCATTAGACATCTTGAATCATAGCAAATGTTCACTGGACTAGTCTCTCTTCATTATAGATTTTAGCTCAAAGTTTGATTTCTGCACAAGATCAAACAGTGGCATTTGATTGCATTCATAAGTCAAACTCAGAATAAAAGTTTGTGTTCGACTCTGTTCAATGACCAAACAAAATCAATCTTGATCGTTTCATTTAGTTTGATGCAAATTTTGTTCCATTTAATTCAATGTCATACACAGGGTCTCCAGTTAGGTAGATTTTCTGCAAAAATAATGTAAAAAAATGTTTTACCCTCTTAACATGTGTACATGCTCTGTCTATCATGTGCTAAGCTTTCATCCATAAAACACTTTTTTGGAGCTACAGAGTACTGTTTGTGTACTGTATTGAGGCATGTAGCCAAATAACCCCCAACCCTTTCGCTTTCTCCATGTTAAGCTTGAAAAAAACTTGAAAAATGTTTTTCAAATATGTAATGAACAAACTACAGCTGTAGTTAAATAGCATCTAATGTATACAAACAATTACAATACTGAGTAGCTTGAATGTCAACAATTGGTAATTGCAATAAATTATTCAATCAGTAATGTTGAGACCTAAAGCATTTATTATTTTTCAAAAATTGCACCATCCAGGGATGTAGCTAACAGCCAGCTACCAGCTAATTTTACCATCTGAAAGAAAACTTATCACCGGCTGAAATGTCACTAGAAAACAAAGACTTTGGGAGATTTTGAAGGTGCACAAGACAGAAAAACTGGCTGAACTTGTTAATGAGCCTGCTAGGTGTTTTCTTAGCTACACCCCTGACCATCATGCACAAATAAAATTTATAATTTGAATGCTTATTTGGCACCTAAATGACAACAAGACATGACTATTTTTCAAACAACTGTGTGTGATTCAGCCAATCAGCAAAAAAAAAAAAAAAAACGGGTATTTGCTGATCAGCCAAAGACCAAGATGAAATATCACAAAATGACATCTGACAATTCAATCAATATCACAACAAAACAGGGAATGACTCGATTAATATTCTTGTACACTTTATTGAATAAGAAAAATATTGTGAGAACTTCAAAACACACTGATCAAAATACAGCACAACTTGTAAGCAAGGTTTTCTGCTGGTTGAGGAATGAATGAAGCGGAAAACATTTTACTCACATTTGCTAGGTTTTCAGTTTTAGTACATTTGGGTATAAGTGTAATGGAATAGTTACATCTTATTATCCTGGTTTTGTGTGTAGTATCACGGGATATTTTTACAAGCTGTGCCGTATTTCAAAAAATACAGAATGTAACTTTATTTTTCTCCAGAAAACAACTATAAGCTGAATTGTAGAAGTTACAGCGCTTACCATTAACATGCAGCCCATCACTTTTATCCCTAAAGGTCAAACTTGAGTTTGGTGGACGTCAATCAAAGGAAGCCATTAACATTGTTTTTTTTTTTAATTCTAACTGGATTTCAAACAATTTTTCCAAAAAGAAATAGTAAACATTTTAAAACAAATTTCAAAGTCAATTACAATTTAAAGGGAATAATCATTTCATTCAACATGATAAAAAACTCACTGGCGCTTCTCGCAGCCACGGCTTTATGATTTTGATCTGCCTGATATTCATCATGCATCACTGGGTTGCAAATTATCACATGCGGTGAAATTTGCAAGTTTTATTCTAAAAATATGGTTTTCTTTTTGTTTCAACTGGCTTGGAAATTAAGTTTGGAAAAATTTTACATTCTCTCGGCAGGGTAAATTGTTGATTTTAAACTCTGCTTTCTTGAAATCCTGTCAAGAATCTAAAATAATGTTAACAGCTTTTTTTGGATTGACATCCACTAAAACTCGGCTTTATCCAACTGTGTTGAAGGTGGTGGGTCACATGTTATTGGCTACCGCTGTAAAAGAAATTTAATTGTAAACATTTAAAAAAAAATCCCCCACTCTGGTGGCCACCCCTCTCTCTTCTTCCACTTTTTTTTGTGGTAGGAGGAGAGGGGCATTGCCACTGGAGGTGGCCTGCTCCTCCACAGTTGAAGCAAGTTTCTGCAAAAGAAAATTAATTGATCAGAAAATTAGGATTGTGGAAATGCAGTAATAAAACAACAGGATTACAGAACATAAAACAAATTAAATTCCTGATGATCCCTACTGCATACACACAAATGGCTGGTATTGTGTAATTAGAATATAGCTGAAGAATATGCACCATTTGATTGGAGTGTTAATTATTTGATTTTCAATAGATGCACGGCTGGAAATTATAGAGCACGCACATAGCTCACCACTCCTTACATGGCAATATTTTGCTTTTTTAAGTTTCATTTCTAAACTAATTATCAGAATAATGGTGTTCTCATGTCACGTCAAGTAAAACTGCTACATGTAGTGGACACACCAGCAGAGCATGACTGCATTCATAAATTTCTCTTTGAAAACATGGAACAGTGTTCAGACTACAGTAATATTATTGGTAATTCTAAACACCATGCAATATTGTCCTATACTTCAAAGGTTTGTATTAGCAAATCTCTTGTGTGCATCCAAATCTTATGTGCATCCAACTGAATGAAACCAAGAGATTATAATTGGAACATTGTACATTTCAACTCTAATAAACCAAATCTTCCTTTTGCCATTTCACTACTCTTTAAGGTGTTACCAATTTTTTTGGGGAAAACCTTAGTAATTATAAACTGTTTCATAAAAGGACCTACATAATATCATAGTTAGTAGAGGAGACTGGTTATGAAAGCCGGCGGACTTCAAAGGAACATCTCTTTGTTATGGTTTTCGCTTAGTCACGTGATCCCGACCCTGCACATTCAAATCAACAAGATGGCGATTCGTGAGTAACTTTGCTACGAGTCGCGCTTTATTTGACAAGTTTCTGCACTTTCTGTATATGTTTCGAAATCTAATGAGAAGAGTTTAAAGAGAAAGTGATGCCAGGAGAGAACTGCGCAGTATTTGGCTGCGGATCAAGTCGAAGAACGAAAGGAATTGGTATTTGGAAGTTGCCATTGGCGAAGGACAAAGCTCATTCAACATGGAGAAAGGAATGGCTTGGAGAGATCAAGAAGACGAGGGATTTGGATCGGAGTTTCAAGGAGTTGATAGAAAAAGACCGTGTGTTCACATGTGAGAAGCATTTTGCAGCTGAAGATATCGAAATCTGTAAGTATAGTTCTTATAACTGGTGCGATTTGCGTTTATTTACACTTCGACTTCGCACTGTTTACAGTTTGGCCTTTCTATATAAGCTTGCTGTTCTTTTGACTTTAATGGTTTTCGAGTCTTAATTTTGCCTCTTTTTTATTGTTTACAGTTCAATCTGACAAAATGACCAAGAAGAAACCGCGATTTGGTGCTCTACCGACGCGGAATATGCCGGAAAAGAGTCACGAAACGACCAAACCAGCGCCAAGACCTGGCAGATCGGTGGTGAAAGACTGCGAGCAACCTTCGTCGAGTAGTGTTTACTACAAGACATTCAATGAATTGTGTCAAAGAGTGAAAGGCTTAAAAATTATTAATGATTGGAACCACAAGTTATTTGCTGACAGACTTGTTCTCAGGAAACATGTCGAACGTTTTCTGCTGCCAGAGCTAGAGATAATCATTGATGACAGTCTGTGTTTTACTGTGAAGGTATTTGGATCATTTCTTGTGGAAGATCATGACCTGTACCTCAGATACCGACGGACGATGCGCAATGTAACTGTCTCTGTGCTCGTGAAAGAGTTGGAGGCATATAAACTATGTTGTGGAGTGAATGCTTCCGAAATGACAAGTAAACTTTACCATCATGTCATTCCTATGAATCAAGACTTGGTGGTGGATGAGGACAGTCAGCAGTTCCCACATGAGGGATATTGGAGAGCAAAGGGCTGCTTGCTCCTGTGTGAACAGGATTCTGCATGTGTAACTTGTACCGACTACTTGGTGTCTGCAAGAAGTTCCAGTAATGCAAAGGAGAGACGACAGTTGAAACCTGCCCATGTTAAGGCACCGGTGTCCAAGACAGACCCAGAAAGAATTAAGCTGACTTTGCAGGGGCAGCGGTTACAATGCGCAGAGCTGGAAAGAGAGCTGAATGAGATGCGTGCAGAACTTGCGAAAAGAAATATTGAAGTGGATCATGAACTTAGCAATGACTTTTCTAAGATTCTTAATTCAGCTGATGATGCTGAAATTACCCCATTCATGAAGCTGTTCTGGGAGCAACAGAAAAAGTTATTTTCAAGTAGTTCTACTGGTGTACGGTACCATCCAATGATTATTCGTTTTTGCCTGTCACTTGCAGCAAAGTCGCCCTCATGCTACGAGGAACTGCGTAATAGCAAAGTGTTGGTACTTCCAAGCCAAAGGTGTCTCAAGGATTACAGAAATGCTATCAGGCCTCAAAGGGGATTTAACAATCAAGTTGTAGAGGAGCTAAAGTCTCTCACTGAATCGTATTTTGATGTTCAACGCTATGTTGTCTTGTGGTTTGACGAGATGAAAGTACAATCAAACCTTGTTCTGGACAAGGTTACAGGAGAGCTGATTGGCTTTACTGATCTCGGTGATCTGGACTTGAACTGTGCAGTTATAGATGAGGCAGATGAGCTTGCCACACATGCTTTGGCATTCCTTGTACATGGTGTGTGCACTGAGCTGAAGTTTTGTTTGGCACACTTTTCAACAAGTGGTGTAACCGCTGCACAGTTGATGCCAATATTCTGGGAAGCAGTCTGCATCCTTGAAAGCAGCTGCAATTTGTGGGTTGTTGCCACTACCTCCGATGGTGCTTCCCCGAACAGAAGGTTTTACAAATTGCACAAGTCTCTGGATAGAGATGCAGGCACAGATGTGTGTTATCGGACAATAAACCTGTTTGCCCCTCATCGTTTCATTTACTTTATGTCTGATGCCCCACACCTGATCAAGACCACCCGGAATTGTTTGCATCACTCTGGCTCTGGCACCTGCACTAGATACATGTGGAATGATGGGCTGTATATTCTGTGGGAACACATTGCTCAACTATTTTATCAAGACATTGACAATGGATTAAAGTTGTTACCCAAGCTCACATATGATCATATCAACCTGAGCTCATATTCCGTCATGCGAGTGAATCTAGCAGCCCAAGTTCTCAGTGCCTCGGTAGCAGCAGTGCTTCAGTCATTTGGTCCCCAGGAAGCAGCAGCAACTTCAAAGCTCTGTGAGATGGTAGACAGTTTCTTCGATTGTCTCAATGTCAGAAGTTTGAGAGAACACGAGAGGAAGCGAAAACCCTTCCTTGCACCCTACAGATCTACTGATGATGAAAGGTATGTGAATATTGTTAAAAAGAATTCATAGTTGATCACATTTTATGAGCAGAACTTCCTGATAGATGTTTCTGGTGGAGTGTGTATTTAGGGGGTGGGGGGAAGGAAACACTTTCTCAAATCTAGATGTTTTGTTAAGAAATAAATGAATAGGTGTATATTGGCACTCAATAATACAAATGCATAATTATTTAAGATAAAGTAAAACATGATTTATATTAAAGGGGCATTGTCACGCAGATTCCGGTGTGTTTTGATCCAAAAACACCAAATACTTGACAAGGTACCTTTGCTCAAACATAAAATTGCTCTTAGAACACCAAATAAAATGCCAAGTGATTTCTTCGAGGAAAAACAAAGCATGCTACATTTTTCTGTGATTTTTCCAGCCATTTTTTTCAAGTTGCAATCCATTTCCATCCTGGCCATCCTCAGCCAAAGATGACAAGTACTAATTATTTTTTCTGTGCACTGGTAGAGTATTCATTAACATGTTTTTTTTTTTGGCTTTTCACACAGTGATACTAAAAATAGGTAACATAGCCCCTTTAAGTTGATAATTAAATTCATCTTAATTATTATTGTAGGTTCCAGTGGTTGACAGGGTTTCTGGAATATCTGAGAAAGTGGAAGGAGAGTACTGAACGCAGACCAGGGAATTTCACCCGAACCGCTAGGGCCAAAATGTTCATATCGTGGCAGACATATGAAGGATTCCAGATAACTGTGCATTCTGTGATCGAGGTTTGCAAGTTCCTGCTGCAAGAGGGTATGGAGTATGTCTTGACAGAACGCTTCTGTCAGGATATAGTCGAAGAGTACTTTGGAAGTCAGCGCAAATTAGGCAGACGGAATGACAATCCCGACATTCGCACATTTGGCTACAATGACAACACCATTCGCATTCAACGGTCAATATCTTGTCAGAGTGGAAATACGCGAGGAAGAAAAGATAAGCGCAAGTCATGGACAGAAGTTACAGACGATCCATTATCATCCCGAAAGAAAAGTAGAAAAGAAAATTAACTGTTTTGTCTTTGAACAGAAGCAAAATGCCTGTTTTTTTATTTGTTTTATTACTTGTATCCACGGTAGAGTGCAAACAATATAACTGTGCAAAAAAAATTGCTCTCTAATTTCACAATGGTGGTTGTAACTAGGGCTTGGTCACTTATGCATGGTCCAATTCTAGCTGCCCCCCCCCCCCCCCCCCCCCCCCCCCCTCCCCCTCCCCTCCCCGGGAATTTGCCAACCCCCAGGACAAGAATGCTTGAAAAATTCCCTACCTCCAGGGGGGATGGTAACAGCTAGAATTAAACCATGCATTACAAGAGCGGTTGCAAGGAGAACTTCAACTGTAGTTACCTTTCATTATTTTAGGCAAATTTCCACATATTTTTAATGTGTATAGAGAATTAAAACCGGTTTCAGTGTTTCGTGCATAGGCAGCTTTTCAGGCAATCACTCGACATGCTCACTCCCCGTGTTCACTCAACACGCTAGGTAACCAGGATGTGACTTCCTGCTAATTAGTTTGAGTTTTGAGGTAGTCACCAGCTTGCAACTTTATAAAAAAGTTAATTTCGAGCCCTGATAATAATAATTATTGCATTTCTTTTCATATTACGTTGTGTGAGTGAAAAACATCTGGTGCATCATAACTGAACATATGATCTATCAATTTATACCTTCATTACTTTCAGAGGTATTACATAATTATTGTGGTCATTGCTGACTTTAAATTTGCTTTCTACTGAACTGAAACTTGACACAATAATAATTATGATAATTGTTGAATGTTAAAGAGGGCGAAATGTCATTTTCCAGCAACAAACAATTCATTATTTTATATTATATTTCAAGACAAAAAAACCCTAGAGCAAATTAGCTTGCATCCAAGAGATCTAATGTTGTGTTTTTGGACATTTTCCCCTACTTTTCTTAAAATCAAATGTTTCTTGTAGCAATCGTACTGTGATAGTGATGAGCAAACTCCATACTGTACAGTAGTCAGCTGTTATCTCATATTCTAAAGGGAAATTAAAATTGCTTGACATAAAGGGAGTAAGAGAAAAAAACAAAATAAATTATTGTAGTCTATTCGAAACAATGTAAGAGGAAGATTCCGGGTTTGAGATAACAGCTAACTACAGTAAGTACTGTGATAGTAAATATCAATGTTTATATAATTATATCAATTACTGTTTTAATCCTGCCTTTGGTGTTCATTTTCTTGGCAACTTCTGCTGATTTCTTTACGTAGAGACTTGCTCTTAATTTGTTTAGCCCTAATTTTATACCGCTGGACGATGTCTTTAGCATAGGAGAATGAGCGCACTCTTACATATAAGCTCACAATGTCATGCAAAATACCCTTCTTAACATCACTGTCAGGTTTGCATCCAGCATCAGCCACAATAAGATGGTAGTTGGCCAATACATCACCGTCGCTAGTTGATTTGAGAGTTATACCCACAAGGTCAATTTTTTGCAAACCATCTTTCAAAGTGCATTGTCTGAAATAATGTTCAGTCTTCAAAAAAATCTTCTGTGCTGGTAAAGTAACTGACCAAAGCCCCCTCTGTTCAAACTTGATACCAGCTTCTGCTTCTGTGAGTCACTAGTTTCCAGTTTTCCAGCCTTGAGGATGGCCATAGCTTGTTGGCTTTCATCCGAATTTACTCTATAGTGTTTCTTGTAAAGGTTTTGTAGAACATATCCAGCAATATACTGTAGACCAGCCTTTTGCTTGTCTGTCAGCAGAGGCAAGGTTTCACTGCTTGTAGTAGAGTGCTTCTGTTGCTTGCAGTGTACCACCATAGCAAAGTTGCTGCATTCCGTGTAAGTCCTTTGAAGTATTTGGTCGCATTCACTGCAACATTTCCGTAAAAACTGGAATAAAACTTTTCGGCATCTCCTTTTTTTTGAAGTGATTCATAGATTGTTTTGAGAAAAGAGAATTCTTGAGATCCTTCCTCTAGTTCGAATATGAGGCCAGTCATCTCATTCCTAAGACTTGCATTGAACTCCTTTCTCTCTTTAACCTTCAGTACAGCACTGCTTACTATCTCGGCCAGAAGGTTTGCTGTGAACTTGACCATCTCCCCATCATTTTCTGCATGCTTCGTGGCCCTGTGTCTTTCATATCCTCCTTTAGTCTTATACTTCTTTCCACAGTCACAAATAATTTCTCGAGTCTGTGCCTATAAACGAAAGATAAACGAAAAGCTGCAATATGTTTAAGTATCGAAGCTGAAGGGTCTTGAGCGATGGCCGAAAACAAGAACGCTCGAGGTTTTGCAATCAGTGTTATGTCAGATTCCTGTATTTTGTTGCTTATACGAAGCAAGATCGTGCAGATTTTTAGCTTGTTCAATCGAGAATTTGAGTCAGAAGTCTGATTTTCTACACTTACATTACTCACAGCAGCTGAAAATTCTTCTTGTACACCTTCATCTTCCTCCAATGCATCTAAAATTGCTTCCAAATCATCACCAAATATGAAAAGCGCGTCCGTATCTTCCGCCATCTTGTTTCAGTGTGCAGGGTCAATGTCACGTGACGTGCAGGCTCAACATCAGAGAGCCGCTATTGTTTGGCGCCTTTGAAGTCTGCCGGCTTTCATAACCAGTCTCCTCTACTAACTATGATAATATTTAAAGCAAAACATAACTTACTCAGAACAACTACATCTAAAACCTAACAATACCAAATAAATTTACACAGAGAAATATTTCAATGCACAATTTAACTTACCAGCTGGTGCTGCAGCGGCTGCTGCTGGAGCATCTGGTGGTGCTGCATCAACCAAAGAATGAACGTTACATCAATACCAAATCAATTCAAGGTAATCATCAGGTATTTCAATGCACTGATATGATTAACTTACCCTCTGACCATCCACATCTGCAATTAAAACTAGAAATAAGTACATGTCTCGCAGAACCTCGCGAAGCTCGGAGGAGGTGCACCGCGGGTCGAAACTTTGGTGGCGTCTCGATTAGCGTATGAAGCTTTTCGCCATTCTACTTCGTCTTCTTTGAAACTAAAAACTTTGGTACCGTTTCGCATACCGTTTACCGTCCGCCATCTTTGTTTACAATGCTCCTTTACAGGCTTACATGAAGTAGTACCACAGGCGTTCCCATCATCCTCTTTCGTTTGTCTGACGTCATTCAAGCTTTGTTGCACTGTTGCCAGGCAACTGCACGACACCTTGCTGGAATTCGCGAGGCACGACAAATTTATTATTAAACCTCGCTTCGCACGGAAATTTCGGTCAGCCTCTGCACAATATGTTATCATTCATCCGAGAAATAGAATCACAGTCTTAGGGCCTAATCGCACTACGGTCAAAAACAAAAATTAGCCCGTGCAAAATGACACAAAAACAAACACATTCTACAAAGAGCGTGTCCCACCGGAGTGGTTTCTCTTGTTTTCCTCGATTTTTGCACGGGCGGATTTTTGTTTTTGACTGTAGTGCGACCAGGCCCTTATTTCGATTTTAGGGATCAATTACCAGTTCAATGGGTCGGCAAAAGGTGATTTTTGCGCACTGTGATTCTCAGGGGTGTGGATAAAATTTATCGATACACTTGACTACAAAAACATGCAATTTTCCTGCAATCTTTATTTAGTATGCTGGCAAAGGTACCCCAAGCTCAAGTGATGTTTACACGTTGTATTAATTTGAACGTCGTGGTAACTGTTGTGTAATAGCGAAATTCTAAGGATTTCTATGGGGAAAATTCGCTTCCAATTTGAGCGTAAAATTACGAACGAATTTTAGCGTAAAATTACGAACGATATTTCAATAAAAATGGCTCACCTGAACTTCTTTGTGTGTTTACTGGTGTATTGAGCGTTTTTTTGGGTCGATTCAATGCAATTCCAGCGAGTTACACCAATTTCTTTCGGTCATACAATTTTCACAGACGTTAACGAACGGAATTTTTCAGCGGCAGAGCCGTAATCTGACTTACGGCTCTCGCCATTGTATAGTACACGGTTTATATTTTACCCAGAGACCTTCCTTCCTATGTATTAGGCTCATGAAAAACTCGTTTATTAGCGCCGTCTGTCACGTATACAGAACAGCCGTGATTGGTATTTTGCAATTAACAACTATCCGTTTTCATGCCTCAGCTGTATAGCAGGCTGGCTGTATAGTATCGTTTATCTTTTACACAGAGGCCTTCCTTCCCTTTCACATAAAAATTCTAGTGGTACTCATCAAGGAACATGGAACAATAATTTTATAAAAAGGTTTTTGGAAATGTTGGGAAACTTAACAAATCTTCCTCTCGTTATTCTCTGTCTGTAAAACTCGATTCATAGCCGGATCATGGACCAGCTTGTCCGCAAAGGGAAACGGGCTTAGATGAACTGTGCCTATTAGTATAGCTGCTGTATACTGGTCACTGGATCGCAGCACGAAATGCATATGATTAGTAACTGGAAATTATGGAAACTTGTAGCGTGCGCACTATATTGCAGTTATAGCTAAAAAAGGCATTCTAGAATATGAGAATTTAGGGAGCTCCGCTGTTAGGCTCAGCCTATCTATATATATTACTTGTGAGGCCGCCGTCGGCCTGTATGAGAAATTTTGGTAACTCGCTCTTGGGGACTGAAAGAGTACCACAATGCACACATTTTAGCCAAGTTTGGTTAACTTCTGTGAGAGGATTTTTGAATGGCGCGAGTTTACTTATTTTAGGGTTAAATTTGGTAAAATATCAAAGTTTGTTGTATTTCACCCCAAACTGAGAGATCGAGGACCTAATGCCGATTTCAACTTTACTCGTTCATAAGAACAACTATTGTACCTTATTTGTTTGGCTCTTTTGGCGGATTGACGGTTTTGGATTTTTCCCTGTGCCGAGTTATAATAATCGAAATTTACGATGTTTTTGCAACAAACGAGCAGAGAATCTTATGACCTCGCTTATTTTAAAAATCTGAGATAGAATTTCCCAAGAATAAGCGAACTATTAATTTGGACCTTCTTTTACTTAGTCTCCAAATTTCGTGTTGGTTGAAATGCTGTGAGACTTGTACGCTGAACGTCGAGTTGGTAACATGCGCGCTAGTATTTTCAGAGATTTCTTGTTCTCCGAGATGTTTACAATTCATGATCTATTCTGCATATTTCATTGTTCTGAAATGACACCTGCACGCGAATTCCAGTCTAGCACGGGCGGAACCAAAACGCTTGATTAACTTCCGAAGACCTGCCGATTATGGTAATTCATCAGTCCTGGCAATGTGTTCATGAAATAACAGGTGAGCTGTTGAACATCAACGTTAAACACGTAATTGACCTAAAAATAGCAAGAGCATGCCGCAAACAGAAAACAGAAATTTTTACTCACTGTCAAGGCAGCAATTATTTCCCTTATTAAAAGACGTGAAAAACGCTACAATAAGCGTGTCTAACAGAAGAGTTTATTACCATAATCGGCAGGTCTTCGGAAGTTAATCAAGCGTTTTGGTTCCGCCCGTGCTAGACTGGAATTCGCGTGCAGGTGTCATTTCAGAACAATGAAATATGCAGAATAGATCATGAATTGTAAACATCTCGGAGAACAAGAAATCTCTGAAAATACTAGCGCGCATGTTACCAACTCGACGTTCAGCGTACAAGTCTCACAGCATTTCAACCAACACGAAATTTGGAGACTAAGTAAAAGAAGGTCCAAATTTATAGTTCGCTTATTCTTGGGAAATTCTACCTCAGATTTTTAAAATAAGCGAGGTCATAAGATTCTCTGCTCGCTTGTTGCAAAAACATCGTAAATTTCGATTATTATAACTCGGCACAGGGAAAAATCCAAAACCGTCAATCCGCCAAAAGAGCCAAACAAATAAGGTACAGTAGTTGTTCTTATGAATGAGTAAAGTTGAAATCGGCATTAGGTCCTCGATCTCTCAGTTTGGGGTGAAATACAACAAACTTTGATATTTTACCAAATTTAACCCTAAAATAAGTAAACTCGCGCCATTCAAAAATCCTCTCACAGAAGTTAACCAAACTTGGCTAAAATGTGTGCATTGTGGTACTCTTTCAGTCCCCAAGAGCGAGTTACCAAAATTTCTCATACAGGCCGACGGCGGCCTCACAAGTAAAACTACGCCTAGCAACGTATCGTTGCCAAGGACGCTTCGATCGCAAAAAATACAACTGAAATGGAAACTTCAATTTTTCCCTAGTAAGTGTGTACCATGAGTATTTAGGTAAATACTGAATAAGATATCCAAATACGTGATTGAAAAAGAGTGGTCGGCACAGAAAAAAACACCATCGAGCCACCTTCTAAACTAGCATTGTTCACATTAAATTATTCACGTTTTGTCGACAGGAAAGTCCTGCCCACTGCTCCAGGTTCCAAAGTATGGCGTTATAAGCTCTCTTTCGTGTGGATCTTCATTCGGTTCTCAGGCCTCTTTTTCCTGTTATAAGGGATACCAACTAGTTGGGTCACGTGTGAGGTCATGTGAGGACGGTGGAGGATGGTCTGGCAATACAACTACGTGTCACAGTAAGATCAATAAAGATAGCAATGTTCAATAACAAATAATCAGAAACATCACTAATAGGGCTTTTACAGCAAATAATCGATCATTTTCTGTTTTTAAAGAAACTTCTTTAGTAAAGATACGATAAAGGACACACGCGCCACTACAAGAATATGGCTTATAGTACAATCGATAACTTACCTACGTTAGGCGAGATACTCTTCCTTCATGCTTAATATATCTGTAGGGATTAACCGTACATACTGTGCCCAAGTTCAGGAGTTGCCATAAAGCCATTATGGTAATAACCGGGAGGGCACATTGCATACATAATTGTATATATATAATAAGGCCCAAATCGCACTTGGGACAATTTTGTACATTTTTATCGAATTTCAATTTATTTAAGTGTCTGACTTGGCGAAGACAAGTGCGACCTGCACTTTTCAGAGAAACGAACTGGGCAGACAAATAAAACTTTAAAAACACCGCCGCCCGCTGATTGGTCCACGTTGCACGTGCAATTCGTTCGTCATTATAACGGAAAATCACCGCAAAGACAAGTACGACCTACTTTTGCCAAGTCGAAAAAGTTTCGACAAAACAGCCGAATTTTCAAAGGAGCCGAAGTCCTGCCTCCTGGCAGGACAACACGCTTGTCCGATACATTCCAACGCACCCGCGAATCCAGATAACAATGCCTTCTTGATTAACCATTGTGCTCTTCCTTGAGAAAAACAAATCAATATGCAGCACGTTTCTTTTTATTCAAATTTATCACGGCAAATTGCAATGTGCAAAAACAATTTAATCACTAAAAGTAGAAAAACCCTTGAAAAGGCTTAGAAATAAAAAATACTTTGCGTTATTTTTTAATGGAATCATGTTTAGCAGTGTTCAATGACGGTGTTCAATGACAAGCCAGTTTCATACTGCATAAAATACATACTAATGACATTTAAAGCCACGTGCGCTTTGAAAAGGCTTGATGCGCAGATTGAAAGTCGAAGTACTCCACACCTTTAAAATTGTTTCCATACCGTAATGTGCAATTTTCGTATTGTCTTGCAAATTTTAGCCCCGAAATTGACAAGTTGTCTCGGACAATTTTGTATACCAATTTCTGTCCAAAATGTCGCGGACAATTCAAAAGTTGTCCGCATGTGCGATTTGGGCCTAAGCCTGATGAGTGTGGTCATCTTTTGACCATACGAAACAGAGCTGTAGCATTAAACGAATGAATATCTTCTGAAGTCTGATCTGCATTCAATATATACAAAGATGATCTTCCATTGGTCTCAGAGGAAAGCTGGCTTCAACATTTTCACTCACTTCATTCAAATGAACCTTTAAATTCGGCACAACAGACAATAATCGACGAACTACAACAACTCGAGAGTCAGAAAAATCAGTTATGCTCTTTGGATTACTTAATCACCGAAAATGAAAAACGTGTAGCTGTGAAAAAAAATAATAAATAATAAATCGTCTTTTTCAGACAAAATAAAAAATGAAATGATTAAAACTAGCCTTCACGACATGATGCCGGTATATCAAAAACTTTTTAATACAATTCTCAATCTAGGAACAATGCCTCAAACTTGGCGTGGCGGCGTTATCACACCAATATATAAATCAGGAGGAAAAAGTGATCCATCAAATTATCGAGGAATTTGTGTTTCAAGCTGTTTGGAAAAATTGTTTTGTTCTATCCTTAACCAAAGACTACTTGAACATGTTTACTCTCATGATATACTCCACAATTCTCAGATTGGATTTTTGCCCAAAAATCGTACAGCAGACCATGTCCTTACTCTGAGAACTTTAGTAGATAAATATGTGCATCAACACAATGAAAAAATATATGCTTGTTTTGTAGATTTCAAAAAAGCTTTTGACTCGGTCTGGCATGACGGACTCTTGTTCAAGCTATTACAAATTAATGTGGGAGGTCGCTTTTACAATTTAATAAAACATTTGTACTCAAACTCTACATGTTCCGTAAAAATTGGAAAAAGCCAAACACGACCCTTTCAATACGCAAGAGGTGTACGCCAGGGTTGCATTTTAAACCCTTTGCTATTTAACCTCTATGTTAACAACATACCATATTCGTTCGAAAATATTTTATCGGATCCTTTTGTTCTACCAAATGGCACACAATTAAATTCACTTTTATATGCAGATGATTTAGTCATAGTTTCAAGATCCAAAACAGGACTGCAAAACTGTTTTGATATTTTATCTTCCTATTTCAACTCGTGGATGTTAAGTATCAATCCAAAAAAGACCAAAGAAACGTGCTAAGAAATGTACTGAGTCTAGTTTTCACATAGGCAATAAAATGATTGAAATCGTCCAAAATTACACTTATCTAGAGTCAGTAATCTCTTCAACGGGTAGCTTTTCAATGGCACTTGACCAGTTAAAAGGCCCTTCACGCTCTTTTCAGTCTAAGAAAACATACTAATTTCAGTAATTTGTCCCCATTCCTAACAAGTAAAATCTTTGACACAATGATCTCCCCAATTTTGACATATAACAGCGAAGTCTGGCGTGTGTACGCAAAACCGGATTTTAAGTCTCTTACAGGAAAATAGGGTATCACCTACCAAATATAAAACAGTTATCTCCTTCAGAAGTTACCAATGAATTAATGAACTCTCGTAATTATTTTGCAAATATTCAATTAGTAAAATTCATTATTTCATGATTTGATCTCCGCAATAATCAAATTATCAATCCAGACTAATGTGTCTTAATTGAACTTTCCCCTTCTTTATTATATTATTGTTATTTCATTTTGTGTTGTAATGCTTTTGCAATACTGTAAGGATTTATAGTCATGCAAACAAAGCTACTTGTTGTTGTTGTTGTTGTATATATATATATGTTTTGAAACCATTTTAAAACACTTTTTTTTCGTCTAATGAAAAGTTGTCACCTGCCTCCCATTGGTCACGCCATATAAAGCCATACTGCTGACCATTCCCTGCGCTAATACTTATGGCTCAAACTGCTCATTTTCTTGCCAAACCGGATATACCAGCTTAGCCGGAAATGTCACAAGAATATGCTTAGTCTCTGGACAATGGAGTAGAAACGACATAAACTGTACAGGTATTTTAACAGTGATTTGCAAGCATTAGAACCATAATTATTAGGGTGAGAATGAGGTCAGGAAATGACACAAAATAGTTCTTATTTACTACAAGCGCTACTCTTTGTAGACTCAACTCCTCGTCAGCTGGATAACAGGTTTAATTTCCCGGTTGGTGCAACGTAGGGGGGATACTTTCTTATATAATTGGATATACAGCTGTTTCGAGAAAGGTTGTCGGAAAAAAGCGTAAAAGTGCACGCGACAATCCAGAAAGCTATTGTGGGTAGTCATCCACGCTATATCCTAAAAACTCGTTTATCCCAATGGCCCGCCTTCTAAGATCGTCCCTGTACAGACGAGGCATCGCGGGTGTCATGTATTTATTTGACTTATTAAAAATTCATTGATCATATCCCATATTATTTTTCGGGATTGTTGCGTGCACTTTGCGCTTTTTTCCGATAACCTTTCTCAAAACAGCTGTATACAGATATACAGTACCCCATCCCCGGTTTATTATTTTTACAAAAACTCCGGTGTTGAATGAGTCGATTAAGTAAATTGTCAACCCTGGAAGTATTCATGATGAGTTTTATTCATTTACTTTCACAAAGGACTAACGTCCAAAACGTCTGCTTCTGAATCTGTTTCTCTGCGGATTGGGGCGGGGTGGGGTGGGTTGTACTCCCTATAATGGGCTATATGGGAATGCTCCGTCTAAATGGGGTTATCTTTTTTAGACTGGAGGTATATCACAAGGTAGGAATTTCACGAGTTGAATTATAGAAAAGGGGAGGAAAAGCTGCTATTTAGGTATCTTGACTTCCAACACAACGTGAACTGAATAAACAATATAATTAATTATCTGGTTAACATCAATTGTGGTAACGCTGGATGCTTAGTAAATAGATGCAGTGTTTCGTCTACATGGGTTCTTTCGACGGTGCAGAAACGTGTGAATTAGTCGGCTGTTACCTGTTATCCCTTCTCACCGAAAAGTATGGCCAAAATATCGGCCTCTATCGAGATGATGGTTTAGCGGCATTTAACAAGTCACCACAACAAATTGAAAAAATCAAAAAGGAACTGCGTAAAATCTTTCGCGACAATGACCTAAAGATAACAATAGAAGCAAACAAAACCATCGTGAACTTCCTAGACGTCACGCTTGACCTGCGAAGTGGCAAACACTATCCATTCACAAAAGAAGGCAACATCCCACTGTATGTACACAAGAAATCAAATCATCCACCATCCATCATCAAGAATATTCCAGATTCCATCAACAAGCGGCTCTCCGAAATATCTTCAGACCGTGATTGTTTTGACAATGCCAAAACCGTGTACCAAGAAGCGCTCCACAAAAGTGGCTACAATTACAACCTGGCATACAAAGAGTCACGCAACGAGTCACAACAACCACGAATGAACCGTCCAAGGAAAATTCTTTGGTACAATCCACCCTACAGCATGAACGTCAAAACAAACGTAGGAAAGTGCTTCCTTTCTCTCGTTGATCAACACTTTCCCAAATCAAATCCACTCCACAAGATTTTCAACCGGAATACGCTTAAATTGAGCTACAGCTGCATGAATAATATAAAATCGATTATATCCAACCACAACAAATCACAAATTAATAAGTCTGATCTCACCCAAGATAGTAATTGTAACTGCCGGAACCCAAGCACGTGCCCCATGAACGGAAAATGCAACGACACAAACATCATTTACCAAGCTGAAGTCACAACATCATCCTCCAAAGAGACATACGTCGGACTTTGTGACACAGCGTTTAAATTAAGATACAGAAATCATGTATGCTCATTTAGAAATGAAAAATACAAGCATGCAACAGAATTAAGCAAATACATCTGGAGCTTAAAAGAAAGAGACGTCATTTACAACATCAAATGGCGTAAGATTAAACAAGCAAGATCGTATTCAAATGTAAACAAGCGTTGTAATTTATGTTTATGGGAAAAATATTTCATCATATGCAGACCCGAAATGTCAACACTGAACAATAGAAGCGAACTCCTATCTACTTGTAGACATTCTAAGAAATTCCTGTTGAAAACTGTATTCGTTTAGTTAACCAATCATATCTCCGCACGTCACGCCATTAGGTATTGTTCTGTAATTTCAAATTTTGTATGTATTCTATGTATCCGTTATTGTAGGCAGTTGCCTGATGATTGCTTCGTAAGAAGCATGAAACTCTGAGAAGCAGTGAATAAATGTCTTCGACCAAGTAATCCATCTCTACAAATCTATATATATATATATATATATATATATATATGAAAGGGGTACCATTTTCTATGGAAGGTACATAAAATGGTTACCTTTTCTGCCAAAAACTTGACCAATCCGTTTTGTTTATACCAAATGTTAATGCTTCAACTTCTCAGTAGTTTGCTGGTACCCACGTCGTCGAGGTGAACAGTGGCAGTTTTGGAGCAAAAATCATTTATCTAATGGCAATTAAGCGTACTGCCATAGCTAGAAACGTCTCCTTCCAGTCTAAAAGCTCATAATCAAAACGGCCATTTGCTAACGATATTTCTGATGTAGTTTCTTGATCAAAGGTTTGTTTACATTTCAGACGTTCATCCTCCGACATTTGGTGCATCATGTCCTGCTGGCCCTTTACTTGCTTACGCAGAACGAAATAAGTTTTCAGCTTTAGTGAAATGGACCGAGCCGGTTGCCAGTGACAAGACAGGGGTGTCACCCACAGTGACGTCGAACTACCAATCGCCTCAAAAGTTCAGTCAAGGAACGCACGTGATCACATACACTGCTGTGGACCAATCAGGAAATAAGGCTACTTGCACCTTTAGAATTAAAGTCTTAGGTAACAAAGTTATTTAACTTTGCCTACATAAAAATATGTCGTTAGGTACAGTCTAAGCAACGTCCCTTCCTTCGGAAAGTCGAGAAGTCACCACTACTATACGATTCCGTGGTTGCTCTCAACCAAAAAGGGGAGCATTCTGACAGCTGCGTGTCCATGTTTTAGAGGAACGGTTTCTTACGAATTTGTCGGCAGTGAGCAACTTTCGGTAAGAATTAAGTTGCCTTTTTCAGTATATTGCTGTAAAAATCGGCTTCTTGTTTATATTCCTAGTTATCAGTTGTGCATCGCTGATTGTCGATCCCAGAGGTCTTCTGCGCATAAGCAACTGTGGTAATCGTTATGGATCAAAGTGTAACTTCTCCTGTGCAATTGGTCATCGATTAAATGGATCATCAACAACCACGTGTGTTGCTCCTGGTAACAAGCCTCCAGGATTCTGGGACAACCCTACGCCTGTATGTGAAGGTAAAAAATCCCTTATTTCTTAGTTAAATATACTCTTTGTTGAGCTACACACCTTTTATTTTTTTTTCTCTTCTCTTCTCTTATTTTCTTTTTTTTATTTTATAAAAAAATAATAATAATAATAATCCAAATTTTCATTCATGCAGTACCCTTAATTTGCATGGTTTACCCTATAGTTCAAGGAAGCCTATAGTTTATAAGCCCCCGGCTTCTATATAGGCTTCCTTGCCATTACCACTTTAAATATTTGATTTTGTACATAATTTAGTTAGAATAGTGTATTTTATCTTTAATGTATTGTACATTTCTGCATACTGATAATGAATGCATAATGCATAATGCATACTGCATAATGCATACTGCATAATGCATACTGCATAATGCATAATGCATACTGCATAATGCATACTGCATAATGCATACTGCATAATGCATACTGCATACTGCACAATGAATGAGTGAAAAAGAATATTAATAACTGGCAATTATTTTCCTTTAATTTGCCCCATTATAGTGACAGTCAACAGCACGTTAACCTCTCTCGTATTTTCTTCTTCAGTTATCAGATGTCCTTCTCTACCTGCTCCAGCAAATGGAGTTAAGAAAGATTGTACTGATCTGCTATCTGAACGCTATGGTACAATTTGTAGTTTCTCTTGTGATGTGGGCTACAATCTAACTGGCTCGTTTAGGCGGCAGTGTCTGGAAAACGAGACTTGGAGTGGACTTCTCTCTACTTGTCAAGGTTAGGAATAACAAGCATTTACCTCAGAAATAGAAAGGCATTTTTCTCTATTAAGAGTACGCAATCATTCAACCCGGCAGTAACAAAACTGCTAGGGCTTCAAGTTTAAAGAAAATAAAAAAAATCAAAACCGGCCAGGAACAAAAGTATGGTGTCATATTCGAAAGCATTATATAACCTTGGTGTTCTCACCAGTGTCGCAATACTGCACCTTCCTTTGTTTCCGAGTAAGGTTATCAGGGACGGGGTGCTAATTAAATGTATACCATACTTTTGTGGTGTTGTAATAAAATAGGCAAAACACCCAATATCTAACATTGACAAATGCACCAGTTACACCACGGATAATCATTTTCTCACTTTCACCTGTTTCTTATGCTCTTTGGGGTATATTTGATATATTTTTTTAAAACCTCTAAACTACTGAACTTGAAAGCGATAACCGATCGACGTCATCCAATTACTTTAAAGAATATGCATTCATTAACATAATTAAGTGAAATTTGCTACATACCTCAAACATTCGATAACTGCAGAAAACTACCTTCACAGATACACACACTGTTAACCAATTATTGTACGCCAAATTCGTTTTCTTGTTATGCAGTAATAAACTGTACTGCACTCGCTGCTCCTACCAATGGTGCTGTGTTTCCATCTTCGTGTCTATCAAGAAGCACATATGGTCAGACCTGCAGCTTTTCCTGCCAAACAGCAGGTTACTTTCTTGAAGGAACTTCCGCGAGGGTGTGTGGTGATGCCGGGAAATGGACTGGGACAAATGACACTCTTTGCAGAGGTAGAATGGAAAAAAATATGCTACAAATCCTGGGCTGTCAGGTTATCGGCTTTGGATAAAATCAGCCGATGGAAATGAAAACCAAAGAATGGAAGTCCTACTAGTAACCAAAAATGAAAATGAAATAAATAAGACAAATGTATTTTTATAAAAAAGTATGATATAGCTATACCGGATATTTCCTCTAGCTAACAGTTAATTATTAACTGAGTGAGTTAACCATACATAATACATACATACTTTATTACCACGTCCCCAAAGGGGATTGTCGGAGGCAATAATAAATACAATGATAAAATTAGTAATATACAATGTAAAGTAAAGTAAAATACAAAATACTATAAAAGCATAGTATGAATGTATAAACATAATAAGCAATGTATAACTACAACGACTGTACTCAACAACCGTACCAAGTAGGAAAAAACAGCTAAAAGCAATTAGTAACATTGAAATCAGTGATTTTCATTTTTCAAAACATCTAGTACATTTATTTCAAATGGAACACAAAAACATATTTTGGGCCATGCAGTATCATATTTATAAAAATACGGTTCTCTCCAGCTTCAAGATCTTCTAAAGCTACATTTTAACGAATAAAGTTTTTGATTGTTTGCAGACAACACGTCTCCGTCGTTCAACAACACCTGCCATAGAAACATGGTATTTTATGTTCCTAAATGTTCGTCCAGCACTGTAGTCTCATGGAATGAGCCAATAGCGACTGATAACTCCGGTTACGTTGTCGTCAGCTACCCACCTATGCGGCCTCCAGTCAAATTAAGTATCGGTCTGTACAACGTTCATTATTCAGCAGCTGACAGAGAGGGGAACAGAGCTAACTGCAGTTTTATCGTTCAAGTCGCAAGTAAAAATACCTTTCGTCTTGCTTAAATACCTTAAGTGCCTTAATTTTTTGATTTTATGTTTTCTTTTTCTACAATAATAAAATCAATTGGAATGTATTTTAGGAGTATAAACTTAGTGATTACTATTTAGATTTGAACAACTTTATTTTGTTCATCTTCAATTATTTTGACGTTAACAGTAAACCATTATGTATTAACAGGAAGGTCCTGCCCAGCCCTCCAGCAACCAATCTTTGGATCCATAACATCTCTTTCTTGTGGATCTTTCTTTGGTTCCCAGGCCTCTATCTCTTGTAATAAGGGATATCGACTAGTTGGGTCACGTGAGCGGTCATGTGAAGAAGATGGAAGATGGTCAGGCAACATAACTTCGTGTAACAGTAAGAATAAAAATAATCACAATGAGAACAAACGATTGAAAACATATGGAACAAAAATCAAAGGCCACTAAGAGCCACGAAACCCGTAAATAACAAATGCTAACGCGTAACGCAAAGCTTATGTTTTCACACTAATACAGTTCGATATTTTATTTTTTAATTAATTGTAAGTATTTTTGACAAACACAAAAAGAAAAATACGTCATCACTTGCATAATGTTCAGTCCGAGGAAGAAAGAAGAAAAAGGAGATCCCAAGGGAGACTTTAACCTCCGGCATTTCGGCTGTTATTCCCGCTTTAAACCACTCGGCCACTGTGATCACTGACTTACAACATAGGCACGCATTGCGTGCATGAGCTATTTTGAAAATTACCTAAATGATATGAAATGGTGAAAGTAACAAAACAGCGGAAGTTAACTCGCACAAATAACCGCTTGCAGATATACGTTTTTCAAATCCTCCGGCCCGCCCACTACCAAAAAAAATACCGAGATAACCAACTGGGTCCCGTTTCTCGTTTCTCGGCTAGCTTTTTTTCACGGGATTTCCGGAGTTATTTTTTGACGAAACTACGGTCCCAGTGAAATGAGCAACTTGTTTCAGTAATGAGTGTATTAAATTAAATGTCAACCAGAAAAGTCCTGCACATAAATTTGATGCATCCAAATTGAAGGCTTATTATTTCCTGGAAATTTGTATCTAGTCTTTTTTTAAAGGTTTCTTTTATTATTCACAAAAGACACGTGGAAAAGGTTCCTTTGGCCTGAAAGACGCAAACTAATTAAATTAAATTGTTTTCAACTCCAAACCACAAGCTAATTAAATTAGTGACACGAAAATTCTTTGAACCACCTTTTTCTGTAATGTCAACCAGAAAAGTCTTTCACAGAAACTAAACGCATGAAAAATGAATATAAGTATTCTCCTAGTAAATTGGAACTAATATTATTTAAACAACTGTTTTTATTCTCCACAAAAAAGTCGTGCAAATAGAAACAGAACTAATTAGATTAAATTGTTTTCGACTCAAAACCACAAGCTAATTGAATTACTTACATGAACATTGTTGAGGTTAACATTTGGAACCAAACACCTTTTCCTGTAATGTCGACCAGCAGAAACTTAGCGCATCCAAAATGAATTTTGCTTGTTTCCTAGTAAATTGCAACTAATATTTTTTAAACAGGCGTTTTTTAATGCACCATATAAATTAATTACATTACGTTTTCTCGAAAACATGTTGAATTTCATCACGTACCAGTTTCTATAAGGACAAAGTTCAATATTTGCACGTGCACACAACGTGACTGCTCATACAAAATACAGTCGCTTCTCGCTTATAGTAATCGCTTGAGGCATACAATTAATAACCTACACATCAGCTCACATTAATTCAAAGAAAGATAAACGTTTTACATACTGTAAATTATAGATTAATTGCATTACATTTTCTCTGTTGAACTCCATGCATCACGGACAAGTTTCTATAAGGACAAAGTTCAACATTTTCACGTGCAGACAGCGTGTCTGACAAAAAAAAAATCCAATTTTAAATAGTAATCTCTTGAAACCCAGGCTTGAAACATACAATTCATGTTCCGCATCATATTATTTGAAATCGGCTTGCCGTTTTTGCAATAAAACTATACTCATACTTCAGTATAAGCTCACCTATGAACGTAACCGCAGTCCACATTTTTTGGACGTCTCATCCCCCGCAGACCATTCTACCATTCATGCATAGGGCACATTATAGGCGGTATTTCCGAATAAATGTCCTTGATATTGCCAGGTTAGCAAGCCAGTCGGGATTAGAGAACAGTTCCCAAGCAACAAATTTTCAAAACTTTACACTTTTAGTGTTTGCGGCAACAATCGCGGAGATTCAAGATGGCTGATTTTCAATTCATGTCAAGTGCCCTTCTTTGACCTTCAGTAAAACCATTTTAGAAGCGAAAATTTGATTGGCTGACATAGTACACGGTGTACATACTAGAGGCAATCTGATTGGTGTGACATAACCCAAGACATACATACAAACAAACAAACAAACAAAGTAACAAACATACTAACATCACAAACCAACCTTTGCGCCTGCTAATGAGCTATTTTTTTCAAAATAGCTCAAAAAAGGATAAATTTAATTACTTCAAGGTAGATACGCATCAAAACTCGTGTCTCGGTTGAAAAATCCTTTTAGATCGATTTTAATGTTGCATTAAAGACTCCAAATGCGAAACATCTTTAAGCTTATTGTTGTTTATATTCGTTTACAACGATTTAGTTATTGTTATCGCTGGATTCACGTTATTCATGTTACGAAACGCATTCGTAACAAAGCATTGTATCACTAAGTTTACAGCTGATGGAAGGAGCGAGTGAGTGCTCATTTGCATATCTGCCTCCGTTACCGATAACCCGTCATTACGCATGCGCGTATTCACGGGTTAAAAATACAGGCACATGTTGTGGTTCAATTTTTTCTTTGGTTTAAAAATTTTCAAACCAGTTTGATTTTCATTTTCCTTTGTCCCAGATTATGATAATGAATCTCAGACAAAGGAAAATAAAAATTAAACTGGTTTGAAAATTTTCAAACCAAAACAAAAATTAAACCACAACACATACAAGGTTTATGAAGGCAGATAGCAAGATAGGGAGTAATCGAAAATTAAAGAGACATTGATAGAAATCAATGGCACTATTGAGTTCGTTGAGGATTTAAGTAGGGATGTTTATATTTTCCAAAGTTAGTATATTTACTTTTCGATCTTACTTCAGGGGAGAAATTGCTTTTAACTATCGTTTTCTGATCATAGGTAAACGCTAATGGACACTCCATAGCTATGTAATTGCGTTTGCAAATTATTTTCACATTTATGTTTATCTTCAATTGGTTACATAGGATCTGTTTGTTACATGGAAGCCTTTATTCATCTTAATAGGCCATTTTACAGTTTCTACTTAGTAACCTGGCCTTTGTGTGGAAATGAGGCTGAAGTTGACCTTGTTTTGATAGAAACCTTTCTTCTTTTCATATATAAATCATGTTGTTTTTATTCTAAGTAACATGATTTACATATGAAAAGTAGGAAGGTTTGTATCAAAACAAAGTCAACTCCAGCCTCACTTTCACACAAAGGCCAGGGTACTAAGCACACAACTGTAAAATGGTCTATTAATCTTCATCTCATTTACTGATTTTTCCCCTTTCTTTTCAGTTGTTAAGTGCCCAGCCGTAAAGGCACCATCTCATGGAAGTGTTTCTCCCGCCGCGTGCAAGATACCGTTTGGTGTCAATTATCAAACCGACTGCTATTTCATGTGCAATGTCACCAATGCTTATCAGCTGGAAGGTCCGCCAAGCGTATCATGTCTTGAAAATGGTTTTTGGAGTGCAGATGTTAGCAAAGTGATTTGCAAAGGTATGGAATGTACAGTAGTCTGAGAAGAAAAAGCCTAAAGAAACACGCCTTTAATTTTGCACCACTTGTACGTCCAGTATAAAAGAAGGAAATTATAAAACGGTGAAATAATTAGCTAGAATACTAGGATTATACTAAACTGCATGGGAGAGATTTTACACCAATTGAAGTTACAAGAGTTTGTATTCGAATCATCAAATATAATCAACTTAGAGAGGATTGAAGTGTTTTTTTTTTTCATCCTAACTGAATGTGTTACCAATGCAAGGCAAGTTTGCGCAGCGTATCAAATTATAGGTTTTTTTTTTTTTTTTCTATTAAATTTTGATTCTTTAATCGTTTAAGTATTAGTTAGCTGTGACTGCCTTAAAATATATGCCGTAAAATAAATGTCTTCGACAAGAAATATGCACTTTGGAAACAGACAATTGGTTAATATTTGGCAAGACTAACTTTGATTAAAACTAAATAGTTCGATTGTTTAACAGATATCCAACCTCCCAGCATTCAATGCCCACCTAACATGGAGGTTCCTACTGCAACCGGGAAATCATATGCGACAGTCACGTGGCAGGTTCCAGTCCCTATCGACAACTCTAATGAGCCCTTGAACCTTAGCGGTTTGCTTCCACCACAGAAGTTGAATGTCGGTCGAACGAAAATCAAATATGGAGTCTTGGATTCAGCTGGGCTCGGAGGAAGCTGTGTTTTCTCCATTCTCGTGAAAGGTATTTCTTTTTTCTAAACCAATGTATCGAATGTCCTTGTTGCAATTCTGTCTAATATTTAACTAAACATATTTTTTTAAAGAATAGCTAAATAAAGGTATGAATGAATCGAATGAATTAATCAATAAAACATTTCTAACTGTTCAAATGCTTATTCTTACTTGTTTTTTTTTTTTCAACCCTTCCGTTACAAAAATATTATATTTTTGGTTTGTTCATATTTTAAGCCTGCATGCAACTGGCTGAAAAAATAAAATTTTACTTTTAGACACTATGGATATATAAGTGAAAATTGAAAGTTGGTTGCTTTTGTACCGACAAAGAGTGATCAGTCTAAGAAGATTACTGAAACATCACAAAAGGGACGGAAGCGGGGACCATTCAAGCCTTGAATGATAATGATGACGACAGTGCTGGAAATAATTTTTCTTGCTTAGAAGTAATGTCCCTTCAAACCTCCCTTTTGATCGGACATTTTACAAAATTAGTCGGACATCCGCCATTTTGGATTTTTCCTGAGACACAATCAGTAAGCATACACGACATGCTATAAGAAGTTTTGCAATGCATTGTAGGGCGATTTCAAATAACACGGCCTTTTCTGAATTTTCTCGAATCAAAATAAATCGTACAAGCAGCGTAAATTCTCATTGTAATGTTTTTGGAATCAAACGTGATGAGTTAACAAGACTTTCAAGGCAAAAGCTAAGTAATTTTTGTGCTCGGTCACCATGTCCGAGCATGATTTAAAATTGGTCGGAAATTTTCGGATTTTGGTCGTACAATGTCCGATGACCGACTGTTATTTCCAGCACTGTGATGATAATGATGATGATGATGATGATGATGATGCTGGTGATGATGCTAATGATGGTGATAATGGTGATGGTGATGGTTGTGGTAGTGATGGTGGTGACGGTGATGATGATGATGATGATAATGATGATGACGACGATGATGATGATGATGATGATAATGATGATGACGACGATGATGATGATGATGATGATGATGATGATAGTGATAATGATGCAGTTGGAGGGTGTAAGGTTCGAAATACACAAACAACCAAAACAAAAACAGCTTTCTGTCTAGTTACTGACAAAATTTCTGCTTGAAAACATCTCTTTTTAGATCTTGAGCCACCTAAAATTGACCAATGTCCTGGTGATATCAAAATCATTTCTCCAGTCAGATGGCACAAGCTGGTGCTACCTGCAGTCACTGTCACGGACAATGTGGGTGTAAACCTGTTTACAACAGACATTCGAAATGGAAGCGAGGTCACCTGGGGAGAATATAGAATTACTTATACTGCATCAGATAAGGCGGGAAATGAGGCGCACTGCAGATTCGTTATTACGATTGCTGGTACGTGTACTATTTGTTTGTATTGTTTTGTTATGTGAATTAATACAAGCGCTTGTTCCATACATAAGTTAGTGTTTTGCTTTCCTACGTTTCTTACGAGGCCAACATGACATATCATTTCTCTTTCCTTTCATCCAACTTGTTGCTAAATCGGCTAACGATAACTTAGAGCGTCTTGCTTTAGTGTTTTCGGACCTTCTAGTTGCGAAACCCACTCCTGATACCTAGAGTGCGTTCGATTGACTTTATTCCGGAATAAGAATAAACGGAATAACCCGAAATTCCGGTTCGATTGAGTCGCTTTTCCGATTCCAGAATATATGGAATGTATTATTGCTCTCCAGTGCAGAATGCTTGGAATAATCCAGAATAATGACGTCACTTCGTCCGGCGACCATGTGCTGGCGAACATGTGCGAAGAAAACGTGTTGTTACTCAATAAAAGGATACTCCTGGAGTCGGGAAGAGAAGCTTCTTCTCATTTCTTTGTACGAAAAAATGAAAGAGATGCTTCAAAACGTCAATTACAAAAAGAAACAAGTCTGCTAATTTATTGCTGCGAGGAGGCGAGAGGAGAGTGGAAAACCGCTGTCTTCGTGTTATATCGCGGGCATTATTCCAGAAACGAATAATCGTTTTATTGGCTTTTATGGAAGAATCCGGAATATATTCTTATTCCGGAATAGGGTAATCGAACGCAACCCTAGTTTTGCTTTCACAGGCCAACATGGCGGTTCGGGAACAACTGAATTCTAATTTACATAAAGCAAACGGCAGATCATGTGACACGTACTGCGACAGTTAGTTTGATAAAGTTTCAATTATAAAGGCTTTTTGTATGTTTGTCGATAACTAAATATAGGATGAATTTGAAAGTAGGATCATTGATCGGTACTGATTTTGCCATTTTTTGGTCTCTGCCACCCACACTGTGCCAGAGGACTACAAACTATAATTGACCTCATAACTAACCTAATATACATACCACATTGCATCCTGATTAGTTTCAATATATAGTGTTACTCTTCACTGGTCAAGATTTCGGACGCACGAGCATGGAACGATCCTTGTGAAGCTTCTTGTTATTCGGTCTTAATTAAATTATCCAATATGGTCCGTCAGTAGTAAAGTATGCATGAAATTAGTCTGACTTTTTTATGGAGGAATTCCATGTGCGTTGTATTTATCCATATATAAAAATGCGGCGGCGAATCTTGTTAGTGTGGGGAAGAATATATTTACGCCGACTCAATTTTATTCAAAACAAATGAGTTCAAAAATTGAATTTCCACGGATGCGTAACACTTCTAAACAAGAGTTTGAAATATAAATAAACATATATCGGAAAAATAGAATTGATTGTTTTGTAAAAGTGTCAAGTAAATTTCATTAAGGACGTTTCGGGCTTAGCCCTTCATCAGGTTAATTTTCAATTTTATTCATATCACTTTAAAATCAGTTAACCATTACGTAATTGCGCAAGCTTCCATTTCTTACCACATTACTATCATTTGGTCGATATAAGTGATATATTTTAAAGAAACAATAGCAAAGAGTGCTGTTTGTAATTTAGTCAAATACACTGTTTCTCTGTTAAAGATTCTCCGTGCAAAGAGTTGCCGTCACCGAAGAACGGTGGCAAAGCTTGCGAGACCTGGCTGGCTGAACTCGCGTGTACTGTGCATTGTAATAAAGGATACGGATTTGCCATCCAACCACATACTGTGTATATCTGTAGCCCGAGCGGCAAATGGAGAAATGCATATACTCCAGAGAGCGTTAAGCCTGCTCTTCCTGATTGCTCAGGTAAGCAAAAAATCATTGACATTGAAGAATTGGATTGAAGGAAAACATAGTGTTTAGGTATTTAGCACGAAGACAATGTTTTTACGTCATCCACTTTAAACGGAACCGCCATTTCTATGTGATCATTGATCCACGTGTAGATTTAACAGTCTGCAAATATCATACCAAAGTTGGCACCTTCGTCCCCAGTTATTTCAAGACTCAGGGTGTTAGTCCAGCTAAAGATCGAACACGTGACCTACCGCTCAGCAGACCAGCAATCTTCCAACTGAGCTAATTCTGCGGCGGTGTGAAGTTAAATACTGCTGAACGGTAGGTCACGTGTCCGATCCCCAGCTGGACCAATACTCTGAGTCTTGGTCCAACAACATTTAAATATTAGGGTTGGCCAGATTGAAATTAGTTTAGACCGCGGTTTGTTAAACACCGTCTAAACTTCGTTTAAATAACCCAAGATAAATGGACCGCACGAATACTAATGTTTTCCCCGAGAACCGTAGAGTTTGATCATCCAAAGAAATTAATGAAAAATGACGGTGCCGTCCTAATAACTGTCCGAACTGACAAAATCAGCCAATTAGATTTCAGGTAAAATTCATGCTCAATCCAAATATCACATTGTGTTTCTATAAATTAGTTTAAAAAACGTCTATGACTTAATTTGTCATTATATAGAGAGTGTCCAAAGGATAATGAAACTAGGTCTGCTAGAATTGAACTAATTGCAACCTAAGCCTGTTGGAAGTTTCAATAAAAGAGAACGTCAACAATTCTGACCGGACGTTCAGACTTTCTTTCAATATTTCATCAACTCTCAGCAAATCTTACGCCCTGCTAATCCGGTGCTTACGGTTTCCCTTCTACAGAAAAGCACATACCACAAAGTATTTTGTTATATGGAAAATACCACTACCTAACTGACAAGTGCAGGGGAGAACAAATGAACGAAGAAATCGCCGGTAACTTCATTCGACTATTAAAAAGAACCTCCTTTGGTCAGGCTGGAGCTTGTAATAACAACCCACAATGCAGAATTGAAAACGTTAAAGTCGATTGTGGAAAAACAGATCGTCGTAGAAGAGATGTTACTAGTGAGAAAGATAGTGCAACAGTTCCTTTAACGGTCAGCTTTTCGTTACAAATCCCTCTATCCAGCTATACCAACACATCGCTGGATTTCAACCAGACGTCACAACGAATATTAAACGATGTTCTAGCGGCTTTGGAGAAGGTGGACATGACTCTGAATGTCAGTGGGATTATTATAAAAAGAGACCCATCAAAACCTCCCGAGGTTCGTCTCGCTCGATTTGTTTGTGATGAAGGACAAGTACAAAGTGGCACTTCATGTGGTAATAAGGAATGTATCAATTTATCTACAATTAATGATAACTTACAGTATTCTCAACTAGTTAACAAAGCGACCTAGTTAACAAACTTAAAGGGGTAGTGTAGTGTTATGGAAGATTTGGTGCCATTTCAAAAAAAAAAAAACAACGAAATGTCTTGTTAGTAACAGAAACCGAAATATAATAGTCAGTTTTGATGTAAATCACCACTCTAATGTACCAAAACTGTCAATGAGTGTGTCTCTAGTCATGGTACTGGGTCTGAATGAATTGCAATCACCCTACAGTTTATATACGTTTGCCTAGCTATTTACAAAAATGGTACAATAACACCACGATAAGTTACAGTCAACTCTCTCTAAGACGGACACCGTCGGGACCGGCCCCAACTGTCCTTATAGAGAGGCTAGGTAACGTGACACCAGTCATTCTGAGATAATAAAGCTGAACTTATGCACAATAAATACACATCTGTTATAAATCTGCTTAAAGTCGTTTACGTGAGCAAAACATACAAACTGGAACAAAAATAACGTTACAAAAGTGGACTCGTTTGTTCGTATTCAGCACTTACATTTTCGTTTTGAAGTTTTATTTATTTATTTTTTTACTAAAAAGCACTTCTCAAGTGTCCGTTGACGGTTTCAAAGTGTCCGTTGTCCGTCTTAGAGAGGCGTCCGTCTTATAGATAGTTCTGTTACAGTAAAATGACCGAAAAAAGGGACCAACACCAGATGTCCATCTTATAGAAGTGTTCGTCTTATAGAGGTGTCCGTCTTATATAAGTGTCCGTCTTATAGAGGTGTCCGTCTTATAGAGAGAGTTGACTGTATTAACCAATTCTTGAAAAAGGAAAAATCATGATCTGTCCTAGCTAATTTGCAAACGAAACTGTGCGAACTTGAAAACTTGAAAAACCGATCAATTATTGGCATCACAGTGAACGTGTATTGTTTTTGTTGGCCATAAGGTAATTGAATGTACAGTAAATATTAAAGTGAGTTACAAATGAATGGTGTCTCATCATTGTTTACTTTGCAAACTAGTTAACTGTCCTCTTGGCTACTTCTTCAACGGCACTAGCTGTGAAGCATGCGCAGTAGACCAATACCAGAATCAGGAGGCCCAGACCTCCTGCGTCACGTGCCCATCCGGGACTTCAACGTCCGGACAACAAGCATCAAAACGACTGCAAGATTGCCAAGGTATCTTAACTAATAGCGGTATTTTTTATTTGAATTCTGTGCTTTGTTTGTTTATTTTTTTTAATTCAGTAGACTATGGATTAATTGATTAATTAATTAATTAATTACATGCATGGACGTGTTACAGCAGTCATAATTGTCTTTCAAATTGAGCACACATAATAACACTGTTTCAAGGTTAGTTTATACCTAGCTCTTTTAGGACACGTCACCTTCTCCCAACCATTTTTGCATGGCAAAAAAAAAATGGATGATATTTGCCTCTAAATTTTTAACTCGTTCCCAGACCCCCAATTTGACCCTTTAAATCACAGCGAAAACGCCATTTATTGAAGGAAAAATTAAAATTTTGCCCATTTATGAATTACTTTTCGGAAATTCACACTCGGATTAAAGTAATTCGGTTATTATTCTATCTGTAAACGTTAAAATATTTTAATAACTTAAAAAAAAGTCCCGTCATTTTGACCTTGAAGTGACCGATGTCACGTAAAGGCTTGCATGGAGATCAACCGTGCGGTCATCGCTTTTAGCGGTATAAATCATTTTAATAGGCGTAATGTCGACATCCACACTCGGTTTTGCAGAGACTGGGATCTAGTGAACGTTTTGGTGGGGAATATGATTTAGTTGGAGCAATAGCAATAGCAATAGTTCGTTTTAAGGGGCAATTTTTTGGTATGAAAAATTGTAAAAAAAATGCTTTTCTTCTTAATCCTTTCCTTTCAGAACTACCTCACACGTCTGGATCTGAAAAACAAGTACTCTCTAAGCCGATTCTTATTTCAGTCATAGCAGTTGGAGCAGTCCTCCTTATTGCGCTGATTACTGTCACGATCTGTTGTGTACGGAAGCATTGTGGGTAAGTTGAAGTGATATATTATGTCATGTAGGGCTAGACAGATTCTGCTCAAAAATTGTTTAAAAGTTGCTCAAATGTTGCTTAAAATCGAGAAAGTAGCGTAGGAAAGTAGGACGTATATGCAAGGGGGGGTTGTTGCCCGCCCCCCGCCCCCCTTGGATTTTTGCGATGTTGCAATATTTCGGAAATATTTTACATCAAATAGATAGCCCGCGATGTGCTCTACAAGATAAGGTACATATTATGGGTTGTGACGTTCCTGAGGGTCCGTGACGTCATCCAAAATGGCCGCCGAGACGGCCGTCATCTTGGGTTTTACTGAAAATTCAAATTTATCGGGAAAACGTGGAAATTGCAAATATTGTTTTCTAGAGTTGCAAAATATCATACTATTAAACATTTTGATGCTTTTGTAGCATTTTATGTTTTTTTTCACTGAAAAAAAGGTGAAAAACACGCATTTTTATTCAAAAATGGCTTGACCACATGTTACTTATGAGGTCATATCTCGTTACCATAGCAACCGGTTGTCGCCAAACTTTACCAAAATGTGTCTTAAGGATAAATGAACAGCTACTGAAAACGTCATGTGCTAATCATAAATGCTCTTGAAAATATCGGAGAAAAACCTTGTACGTCCGAGTGGTAAACATTTAAAAAGGTCGCTTGGTGACATAAGCACTTTAATTATATACTGTAACTCATTCCTTGTTTATTTAAAATTTCTAAATCGTAGCACAAGTGACCTCAATGAATTACAAAACACGACCTAATAAACAAGACACATGCTGCTAACATAGCAAATAATACATGTTATGGTCAAATGCACTTTTTTCAATTGCAGCCTGGATTGGGTTTCTTTGATTTTGTTCTTCATCAGAAGAAAGCGCCATTGCGTCCGCCATTTTGCTTTGAGCGAGTTGCACTACATTTGGAATATTAACGCAGCGCGCAAATGGAGTCACATCCGGTACATGCATCCATATTTGAAATCTATCAACACATAATACTCAACCGATGAAAAAAGCAAATATTTTCTAGTGAAATTCATGTGAAATCCCAAAGAAAACATTAAAATATCAATTACTTATGAGTTTGATTGAAAGATAGTGAAAAGATGCTAAAAATATGCGAACTTTTAGAAAAGATGCTGGGAAATTGCTCATTCTCCGAATAGTTGCTCGGAATCGAAAAAGTTGCTCAAAATCGAAAAAGTTGCTCAAACGTTGCCGGGCAGAATCTGTCTAGGCCTAATGTCATGATCAGATTAGATCAGGCAAAGATAGACATAAATCTGTGTTTCCACTGATTTGTTTCCTAATTATAGGCTATGTGCCTTATTCTCTTATCGAGCTATTAAACAAATCATCTCTAAATATTGAAGGGGTATAGCATATAATTTACACGATATACTAGATACTCTTCGTGAGAGCTGTTTTAAAAATTTATAAAATTGTTAACAACAAACAACAACAACGACAACAACGATTTATTTTTCAAATACTAAAACAAAATATAGTAGCAACACACAAATAACTAGATGTATGACTCATTGGCGCTTTTCCCACCCAACAATTTTGAAGTTTTTGATAGCTGATATTTCCTTAAAGGCCCAGTATCACCCAAAATGCATTGCGCGCCCAATGCCTCGACGATTGAATTTAACACAGTCGAAAATTCCCGAAAGAGCCAATCACGAGCGAGCTCGTCATTTGAAAACAAAAACAAACGACCGCAAAGCCGAATGGGTGATACTGCGTCTTTAAACATTACACGCAAACAGCCACAAATTGTCTTGGTTAAATTCAACAAGCTCTTTCAACTTATGAAGTTATCTCGTATTTAGAACGGTTCCTTCTGACATAAATTAATGAAACAAAAAAAAATTGGAAGAAAGAAAGAAAGAAAGAAAGTACTTCCAGAAACATTTGGCTACCCCTCATTGAACTCATTCTTCCACAACTGTCTGTCATTCATATATTTTTCTCTTTTTATCTCAGAAGCCATAGAACCAAGACTGCAGATTCAGAAAGCTCTCCAGTTCTCCATTTCACCAATATGTGCTATACTGACTGGTTTGAGCTCAGACCACATGATCTCATGGAAAGCTCCGAAGCCTAAGCTAGTTTCATAATCGTCACAAGAAAAGTTAACATAGCGTAGAAAGATCTAGTAGTGTCCTATCAAAGGAAAGTGTTCGTCATAGAAGACAACATAAACAGTACATGTTTAAATATATACATTCAAGACGAGTGACGTTGCCACTGAATACACCACGATGATTTAGTTATGTCATAGATTACGGTCTTATTCACTACAGATCTCATCCCCTTACAGTGGTGTTTAGATCCGTCACTGAAATTGTTCGAAACATCGAAAGTTCGCGTGATCGAAGGGTAACCCTTTAAAGAAAACATTTGAAATTTTATTTTGTAAAATATTGAAAACCAAATGGTACCATGCGAATGTACTGACGAAGAAGCTTAATTTAAATGGTCACACTGTAGGATTTCATCCACAGACTGAAAAGTTAGAACTGCATTAGATGTCTTCATAATTGACTTTGGAAGTTTATCCCTCATACTTCCATAGTCAATATGCATTTCAAACTTTTGAGTCTGTGGACAAAATCCTGTCATGTGATCACGAATCAAATGAAACCTCCGTGGCAGTACTTTTGTATGGTACCAATTGTTTTTCAATATTTTACAAAATTAAATTTGGGATTTTTTATTGAATTTTGATTTTAAACAGTCTTAAGCGTTTTAGGGTTAAATAACAAAGTGAAGCATTGAAAACTATATCAGATTCAAGTGAACGAGGGGTTGGAGATATAAACGGTTAAATTTATCGAGATTCCACTGCATATATCTCAGATTTTATTGGGCTTTTCTACCCCAAGCATTAAATGAAGACTTAATGATAACGTTGGTGTTTTGAATTGATAATTTTTCATTTAAATCAATATTATAAAATAACTTTATAGTGTGTGGAAAGACCAGATATAAAACAACGTTCATTTCAGAGTCATGTATACAATGTAAGGTGACTGAATTATCATTTTTTTTTTTTAACAATGCAACAAACATTTTTTAAATAATCATCCAATGCTTCGATATATTAATATTGTATATTAAAACTTATTTTTCTTTGGCTGAATGTACTTTTTCCTTGAAATTGACGCAAGATCATTCTGCAAAAAAAAAATAAACACGTTAATCATTTCTTGTCTTCGGCCTTTTAAATAGTCGTTAAAAATGCAGAAGTGAATAAAATTGGTCAGTACAACGCAGATACCATGCAACTATTTAGAGCCTCTAATTTCATTGAACCTGGGTACCACGCAGATGTATTGTTTTCAGGGCTAGGGTCCATTGGTCTGTTGCTTGTTCTATTGTTTTCTCGGCCAATCCTGCGAGGCGTTCCAAGACGTACATGCCTCTTCCCTTGTACAGCGCACCTAAGAGTTCTCAGCGAGCCGTTAAAAAAAAAAAAAACGTGCATTCCGCATCGAACTGGTCTTGATTTGAGGTGTCCAGTTCTGTCAGAGAGAAGGAAAGAAAACCGGACGAGTCGAAGACAAACCAGCTTATCTTACATGGTTTCTTGTTTTGCCTGCCACTGTGTCTTTCATGTTTTCATAACATGTTTAATTAAGCTCTTGTGGATGTATAATGACAGCGGTAACAATTACGCACATGCCGGTCACTTAACACGTTTCAGCATTTTCGACAACAGAGCTCTCGGTCTTTTTGTTGTTTTTGGACCGCGGTCGTGCGCAAAAGAGAAGAGTTC
Organism: Dendrophyllia cribrosa; assembly: GCA_024195265.1. Classification (NCBI taxonomy): domain Eukaryota; kingdom Metazoa; phylum Cnidaria; class Anthozoa; order Scleractinia; family Dendrophylliidae; genus Dendrophyllia; species Dendrophyllia cribrosa. Next base: position 12,811,748 of record JAJLRJ010000012.1, on the reverse strand, counting down.
TGGGGTCGAGAATGTACTGTTTCAGATAAAGCAACTTTCAGTTTCAAGCAAACACCAGAACAAAAGGGAATTTCAGTTAAGCGTCACAAAGTGTCCTCTTGCTCTTCTACTCAACTTCAACATCACTTGTTTTCAAAAATTCAGACAATAAACGTCACAGAGTGTCCTCTAAATTCTGCTCTTTAAGTAAAGATAAACAAGTGCGTTTATACCCTAACCTAAAAACAAAAGTAACACTTATGCTTACCTTACATTTCAAAAAAGATAGTTAACACTTAGACTTAACGGGACACTTCGTGTTGGATATCAAAATTTGCCATGCATCTAATTTTCTGCAATCCTGGACATAAGTGGGGAATTTTAATAAATAATGTTAAGGGGACTTCATGCTAAACCATAAATTTAAAATTAAAATGAACAATTCAGAAATAGTGCAACATATAGCATACTCATTGTAATCAAATATATTTTCAATAGGGACGGCTCGTTACAAGACGTTTAATTGTCTTCAAATCGGCCTTTACAGCCTGGTTTACACTAGGGGCAAAACGACATAAGAACATGTATATATATCGTCATAAACTAGCAGTAATCATAGATTAAAGTACGTCTCCTTAGCCATCTCGTCTTGACACACCTGCGTAGGGCATCGGGGAGAGGAGAACTGGGCAGAGGGGGGAGGAGGGGCGCGGGGGGCAGGGTTAAAGGACCCTCTCCTTTTTCGCGTGTCGCTCCCCCCTCACGTCCCCTCCCTGTTTACGCCTGACACGCAGGTTACCCGGTTTCAGCCATTCCCCCGTTTTTCCTAATCCAGGTCGTTCCCCTTCCAGCAGCAGCCTTCTATTTCCTTTTGGTTAATATGTACAGGGGAACCCCGATATGACAACGAACCCAGTGTAACGAATGATATTCCTCAGCCCATTTAGCCCATTTATAGTAAAATGTATGGAAAAGAACTCCGATAAAACGAACCCTTGTTATAAGGAACATATTTTCCCAGTCCCTTTGTACTTCATTATGTCGGGGTTTCACTGTAGTACTTCCAAGAATAATTGCAACAATTATTTGTTGTATATAGATCAGAAATGTTTATCATCAATGAGATTTGAATGAATGACTTATTTTAATTTACTAAGAATGAATCAATTGTTTGAATTTAAAGTGATCAACTAAATATTGTTTATTGTGTAATTTTAAATAAATGAACTGTAACTTTTAAATGTAAGTGGTATTGATGTCGATTTACGCCCTGCTAAATGTTTTTGTTCACCCTTAGTGTAATCAACTCCAGTCCTTATTGTTGCGGATGCGTAAGAAACAGCGTGACAGCTGCGTTACTTTCTATAGAGACGTTTACGGTTCGCAATTGCTCAGCTACATGCAAATATATCTGGAAAATTCGACTAGTCATGAGCGAATAACATTGAATATTTGACATACAGGGCAAGCAGCAGCACAGAATGAGATGTAATAAAAATGTTGTTGTGATTCAAACGTAAGCTTACTCGATCTTCGATATTAAAATCTGAACAAAATCATAAACAAATGTAAAGTAAAGCAGTAAAGCAAACAAAGGACCTTCTATATTTTTGATAGCAACAACAGCGAGCAAAAATTGAATCCAGAAAAGAAAGCCGCTGCAGCCAACCATTCCTTTACTTGCAGTAAGAGTCTAATTTAGACAGAGACCGGCTAATTGTCCAGCTTTTCGTACCTTTGAAAATCAATCAGTGCGATCCTATTTAAAAATCGACGGCGTTTAAACTTCGTCGCCGGAAATGTTCACGGTCAATTTTGTCGTCAAACCTCTGCCAGACTTCACTTCACTTGCCATATGATAAAAAGCGGTCAATTCCCAACTTTTTGAGAAAAGGATTGATCTTACCTTGCAGTCGTCGAAGCACGAGGCGGCAAAGAAGGTGCGCGCCCAGGGCAAAGAGGCGTCCTCGCGCTGGGCATGCTGAATGCTGGATACTGTTGTGACGTTTCAAGATGGCGCAGATTTGGTACCGACACTTTTCTCGATTCGTTCCGCCTAGCCGACAAGATTAGGAAGCGTCTCCTTCGTCGACGCAATAAAAGATCCGGTTTTTACCTTGTATTGTTATGTTCCATTATGTCCTTATGTTATATTGTTTATACTAATGATATATAACATTGATATAAGTTCTGCGTTTACATTTGCATGACCTTGCCGTTATGTCGTTATCTCGCTAGTGTGAATCCGGCCAGGAGTAAACACAACAAGACTCCTATACATGAGTTTAATCTGAGACGTTTCAAGCCAATCCGTTTATGTAACTGTCTTAATTGCTCCGTATTCCGACGCTTGGCAGGAAAAAAAGGATCCGGCGGGACAAAATACTATGATGGAAGTTGAGAGAGATGTTTATCGGCTTCAAAAAAGTAAAATAAATGCCTAAAAGTATTAAAACCTGTGTAGGAGTCGAAGTAAAACAAAAACAGCGAATTCTGCTACCAAACTGTTGTTCCTAAAGCAAAATACGGAATAAAACAAACGAAAGAAAAAATCAAATTTATCGGATCCAAAACCATGTTTGGAAAGCCAGGCCATCTTTTGGCAAATGTGATCGCTTCCGGAATACAGACAAAAAAAAATATGTAGTACAACATGTACTGAGACGACATTATGATGTCACTGAAAAAAACAGTAAGGCAAAACTAAACAGAACAATGTCAATGTAGGTTTAATATAATTGTTCACTGGCTGTAAATACAATTATCAACTAGTCACCAGAGAGCCAGGACCAGATAAGCTATGGGTGACGGCATGGGAGAAAATTTAAAGCGGGTCCAGTTTAGCGTGATTGAAACGTATATTTTGAACATCTAATAATTCCCCGCATGCGGAACACTCAACACTACTTCCTCTTTAGTAAACAGCCACTTTCAATTTCGTAAGCGGAATAACTAAAACAGAGGGAGAACTAGAAGGTATGAAATATCCGGTGAGCGAAATCAAAGTAAACAATCGTATATTATACCCAGTTGAAACAAAAGCGATGCGAGTAAGCCAACAGAGCCATTTTAATTTAGTATATTTTATCCCTGAAAACTTATATTTATAACCTGGCCCAGGCTGATCCCGTTATTAAGTACTGGCACCGAGACAAACACGAATAAAACACTTTATAAGCAGCTGAAGCTGAACATTCGTGTATGAATCTCCAACAGAAATCGGAGAAAGTGGCTATATATCGGTAGGTACGTTAAAACGAGGTAATTATAAGTGCAGCTACCTGGTATATAGTCTATCGTGCTTTTGAGAGAACGTACCAGCTCGTTTGCTGTTGCATTTCAAAAACCGGCCTGATATAAAGTGAACTCGTAAAAAGGAACTCTACTATTATCTTAATGATAATAAGATCATTACCTCCAAACAATTTGGATTCAGACCTAAATTATCGACGGACATTGCCTTTGCACATTCTACGGATAATATACTTCAGAACATGGACTCTGGTTGTCTAACAGGCGCTGTTTTCCTCGACCTGTCGAAAGCCTTCGACACAGTTGACCATCATCTTTTGCTTCATAAGCTCGAGTCTATAGGCCTCTCTAATCCCACTGTCAAATGGTTTCAATCCTACCTCACGCATAGAAATCAGATCACCTCCGTTGGAGATGCACTTTCCCTGTTGCACCTATGCCGGTTGGGGTACAACAAGGTAGCATATTAGAACCTCTTCTCTTTTTGATCTATGTAAACGATCTACCATCCTGCCAACTTGCCAGTGAAATCGTTCTCTACGCTGACGACACTGTGATCTATTATTCATCTAAGACTGTTGATGACCTTGAGCGCAAGATCAATTCAGATTTATCGACAATCTCCGAGTGGTTTTCAAGAAATCTGTTGACTCTAAACATATCCAAATGTAATTTTGTTATTTTCGGTCGTTCACGGAAGCTTAAACGCGTTCATGACATTACCCTCCAAGTTAATACCACTGGAATCGAGAGAACTGAATCGTTTAAGCATTTGGGTGGTGTTATTCACCAAACCATGTCTTGGAAGGAGCACGTTAATTCTATAAGCACAAAGATAAACCAAAGGATTGGCATGATCATGAGAATACGGAATCTATTGCCCTTACAAGCAAGGCTAACATTATACAACAGCCTTATTATCCCTTTGTTTGACTATGGAGACATTGTATGGGGTCAGGTGATAAGAACAATGAAACCCTAATGGCCCAGCTACAAATCCTTCAAAACAAGGCTGCCAAGGTTTTACTGAATCTGCCACCAAGAAGCTCATCTTCGGATGCCATCAATAGATTAGATTTTAAATTACTCTTCAAGAAAAGACACTTCCATCGTTGTGTTTCAATTCACAAATATCTAACCGCAATAATACTATCCACTCGTACAAAACTCGTAGGATGAACGATTTACATCTCCCCCGAGTACGTACTGATTGGGGTAAACATACTTTTATTTTTCAAGCTGCTAATGACTGGAACAATTTAGATAATAAAATGAAAGAGACATCTCCGTTATCGCTTTTAAAAGCAAAACTTAAGAGACTTTTGAAGTAATTTTAAATGAAATAGGTTTTACTCTTTTTACCTTTTTGATATTGTCTTTTTAACATTTTTAATGATGTTTTTTAGCTGGATTTGTATATTTTTTATATAGGTTAAAATTTATTATTTGCAGGCCCCACTGGAAACCGCCTGGTTAAATATTATTATTATTATTATTATTTTTACTATTATTATTATTATTGTTGTTATTATTGTTATTGTTATTGTTATTATTATTATTATTATTATTATTATTATTATAACTCGGAACTAAAAATAAACACAAACAAACAAGAAAAGCAAACGTAGTAGCGCCAGTACTAGAACACTACAACATATTTGTAAACATAGCTGCTCTTACAGTCTGTTTTCTACTGTGCAAAACTATGTGACTGTGTTTTCTTCTTCAGGCGGATTGACGTTTTAGTCGTCTTACATTCAGTGGTTAGAAGTGTCAAGATGCAAGCAAAAACAAAAACCTTAACAGCGAATGTCACCAGTGACTACCCGAAAAGTTTCTACCAAACTTAAGTATCATGCAAAATGACTTGAAATGTAACTGAACAGAAATAAAAGCAAACATCATATAGTGAACGATGTCAATTGCTGTTATTTTGTTTACTGGCTGTAACTCGAACATTGCTAAGCTGGGGATCCCGATGGCCTTGGAATGCCTGGATGGGCCGACAAAAAAGATAGTTTTGCGGAATTGGAAAAGTGTATTTTGAATTTCCGGCATGTAGATCACTCAACACTACTTCCTCTTCTTAAAAGCCGCTTTAGATTTGTGCAAAATGAAACAGACGGGCAACTAAAGAGGGTTTGAGAAGATAATACGTACGAATCCGGTGAGCTGAAGTAAATAATTAGACGTATACCCAATTCACATCAGGACGAAGCCCTATGGAGAGCTTGCTGCCGTAAGGGAAAAAACCAAAATAATTATGGGTCATATATGCGGTCGGTAAAATTATCCTCCTGTCAACATTTTGAACAAGAACGAAACCCCGGCTAAACTTGAAACGGAAAAATAAACCTTTGGATTTTCGCCATATTTGTTCAGAAAACTGTAAAATAATATAGAACGTTTTTTTAATAAGCTCAATTCAAAATTAAATTAAATGAAATTTTTCTCTCAAGGCTGGCGATAATTTGAATAGAGCCAATTCCGTGACAGCAAGACGAACGTTGAGTGTGCAATGTAAGGATTTAGCAAATTCACCCGTATCAGCCAATCGCTTAAAACTTCCTCTAGTAGTAACTCAACATGCAGTTTCCGTTTTGAACAATGACCCTATGACACGTAATTTAGCACTATCGAGATAAGTAAAATGCAAGTCTCTAGGAATATATTAAACATTTGGACCTTGGTACTGGAGCACTCAACACGGAACAAAACTGTGGAATAAAAACTGGCTTCTTGCATGCAAGAATAAACCGGAGGTAAGTCCAACTTTACTAACTTTGTTCAAGTAAACGAACCTATTTTGCATTACGCACTCGTTGCATATACTTGTATACAGTTAGGAATGGCAAGCATTAACCTCGTACGACCACGAATTTGTCACGGAGGATTGATGTAAGTGGTTTCTCTCATAAGCCAACGGGATCATAGTCTTCTGTTCAGAAAAAAAAAGCTTATAGCAGTATGGGCGATATTTGCCACAGAGCTATCGAACGTTAGTTAATCCGTTAAGTTCCGAAGCTAGCGAACGTAATAAGAAAAACAAAAACAAAGAAGTAATGATAGAATTATGGGCAGGGTAAGCGATTTAGCAAATTGACTAGGATTTCCTCTTCAGTAAAAGCCCATTTTCAGATTTAAACGAACTTCGGCACATTGCTCTCATTCATTATCTCAGCCTTTGTTATTCCTATGACGCCATAATTCAGCACTGACGAGCCAAGCAAACTCAATTATTTACGAATTATACTAAAAGCGAAAAAGTACTGGCTTTTGTGCGTGCGATGAGAACGAGTTAACGAAAACGAGGTAAGGCCACTCAGCTTAGTTTCAACACAACTACCTTAGAGTGTTCTATATCTAGCTTTTGCTCTTTGTATCAGTACAAACATTATAAATCGAACATGTAAACAAAAACGACGACAACAACATCGACAAGTAACAATTATTTCGCCCATAGCCGTAAAATAAATATAGCTGCGTTCAACATCGTTGACTTAATCGCAATTCTACCTCCGTCGCTCGACATTGTTACATGCATCATGTTGAACTACTTTTAGGGCCACGATATAAACAAACATACTCAGAGCAAAACTCGTGATCTTTTATTCCCTCTTATTTTGTTTACGGAGTCTTTCAGTTTATCGCTGCACCCCTTTTGCCCAAATGCCCAGGGACTGCGGTTCCTGCTTAGCGGAAGACCTACATGTAAATCACGTTCTTATAACGCAACTATTTTTAATATTCGGTGGTGAAAGAATAATAACGCTCCGATGTTATTGCCGGCGGTTTATTTCTGTGCTTGTCTACTCGTTTTACACGGTTCCTAGTTTGCGTGTATATCTGACAGTGTTAGTTTTTCCTGTGTGGCAGTTTACTCTTCCCAGTTCACTCATGTTGTTGTTGATGTGTTTTGTTCGTGCTTATGTGGCGTTTTCGAATTTTGCATGTGTGGCGCTTTCGAATTTTGCTTATGTTGCGTTTTCAAGTTTTGCCCATGAGGCATTTTTAGTTTCAACTCCTTATGTGGTGTGCAAGATTGTGCATGTATGACATTTTCAGTTTCTGGAGTTGTATTTGTATTCAGGGTTAAGTTTCATTTTCATGTTTTCACTGCCCATTTGACTTACTGTAGGTTTACTGTGCGCATGTGACGCAGGGGGGGGGGGGGGGGGGGGGGGAGTTACTCCTTATAATGGCCTATTTGGGGGAAGTTCCACCCAAAAGGGCTACCTCCTTTTAGCTCCTGTCGAAGGTTTGTGTTTCAAACCGAAATATCGGGCACAAAATATATATAGTTTATTTTACTTTATTTTTCTTGCCTCAATCTTTTCTCAGCCGTAAGGATCAGTTTGCCGTGTTATTTTACCTTCTTTTAGGGTGAGAGTATATAAAAGGGTAGGGATTTCACCTGTTGAAGAATAGAAAGGTGTAGGGAAAACTGCCATTTAGGTCTACTAATTGAAAGTTAGTAAATGTTGCTTAAATGTTAGCCAAAAACGTCATTTTTTTTACCTTAGTAATTACAACAGGTCATTACATTAATAAGGATGAAAGTCAACTAGGTTTATGAAAGGGTTACCTTATCTTTTAAAAACAGTATATAAAGTTTGGACCTCGCACCCCCGTACATTGGTTGAGTACCCCCCCCCCCCCCCCCCCCCCCCCCCCTCCCCCGAGGGTTTGTACTGCCTGCGCGGCGACAGACTGCTAGATTTTGACTGTGTGACACAGTGACACTGTCTATTTTGTCGCGATCGCATTCGTCACATTTTAGAAAGCCGCGAACACACATAATGAAAACGATGACACGTGCAGCAGGATGAAGTTTACTTTTTCTACTTGGTCGTTTTAGGTTATTTCTGGGGATTTGGCTCCATTATTTTTCGCTGTTAAATATTCTTTGTGCTAGTTTGGGCGATATTTGTTACCGAGCTATCGAACGTAATAAGAAAACAAAAAACAAAGAAGTAATGATAGAATTATGGGCAGTGTAAGCGATTTAGCAAATTGACCAGAATGATGACCGTAAGGACTTCCTCTTCAGTAACAGCCCATTTTCGGATTCAAAGGAATTTCGGCATATGGCTCTTATTCATTATCTCCGCCTTTCTTATTCCTATGACGCCATAATTCAGCACTGACGAGCCAAGCAAACTCAATTATTTACGAATTATACTAAAAGCGAAAAAGTACTGGCTTTTGTGGGAGCGCTGAGAACGAGTTAACGAAAACGAGGTAAGGCCACTCAGCTTAAGTTTAAAGACAACTACCTTAGAGTGTTCTTTATCTAGCTTTTGTCTTTGTATCTTTACAAACATTATAAATCGAACATGCAAACAAAAACGACGACAAAAACATCGACAAGTAACAATTATTTCGCCCATAGCCGTAAAATATAGCCGCGTTCAACATCGTTGAATTAATCGCAATTCTACCTCCGTCGCTCGACATTGTTACATGCATCATGTTGAACTACTTTTAGGGCCACGATATAAACAAACATACTCAGAGCAAAACTCGTGATCTTTTATTCTTTCTTATTTTGTTTAACAGAGTCCTTCAGTTTATCGCTGCACCCCTTTTGCCCAAATGCCTGGGACTGCGGTTCCTGCTTAGCGGAAGACCTACATGTATATCACGTTCTTATAACGCAACTATGTTTAATATTCGGTGGTGAAAAAATAATAACGCTCCGACGTTATTGCCGGCGGTTTATTTCTGTGCTTGTCCACTCGTTTTACACGGTTCCTAGTTTGCGTGTATATCTGACAGTGTTAGTTTTTCCGGTGTGGCAATTTACTCTGCCCAATTTATTCATATTGTTGTTGATGTGTTTTGTTCTAAAAACGTGGCGTGCTGGATTTTGTCTGTATTATATTTTTTTTTCCGGTGTGGCATTCTGCCTAATGGTATATATTTGTATTCAGGGTTAAGTTTCATTTTCATGTTTTCACTGCCCATTTGACTTACTGTAGGTTTACTCTGTTTGACGCCTGGCCCATGATTAGCGTTTCCAGTTTTTACCCGGGGTGGGGGAGGCGAGGGGGGGTTACTTCTTTTAATAGCCCATCTGGAGATGCTCCACCCGAAAGGGGTACCTTTTTTAGGCTGGGAGTATATAAAAGGGTAGGGATTTCACCAGTTGAAGTGTAGAAAAGTGTAGGGAAAACTGCCATTTAGGTCTACTAATTGAAAGTGAGTAAAAAACGGGCGGAGCACCCCCGTACAAAACTGTGTTGAGTCCCTCCCCCCCCCCCCCCCCCCCCCCCCCCCCCCCCGAGGGTTTGTACTGCCTACGCGGCGACATACTGCTAGATTTTGACTGTGTGACACAGTGACACTGTCTATTTTGTCACATTTTAGAAAGCCGTGAAGACATATAAGGTAAGCACTTCCCTTGCGTCTCGATCGCCAAAGTACGCCAAATTTATTGGTACATTTTTCAGTCTAACACGCATTAATGTTATTTATTTGAGGAGGGGCCTCGTCAACTTGAGTGGATATAGAGAAAAAAAATGTATTAAATTCCTCTGTCTTGTATCTAGTAAAAGTAAAGGTTGTGACGGTTCTATCACAGTCCGATAGAAACTGACATGCGGAAGTTTCAAAAAAAAAATGTGACCTTATTTCAGTATTTGTCTTTATTTCAATTTTTAGATTTTCTAGAATAATGGGTCCCTTCAAGGGTGTTTCTTTCTTCACGTTAGTTGCGCTTTTGGCCTTATTAAACCCAAGTTGTGTTGAAGGATGCGGTGGATGTGGATCGAGAAGTCGACACTGTAAGTATTCAACAAACTATCACTACGAAATACACCGTATACAAGTTGTTATCTATTTTCTCAGATCCTAGCTATAGGAGCAAGGGGAAATCAGGAGCGGAATTGTCATAATGATGCAATTCAAGAATAAAAACAAGAAAGAATTGGGAAACTGCTGAGGTCGCCCTGGCTCAGGAACTCAAAAAAAGCCCATGCTAAATAGGGTTAAATTTAATTATGGCCTATCATTTTTCCAGGGGGTACTCCGGATTTAAAGTGATAGGTATGTACAAATGAGGGCAAAAAATCAATAACCAAAAAAATCATTATGGCTTCCAGCAAAACCAAATATAATCCCCCGAACAATGCTGAATTTTCGAACCTTAAAAATGCCCAGAAGGGATTAGACGATATAATAAGAAAAAAAATGTTTGTGTTTGTTTATTCACATGCAATCTGAATTACGCTTCCCAGATCTGTTAGTCATTCGTAGAACACTAGAAACACCCAAATTTTATAAAAAGAGAACCACTTCAGTTTAAACAAGTCAGAACATTGTGCACAACAGTACTAGGCTACATACATTTACAACTCCTAAAATAATCAGCGGCGCTTTACGAAATATCTGATCAATATGAATTATTCGTGGGATAATGGGCTTCTTGGTTTTGTTCACCGCATATAATAGCGGAGCACTAGCCGGGCCGAAGGCCCGGCTGCGCAGCCCCATACTCATAGAACCCATGCCCGTCATTTTTCATGGTCATGGCTAGCGGAATTTTTCGCGGGCGCGTTGTGTTCCCGCCACCGAACGCCCGCCGTACGCTTTGGGCTAGCTCGCGGGGTCGTATGACTTCGCAAAACATGCCCGTACGACGTCATCAACATCCGGGATCTTTGAGGCTTTGTTTTTCGCGCGGCTACACAGCCGTCAGCTCGGTAAACATGTTTTAAAAAGTTTGGATCTTTCGCTGGTCAGTGTTTAGCGGACAAGTCGTTATTTCCCTGTATTTTTTCGCGGTTTGCCACTCAAGACAGGGATACTCAGAAGCCGCTTTAGTAGAAAAAGAAGAGCTTTCTGGGATAAAATCTTGCTTCGAGGAACTTCATTTCAATGCGGGGAGATATGTTTGTTTTTATTACGGATTTCAGAACCAAAGGAGCGGAGATTAAGAGAATTAACAAGCAAGCGAGGGACTCAAAGGTAAACTGAACAGATTACATTTTTCGATGGGAATTTATGTTGATACCAATCTGTGATTGACTTTTTCTTTGTATTCTTGTGTAGTTTTGGAGAATTATTTTAATTAAAACGAGCTTAACTTCAGTTGTATCGATTTCTTGAATTTCATCGAAGGCAGCTTGATGCGCTATATTAAAATGGTACGCGTTTTCCTTTTAAACACAAACTGATGGAGATGTGAGTCAAATTTGTCGAAAGAAGATTGTGTTGTCCATTTTTATGTGTTTGTTCATTCATTACATAGATTGAAAAGCGATTTTATGGAAACAAAACAAGACTTAGACTTCACTCGCGTCGCCTTATGCAAATATTTTTGTGTATTTTTGCAATTTTGATTTCCAAATCAGTTTCCGGAGCAATTTTTGGCAAACAACAACTGTATTTTATTCGTTTAGTAGTCGTACTAGCTTTTCTAGACAGAGAAAAGTTGTTTTTGTGAACTTTTGTACGGTCTAAATGTACTGTGCAGACTGTCGGACAATAAGCCTTACAGTGCTGCTACTGTTAACCAATCACAAAGCAGAACGGGAACAATAGATTCCAAGGTTTTAAAGTTAAAATTTAATTGTTCTGTACTCGACATTTCATTATTCAAGTCGCAAATTTTGGATTCTATTGTTCCCGTCCTGCTTTGTGATTGGTTAACTTTGTCTAGGTGGCCCCGGTAACAGTAGCAGCACTGTAAGCTTACCGTTTTTTGAGAATTGCTAAAACTGAAAAATAGCCCGGTCGTCAATTTTAATTCTTGTGCTTCCGACCTTTCACCTTAGTTAAGTTTCACCAAGAGAGCATAAAGCTCTCTTGGTTTCACCTTAGTTAAGCTTGTTCAAAGTGCTACGCTGTTAGGCTCAGCCTATCTATATATATGATTAATTATTTCTGTATTACGCTTAGCGAATTAAAGGAAAACTGCGTCTGTCCGTATTACTTTACAGTTCGACTGTTACTTAAAAAAAAGCTGATTGCTTCTGCTGAAAATACCGATTGCTTCTGCATGTGTAGAGTAACGCAAGATGGGTTGAAATGAGAGGCTTTTGTGCGTTGTCCAAACTTACTACAGCTGACATCTTGATTCATTGAATACCCAAACATTCTCTACTTCACTTAAGCCAATGGCCAGTAGTGCATGCCAATCCTTTTGAAAATAGTTTTTTAAAGGGACATTTGTTTATGTCTATAACTATATTCCATTTTCTACACTTTATATACTTCATACATTCTAGTGTTGTAGTCTTCAGTAGTGATTATCATTATTATAATGTCCATTGCTGTTTTTTTTTATAATACTTGTAATCTTACATTTGTATTTCACTGACCAGCTTTTTTTTTTACCGAAAAGTAAGAACATCTGGAAAAGGTGCCTTTATATCCTTAATAAGATAACTTAAGCGTGCAGAATGTAGTCCATAGGGACGTGTTAACCCTCGGCAAGAGAGCTCTCTTGCCCTCGGACGTACAATGGGGGTGGCTGCCACCCCACCCCTCCCCCTTCTTAAGGTTTTTCTCCGATATGTTCAAGACCATACAATTAGGTCAATTAGCACATGTCGTTTTCAGTAGCTGTTCATTTATCCTTAAGAACATGTGGTCAAGCCATTTTTTAATAAAAATGCGTGTTTTCACCTTTTTCAGTGAAAAAAAAAAACAACATATAAAATGCCACCAAAAGCATCAAAATGTTTAATTGAATGTTATTTTGCAACTCTAGCAAACAATATTTGTAATTTCCACATTTTCCCGATGAACTGGAGCTCAGTTGTGAAACAACTTACCCACAGTATTAAGACAAGCGTCTTCCTTCAGGTTACAGTATACCTTCGGGGGTGTCTCCAGTATAACAGCTCTAGCGTCTTAAGATTACACTTAATATACCTAAACCCAGATATCAAATTAAAGCTTATAGAGCTGGCTATCTAAATATGGAAACCATTTGGTAATAAAATGAATTGTCGAATTTTTTAAAGACGTCTAAATTCGAACGTCCGAATCAGCTTTAAAACGCTATAACTCAAAGCGATTATTGTATTTTGCTAATTTGATTTGTTCTCGGGTTTTCGGACACGAAGCGCTAAAAAAACTTGTCGGCGATTTCCCATATTCAATTGCAGTGAAAAGTTACAGAATATTTTCGAAAAAGGGAGAAAACAAATTGAAGTGATCGCACGGAAATGGCTCTTGACGAAAAAGTTTTTGTTGATTATATGTTAGCCTAGCTTGTGTCCAAATTTGAGGAAAATCGAACAAATTCCCTTTGAGTTGTACCTCTTTAAAGTGTCCCCTACAAGTGAAAAATTAACTTTGAGAAAACAGCGCTTAGAAAAACATATCGTTTCATAATCAAACTCCGCCCACAAAAGTTATACCGTCATTTCTCAGTCAATTTTCACTATTTTTCGATAACTTATTTTTGGATGAAAGTTCATTCTGTAAACTTTATTTTGACGCCAAAAAAAAAAAATTCAATAAATTTTCGATCTGAAGGTACACTGTAACCTTAAGCGAATTTAAGACAAAACTAAGTCGCCATAGCTTTTAAGTAAAGTTTTAAATATATTTTTGAACACGGCCTCCATGAAAAGCAGTTTTTATTTTTTATATTGTACCTCTTATTTGTAGTTAGGAAGTTAGGTAGCTAATAAAGTTATCTATCTATCCATGACGTCACGGACCCCCCAGCAGCGTCACAACCCATAATATTTACCTTATCTTGTAGAGCAAAAACCCAAAGGGGGGGGGGGGGGGGGGGGCAACAACCCCCCCCCCACCCTTGTACCACGGTGAGGGTATAAGTTTGCGTGTACGTCCGAGAGTTAAGTGACCATATACCCTGTGTTAAGTATATGAGTGCACACCCCAGGTCATATCTCGTACTCAGTCTTTTTGACAGAACGGACTACGTTCTGTTTCGGCCAACCTACCTCCAAGTAGCGATTAACTATATCTATTTTTCTTCTGTAGAAGCTACCTACAAATCGCCTCGGTCTGATTCTTCCTATATCTTATCACAGCTTGGCATTGATTGTGAGTGATCCCAGTGAGAATATAATGCTATTCTTTCCCTTTCTAAACTTTTCAGCCTCACCATCCCCAAGGCGTTCAGACCCGTCTCCAGTACATGGAGATTGGAGTTGGTGGGGTTCGTGGAGTTCGTGCTATGGCGGTTACAAAACCAAACGACGGTACTGCAACGATCCTTATCCGGCTTATGGTGGGAGAGATTGCTGGGGCTCAAGCACAAAGACTAGCGATTGCAATGAATGCAACGATTATAACGGAGGATGCGATCATCGCTGCAGAAACTATGGTGGCGGTTATAGCTGCGAATGCCTTTCTGGTTACAGGCGTGATCCTTTAAACTCGAAAAAGTGTGTTCGTGAGTATCTATTTTTGCTAGGTGTTCCTTGGAAAAAATGAACTGTTTTAATGATGTTTTATGTTTGCTGCTTTTGTTGTAGCCGATGAACAGACCAAGCCCTCCCGCTTAAGGATAGGGCGAAAAGTAAGGCGGACAACGGAGCGTGCCGAGAAAAAAACTGGGGAGAGGGAAAGGCAGGAAAGCGTTTCTCTTTCCGTTTCTTCTCCCTCTTTCTTACCCCTCTTCTTTCCACCCGCTTCACTGATCTTCGGCTTTATCTTTTCGCCCCATCCCCTAACCGGAAGACCTATTGACAGGCTGCTTTTGTTGTTGGTTGTGTTCTAACTCAAATAATAGATAAATGCATTTTTTAAGTATCATATTCACACCGTTCAGTTTGCCGCAAAACATTACGTTTACATGAAACGCAAACGGTAGAAATAACCACGTGTTTACAATTTTCTTGCCATGTTTAAACGTTTGGCTGTTTTTTTTTTTCAATGCGAGAATAGATCTTTTTGTATTCATCGAAAACAAAAATTTTAATCATGCTGTACTAAAATAGTTAAAAATGCACCAATAGGAATAAAAAGCAAAGAAAAAGTGATGATAACTAATGATAACATGACGGAATTTAAAGCATTAAAAGCGATCTAAATCTTGCAAGCTGTCTTTTGTTGTATATGCTTTAACTATTTTGTTTCTTAAATACGGTTGGGGCGACATATCTTCTACCCTGGGTGCCTGAGGTTTTTCTTGCGCGGTTTCCGGTGTCGGTAATGTCTATTGTGACCCGCGCGAAAAACCTCTGGAGCAGAGCGCTATTGCTTTTAAGGAGCCGAGCCAATGACAAGCCTGTTTAAATCGAGCTCGTCCAGAATTTGAACGAGACAGCAGATTGGCTCCTAACGACCTCCCATGGGCTTTCTAATGTAACCGACTCTGTGATTGGTTTACAAGAATACAGTATACTGCGGGAAAGAAGCCTTTGAAATGTGAAATTATGTGATAAAATGAATGATGAGGTATTGAAATGTCGGATTTTGAGGTTGAAGGTTGTTTTTCAGATACTGAAAGATTTGAGAAAGCTCTGGAGGAAGCCATAACAAAGGTTCTTGAAACCTTCGACGGTGTCGATTCGTTAAACGCCGAGCAAACGGATGGGATTTGCAATTTTATACGCCGGCAAGGATGTTTAAGTGTCTCGCCAGAACGGGTATCGCCAACCGACGAACAAAGAGACTTCTTTATTCATTCACCAGGCGAGCTGGAACATCGCTTTGATCGCGTGCTTTCCGCTTCAGTTTTCCAGCAGGCCACATTTCCCTTGTACTGTTCTATCAAAGTGGTCAGTTCTTTGATAGTCGCTTCCTATTTTTCAATTCGGCGGAAGCACTTTTTGCATACGACAGAGAGAAAGAGAGAGGCGTGGAAAATCACCGCAATACGTCCGAAAATGTTCAGTTTTTTGCGTATTCGTTAATTAGGCTGTAGTAACCACCACTGGAAATGACATTCACTTCGCATAAACGGCAAGACAGCGAAGACTTTGAGTTTGGAACCGTTTTCACGGGAGTTGTTTCAACTCCCGCGAAAGCCATAAACAAACCCCGTAATTTGGCAGGCCATTTGACACCTTGTAAGTGGCTCCTGTCAAAGCTGTTATATCTTCAAGTGCCAGTACGTGCCAGTGCATATGAACACAGTAGGAGATCTTCGCTGTGATTGGTTTAGATATAATTAGATGAAAACGATCAAAGTTCAGCGAGAACGGAATTTTTTAATTCGGCGGAAGCAATTTTTGCACACGACAGAGAGAAAGAGAGAGGCGTGGAAAATCACCGCAATACGTCCGAAAATGTTCAGTTTTTTGCGTATTCGTTAATTAGGCTGTAGTAACCACCACTGGAAATGACATTCACTTCGCATAAACGGCACGACAGCGAAGACTTTGAGTTTGGAACTGTTTCCACAGGAGTTATTTCAACTCCCGCGAAAGCCATAAACAAACCCCGTAATTTGGCAGGACATCAGTGACACCTTGTAAGTGGCTCCTGTCAAAGCTGTTATATCTTCAAGTGCCAGCACGTGCCAGTGCATATGAACACAGTAGGAGATCTTCGCTGTGATTGGTTTAGATATAATTAGATGAAAACGATCAAAGTTCAGCGAGAACGGTAATTAAACCGCTTTGGGCCAGAGGTTTTCTCGCGGCTTTGCCACTCGTTGATCGGCCTTCGGCCGGCAAGTCACGAAGCTCGCCGTGAGAATACCTCTGGTACCCAGGGTAAATTTCTTCATAAAACTAACACGATAAATTTCATGGCAACTAAAGGCGATTTTTATATATTCCATAATGTAGCAATCACTTGTGACATAAGCAACTGGCCGTCTCCTAGCAACGGACAGCTATCGTCGCAGTGTAGCAATCGATCTCAGGTGGATTTTGGGACGACTTGCACGGTCACGTGTGATTATGGCTATGAAATTGACGGTTCTTCGTCTTCTCGCTGTACGAGTGATGGCAGCTGGCATCCCAGACAAACTCCAAACTGCCGAGGTAGAAATATTTTCGTATTCTCAGATATTAACTGAATTAACAAGACCTACAACTGCTTTAATCAATATGATTTGTTTTATTTGTACAAGAAAAAGCTGTTTTAATGTTTTTTGATAGGCATTTCACGGTTCAGGATTGGTTTTGGTTTTGTTTTCAAAAAGAAAATGGAAGAAGGAGACAAGATAAGATCAGATAAGAGGAATGTAATACTAAAAAATATACTACACATTCCTTTAAGTTTGCATTAGAGCTAAAACTGGAACTTAAAATTGCCATTTCCGCTGTTTTAATTACTCTGTTTGGTTGGAGTACCTTTCAAGGGAGTTTTAATCAAGTGCGCGCCTCAACCAACGCAAAACAACAGCGATGAAACTTGAGTCAGTAATTGTCAGTTAAGACCACTAACATCTTTATACCGCTTGTTGCTGCAGTACGCGAATGCAAAACGTTAAATCCACCCGACAAAGGTGCTATCAACCCTGACATTTGTAAAATAAAGCCTTTACATGGTCAAAGGTGCTTCTACGAATGTGGTTCAGGCTACACACGGTACGGACCTAAGTCAACCAGGTGTGATAATGGGCAGTGGACACATGGTGGCTTTCATTGTCGAGGTAAATATTGGTTTTGTTACATGGATAGAAAACGTTCAAAACGTCTATAAACATCAAAACATCTGACATAAAGACTGTTAGCTCAATATACTTCTTTATTACCCTGATGTACCTTAACGTTTGGATTTCTTGAAGTAAATTTTACAATTTAAGATCATTTGAGCATTTTTATTTTTATTTTGATCAAGTTTGACCCACTTTTGGCCCTTTTCTTACATGATGGAAATCAAAGATGGCCGATTCAAGATGGTGTGCAATTCGGAATGATGACGCAATTCCCGCGCTATATGGCGTCATCACTCCACGTGACCACGTGATCTACCTTATTTTTGTGACGTACTATAAACCCTCAAAGTTTCAAAGCCACAGCTTTAATATCCTTGAAGGTCCCAGAAAAGCAAAAAAACTCCCGGTCTTAATAAGGTTAACGACCTAACTAACATTCTAGATAAAATAAGTAAATTCGAATTAATTAGGATTAATAGATGAAATAAAGTACATTCGTCTTCGTTTAAAAAATATATCTATATTTCTTGGTCTTTCATTGGTTTATTTATTCACTCATTTATTCTTGTTTCTTTTAAAGACACGCAGCCACCTAAATTTATAACCTGTCCATCAATGCAAACTGTGATTGCCGACAAAGGTAAAACCACAGCCATGGTGACCTGGGAACAAGTGAAAGCCACAGACAATGGCAATTTTCCCATCACACCGCAACCGAGACCTCGTGTTAGGTCTCCTCATGAGTTCCCTGAGGGAACCCACACCGTGGTCTACACTGCTATAGATCAGTCAAACAACAAGGGGTTCTGCTTTTTCAAAGTTAAGGTTCACGGTAAGACATAATTCCTAACTGTGTCGTGTCAACCATGACACGAACTAGACCAGACTAATCTCGCTTTACAACAACGTCTTTGTATCTCCACCCCCTAATGCAGGCACATGGGTCCGTCCATTTGGTGTCCGTATTAAGAAGGTTCGAATGCAATTTGTTTACCACACCGCACCCGGTTCACATCTATCTAAGAAATAATTACTATATATTAATGCTGAATAATAGTGCAATATTTTAAAAGCACCCGAGGAAAAAGAAATCCAGGGGCGGGACAAGAATAGAAATAGCCTCATAGGTTGACGTTCCTTCACGAAGAAAGCAAAAGGACAATTGCATAGTAAGAGGAAGGAGTAGGTGACATTTTATCCCGCTACAAGCGCTCTTCGTGTTCTCTTCTCGCGCCTTACTTCCCCTTCAGTTATTCCTCCATCTTCCCTTTTTTGTTCCCTGGGTTAGACAATAACCCTTTATTCTTCGTCACTCTAGAAAATCACCAGAATGAAGCTAAGGATGATTTCAAAATGTAAAAGAAACTTCGATTTTGTTTTTCAATGCACAATGAGAATAATGTATGAAATCTTTCAATCTGGTTAAAGTATGGCTCGCACAGTATGGCTGGCATAGAAACGTCACGACTCATGAACAGAAAGTTGCCAGGAAAATCTAAGACAAAGTCTTAATTTTGCTACAAAGCTTCAGACGTTCTACAGGGTCCTTTTTAGCCTCTCCCTTCCATCCAATCTGAATAGGAATAATTAATGAAGTAAATAAATACGTTTCCTTTATTTCTTTTTTTCAGTTCTCCGATGCCCCGTGTTTACTCCACCTGCTAACGGAAGACTGGAGACTGGCGCATGTGGAAATGTGTATGGAAGCGCCTGCCGCTGGCAGTGTGACAAGGGATATAAACGAAAAGGTACCATAGTGAGATACTGCCACAAGATACCAGGCTCAAACCAAGTACGATGGACTGGAAATACACCTTCTTGTGAGGGTAGGAAATCATTTCAGGCCTTTAACATAACAGCCAAAGCCTTATCTAGCGAAACAACAGATATGCTATTGATGAGACGAACTATCCTTAAGAATAAATCATTGCTCAGACCTCATTGTCATATACATAGGTAATATGGGCTTCCGGTTTAAATACCACCATTATCATTATCTTTATCGTTTTCATCATCGTCATCATTATTGTTACCGTTACTGTTTTAGCCATGCGAGTGAACAGAAATATGCATGCTATAAACTGCATCAGAGAAAAAAGCACGTCTTTCCTGTTCCCTTGCATAGTTGAGAAAAAAACTCGCCTGCGTAGGATCGGGATATTTTTAACGCCATCGTGGGGACCGGAAATACGTGCTATGAACTGTATCAGAGTACAAAAAGTTCAAAAGGTTCTTTTACATAATACAGAGGAAACGATTTCGTTACATGTATTTGTTTTACTTGTGGTTGATTTTTCTTTTCGATTTTTCGTTTTTTTTTCCGTCTTGATCACAGTCGTAAAGTGTCCGCCTCTGAAATCACCGGATAATGCGGTTATCGGGTGTAGCGCATCTTACCCCAGCTACGGCACTTCATGCTATTTAAGTTGCAAGCGGGGTTACGAGGCAGTGGGAGGATCGACACAGAGAGCTTGTCAGGAAAATCAGAAGTGGTCTGGTTCACAGCTTCAGTGTCAAGGTAGTGACTTGTGGAAAAAACTTAAATTTAACAACATTTAAACATGTTTAAAGGAGCTTTGGGAGGTAGTATAACCGGCATAATGTTTTGTTACTAAACTGATGGGGGGGGGGGGGGGGGGGGGGGGGGGGGCATGAGAGTTTAATGTTCGTGGGTCAAAACCACCCCAAATTAAAACTACTGAAGTACTTTTGTCATACATGAAATGCTTATACAACACAAAAAGGAAGCTATCAGGTTTTAAATTTTCGAAGACAGAATAAGCATAGTTTGAGTTTTAGCGACGGATTTTTCCAAGACATTGGGCGTAAACTTGTTGTAGTCCATTTCCATCCTGGCCCTCTGCAGCCCAAGACTTGACCACTGTGATTTCCACTGACATAAACACGTCTTTTGGGCTTTTTAAAATAACACTAAGAATGGTGTTGGGGATATTAGAGCAGTTTTCATTTGTGTGTCGTAAAACTAAAACCAAAGTAATTACTCTTACCGATCACAGCAGTCGCAAACAATCCAATGAACCAATCAGAGCTCGAAGCAAATACATGTCGCCGGCGCCAAGCGCGCGAAAACGCGTGCGAGCAAGACAGGATTGGTTTTACTTCTGATTGGTCGAAAAAGTGGCGCGACATTTTTTAGCCAATCAAAAAGCGTAGCAATGCAAAACCAAAGCAATTGTGTAATTACTTTCGATACTCAATTGAAAACTGCTCTAGACAGGAATCTTAACTTAAACATTGTATTTCTCCGTTCAGTTATTAATGGTGCGTCATTAGGAAAACCTGCAACTTCCCTTGCTACCACACACCTTAACCCTCGGACGTACACGCAAACGTATACCCCAACCGTGGTACAGTGGAAGGGGGGGCGAGGGGGGGCGTTGCAACCCCCTCCCCCCCTTGGGTTTTTGCGATGTTGCAATATTTCGGAAATATTTTACATCTCATAGATAGCCCGCGATGTGCTCTACAGGATAAGGCAAATATTATGGGTTGTGGCGCTGCTGGGGGTCCGTGACGTCTTCCAAAATGGCCGCCAAGATAGCCACCATCTTGGATTTTACTAAAAATTCAAATTTATCGGAAAATGCGTAAATTGCAAATATTGTTTGCTAGAGTTGCAAAATAACATACAATTAAACATTTTGATGCTTTTGGTAGCATTTTATGTTTTTTCGCTGAGAAAGTTGAAAAACACGCATTTTTTCTCAAAAATGGGTTTACCACATGTTACTTATGACGTCATATCTCGTTACCATAGCAAGCGATTGTCGCCAAACTTTACCAAAATATGTCTCAAGGACAAACGAACAGCTACTTTAAACGGCATGTGCTAATCTTAAATGTTCTTGAAAATATCGGAGAAAAACCTTAAGGGGGTAGCAACCCCTCTCCCCGCCACTTTGTACGTCCGAGGGTTAAATCCATTTGATTGTATTTTATTCCACTTTTGCTTGTCATTAAAAGCTCGGTAAACGAGAAAGATATATATGTAATGTTTATCATGTCACGAGCGTAGGACAACAGGATTCGAAGCTTTGACCTTCCGATCATCGGTCGAATGCTCTAACCACTGAGAGCTACGAGAGACTCGTGACAAGCTAGGCCATATACTAGGTTCATATTTCATATATGACACGCGTCCTTTACACTGCTAGGATAAGGAAGACTAAGTTATTCACTTTTTAGTATGATAATTTCACGCTCACGTTTCTTCGTTCTATTGACTTATAGCCGTGAAATGTCCTGCCAAACATATCAAATCGGAAGGACTTATAATAAACCCGCCCATCTGCGGAAAATCAAGTGCTAGTCTCGTTTACGGAACAGAATGTCGCTTTACCTGCAAGAGTGGGTATCAACTCCGGGGGCCCGGACTCAAGACTTGTGATCATAATAAAAACTGGTTTCCAATGGCAAATCCATCATGCAAAGGTATGTTTGATACTTCGGTTCCCTGTACCATGATTTTACACTGTGTTCAAATTAAAACTGTGAGCATAAATTACATATATAAGTTGTGTAAAGCAAAATAACTATGATTGTTTTCCAAAAGGTGGTAAAGTTCACCACGTTGGCGAAACATTAGCGATGCATCTGATAAGATGCTTTTCGATATTGCTGTTGCAACTTGGACAGAATTCTTCACACATCACGAGTATAACTGTTTTTGTTGGTCGTTATCGTTCACGGTTGTGGTGTTTGTTGTTGTTGTGTTACCACTGCCCCTTCAAGTAACGCGAGCAGTATTGTGTGATAAGATGAGCTCTAGTCCGAGAAGCATCTTTACTTTAATTCAATTACGTTCCTCCTTAAGATGTATCCTCACGTATTCATTTGGTATATTTTACGCAATGCAAAGATATTATTCTCGGATAAAGGTTATCCATTCTTGTAGAAATTATTTATTTTATTTGTGGATATATATTAGTTTTATATTTGTAGACATCTCAGGACCGACCTTTTCAAACTGTCCTTCGAATATCACTGTAACCGCTGACCGAGGTACCACGTCAGCATCAGTCAAGTGGACTCCTCCAACGGCTACAGATAACTCCGGCGTCATTCCAGACATAACACACTCGGGAAAGCGACCTGGGGAGAGATTCTCAGTCGGTGAGCACACCATCCGATACATTGCGTCTGATAGAACATGGAATGTTGGTGAATGCAAGTTTAAGATCCTGGTATCAGGTAGATATCTTGTCATACAGTTGTAAGATAAATTATTAAGCCTGATTTATATCAGCACACAAGAAAGAGTGCGATCAACACGAAATCGGGACGAACTTAGTAGACTGCTAAAGCCCTCTTCAGAAGAGTGGAACTAACGACTGCCAATCATGCAAACGAACTAACAAACGAACGCTTCAGATTAGCCGATCTGTTCAGTTTGCCGCTCGCCCGCTTGGCTTGCCCATTCGTTATCGCGAAAGCGAGTTATAGAAGTCAAAACGCTTAATTCAAGAAGGTCAGTCTGAAGAAACATGTTTTGATGCTTGTACATTTTTTACCATTTTTTTTTTTTTGTATTTTTTGGTTCTCATGTGAATTAACATGCGCTTCTAGCTCCACTCCAAATCGATCAACCCACATGGCACAGTGCGAATGAAGGTTTAAATAGCATATTGTATTATCATGCATCATTGCAAAAAATGACAACAAAACGATGAGATGCGGCTGTATTCGCAGGCTACATGTACATTAGTTGTTCGAGACCTTGCTAACGGCTAGAAGCAAACTATAGCATTTGTTTATCATTGCTAACTTAACCGTTTGCTTGAAATGAGTTTATTTGCTTGATTCTATTTCTAGTTGTCCGATGCTTGCCCAGATTATATGCCCCAGCTGGAGGCGCTAAAAATTGCACAAAGGACAACATGTATGGCTCAGAATGCTCCTTCGCGTGTGAAACTGGGCATACCATGGTAGGCTCAGCCAAAAGAGTTTGTGAAAAGAATATGGCGAGTTTCACCGGCTTCTGGACTGGGAAGGAAGCTAAGTGTGAATGTGTGTAAAGTTGTAATACATTTTAGTGTCATAATTTGTTTTCATTTGAGATAACACCATAAAATATATGCCTCAGAGCTATGTACCACCACACCCTACTTAAAATGCCCTATTTAGAATGGAATGAATTACCCTTACTCGTCAATTGCTTCGTTAACCATTATATCACATTAATTTCTACAAGTTGGTTTCAATTCCATTTGAGTGTTCTATGCAATGCAGATCAATCCCAAACCACGCTTTCCTTCTCATAAACGTTTTCTAAAATATTCACATAAAGTTTTCTAACTGCACCCCTCCCCTGGCTACACAGATTAGTAGTATCTTTGTGAACGCTTGATATTAATGTCCAATTATTTCAGTGGTCAAATGAGTTTGTCTCCCCCTTGTGCAGTTTAGCTCTACCTTGTTTTGACACAATTGTCTTACTTTTCCATTTGCAAAGTTTTCCCTGCTTCTTAATTCCGACCCTCTGTACAATTTTATGTTGAAGCTGGACAACACTCATCCCGATCGCTGTTACTACGGCTACTGATTTTTTTTTTATCAAAATTGAATTAGCTTGGCACGTAGTTTGTCATTTTGTTTGTTACTTTGTTGTTGTTTTTTCAGTGGTTAGGTGCCCTCGTCTTCGTCCCCCTCCTCACAGTATGCAATCGGGTTGTGGAGCCGATGCAATGTATAACGTGTTTGGTGACAAATGCCTCTTTTACTGCGATGTTGGTTATCGCCAGATAAATGGGTCAACTGAAAGAGTCTGTCAGGCAGATGGCACATGGTCTGGGAAAGCACTATATTGTCAAGGTAAGCAAGAATACAAGACCAATGCAATACCAGAAACTTTAATATAATTTGGTCGCCGTCTCTATAGAACCGGCCAATTCGTGAACTGCCATATTAAAAAATATTCACAAGTGTCTCTCGGCAATGTATCAACTCTAGCCAAGTTTTATTTGTTATTCATTTGTGTTCTTTTCTCACAGTTGTGCGTTGTAGTTCATTGCAAGCTCCAAACGATGGACACGTCTCGCCATCTTCTTGTACAACCTCGCCAGAATACGATACCACATGCAGTTTTTCTTGTTGGAAAGGCTACAGGCTGCAAGGAGAACCAACAGCATCGTGTCTCAGAGACGGACAATGGTCAAAAAATACCAGCGTTTTTTGTAAAGGTCAGTTTATGATTGACAGTCATATTGCAAATAGGTATACCTTTTTAAGCGAAAGAGATCATCGCCGTTATGAAACAACTATAGTAGTGTTACAATTAGAGCCTGAAATTAATTTTTCAGTCCTCGACAGGATTCGAACCCATGACCTTTGCGATACCCGTTGCTAACACTCTACCACAAAGCTACAAGGCCAGATGGTAACTTTCTCAATTTTCAGTTTTATCATACCTATTAAATGAGAACTGTGTGATAATGTGCATGTGGAATAAATTCATATGAACTACGACTGAAAGATATTATCGTAGCGATTTTTAGGCTCTACTTAAATTACTACAGTTGTTGTATTGATATATGAATTTATATCACATACACACTGTCACATACCTCTTCGTTCTCGATTGCTCGTTCCTAGTTTGATTGATTGTATATTTTTTCATTTATTACTAGGAGATCCTTAATATAGGGTTAACCTCTGGGTTTCCTTTTTCATTATATCTATTCTAGGTATTTTGAAATAAAGTATTGTAACATTTTCTGATAGTAACCACACATGTAAACCACAATTTACAATTTAGTGTAAAATATAGATTTATAAAATCAGCGATGATTTCAGTGCCATTTGGATACGATTTGTCGCGACAAAAGTTGCATCAAAACTAGCATGTGTAAACTGGTATGCCATACATTTTCTTTAATTTAAAATATATATATATATATATATATATATATATATATATATATAACATGTACGGTATGTGTGGGCCGCCCTGTGGTAACCACAATACAAAGGACGAAAGGGAAGGCTAACTTCAACTGCTCCTTCGCGAAAATTTGTTTTTACCTTTTTTCCTTTTCTCTTTTTTTTTTCAGTTTTCTACATAATTTTTATAACTTTGATTAAGATTTGATCATTTTCTTTAGATGTGGAAAGCCCTTCGTTTGGTTTCACATGTCCCAGTAATATAAAACACTATGCAGACAGGGCGAAGAACTACACAACGGTAATCTGGTCTAAAGTTATAGCCACTGACAATTCAGGTGTGATCCCGACTATGTCAATAAGTGGCCTGAGGAGCATCTACTACTTAGGAAGGCACTTGGTCGTTTACAAAGCCCGTGATGACGCAGGAAATTATAATCTCTGCACATTTTACGTGACAATCTTGGGTAAGGGTATTTCAAAGCGTTCTATGGTACGCTTACGCATACATAAAATGGAGAAAAAATTAACCCCAGGTATAAGTCAGCGTTCTTCTTGGTGCCTGAACAGTCAATCCTTAAGAAAGTACTGCCAACTTCTGGGTAATCAAACCAAAAACGAAAATATCCCAATTAACCAATTGAGATTCGAAACAAAACAGCTATCATTTCAAGAAACAACCAGCAGAAAGCGCCTCATATAGCGTCTAATATATTTGCCCTGCGTTTATTTCAACTGTTTTGTCCTTCAACAGCTTTGCAATGTCCAACTCTTCGGCTTCCACCGAACGGTCCTTTTCTCGTTGGAGACTGTGATAACACGTATGGATCTACCTGTAGGATGAAGTGTCAAGATGGATACAACTTACTTGGCCCAAGCAAATTAACATGTGAAGCAAAACCAGGACATGTGAGAGGCTACTGGGACAATCCAATTCCGGTCTGCAAAGGTGATTTGTATTTGTTAAGCACGAATTCTCATCCTGTTCTAAGATGCCATAGTGTGGGATAGGGAAATGTGTCTGTGGAAATAAAACGTAACATCCTTAATATTTGATACTGAAAGACGGTAGCTATATCCATCGTCTTAAAAAATATCCAAAATGTGTTACCATATGTAGTCCGTTGTTTGGAATTGTGCATCGTATTTGGTTAATCATATCCAGTCAGTCACATCTACCCAATGTGTGTTAATCTGACTCACTGCGATAATCTGCGTGATTACTCTTTTCGTTTAACTAGTTTCCCTCGTTTTCGTTAATCTGTTCTCACTAAAGTGCCCATAACGATTTTTCGTAGCTTACTGCCTCTTATATGCTATCCTGTTGAGTGAGTGAGTGAGTGAGTGTAACAATAGAGTCCGAGCCCCCAACGAACTCTGTCGATTTCGATCCGATATTCCCTTATCTTAGCTCCTTTTTATCTCGTAACCTCGTCGGTTGTTCAACGTTTGTCGAGGATAGGATCGAATCGCCCCGAATGTCACTCGGAATAAGCACGTGATCAGACGAGAAATCTTCGATTTGCCATGTGCTCTCAAAGCTCCCAAGTCGTTTGACACCGTCGACTGCAGTCGCTGGATGGTGAGTTCTTTTTTCATAATGAGTTTAACTTAACCCATTTAGGTTTAAGAATCAAGCGCAGCTGTCTCCGCATTTATGGAGAACTTGTTAGCAAAGAATTCAGTTTCCAATTTTCCAGAAATTGTGTGACTCCATCGAAGCGCGATCGCGTGTTTAGTGCAGCTGAACATCTTTGTGCGGCGATCTCAAAACCCAGGGCCTAACTAATCGATAGAAATCGATCATCGGAAAGCTAATCGATTAATCGATAGTACCCGATTGATTAGTCAATGTAATCGATTGAGATCGACAATCACAAAATTTGGCTGTAAATCACTCATAGTGAATAGCACGTCACTGCGAACTGTTGAGTGGTAAAAACTGTTTTATTTCGTGTGAGTAACGCACACTTCATCAGCAGCCTCTTCCAGCTTCCCTACTAATAAGAGTAATTTTGAAAAAGGGGACAAAACTTTTCGACTCAAACAGTTCTTCTGAGGCTAAGAATATTGTATCTATCTATCGCAAACACTGCAAAATTCGAGTTTGAGTTCGATTTCGAAGTAAGAATTCGAGTTCGCACGCGGCATGCGTACCGCCGTGGAAACAGATCGTTTTCTTTTTTTCAAAATAAAGCTATTTTACAGGCGATTTTTCCTCGTACATTAAACTTGATTAAATGCTGTTATTATTTGGAATTTGTTTGAACGATTACTGTGATTGTATTATTGCATTTAGCCATTGCATTTAGCTAATTTTCGATAGACGCCATTTTGTTTACTGTGGCGCATGTCACGTGCAAATTTCTTAAGCACATGCTTTCTCTAGCCGCCTGTTTACATTACAAACTCATTGTTTTGTTTCAAAATTAACAGGCTACACTTGCTGAAAATGGTGCAAATTTCATAAGCGCCTATCCTAGCCTGAAGATAGAAAACGTTAATAACTGCCCAGCGTGATTAAATACGGTAATCTAAGTAATAACAGGTGCAGTAAGCTACATGCAGTCATAGACTGCCTATTTTTTTTTAATTTCCTTATCTAAATCAGCACGTCACGTAATAAACGTCTGCGAACATTTTTTTATCTTTTTTATTTCAGCAAAACGTGATTTTTTTATGATTTTTTCAAGTCTTCGAGATCCTAGTTTGTTTTTTCGGTCGATCCGCCCCACTGAAAAGAATGGCAATAGGGTCATAATTAGCCCACTGTGACGTAGGTTCGGGAATCTTGTGCATAGAAATATTGTTCTCGTGGTCAGATATGTTGTTACAGTGTGCTGCAACACATCTTTCAGGCATTTTTGGCGAGAATAAAGAAAGGTCCGCTTATTTACAAGTGAGATGGAAATAAGTCTTGAACACGCGTTCCTTAATCTACGTCACAGCTCCCGTCTGACCGAGAGGAGACTAATGCGAATGGTGGTCCAAATGGCGGCAAATTCGAAGACTTTTAAAAATCATAAAAAAATTCACGTTTTGCTGAAATGAATTTTTTTTCGCAGACGTTCATTACGTGACGCGTGGATTCAAATAAGAAAATAAAAACATCGATATCGTTATGGGCACTTTAAGTACATGCATATTTAGCATTTAAGTGCATGTATTACTAATCGTTGCATAGCCATTATTATGGAACTTTAGATCAGAGTACGGAGTACGAGTAGCACTTTTCAAAGCTATATCGCGTGCTCTAGATAACCATTTATCACACTAATATTGTTTCTATCTTTGGGTCTCGTTATCTGCTGGTCAGCAAAAAGAAAGACCAACAGCTATGGGGGCGTGACTAGCTTGAAAATAAAAAGTCGTGCTCGTACTTAATCTCGTAGTCATACTCAAATCTAAAGCTCCCTGTTCTGACAGAGGCACGAAAAGTCTACTTTAGCAGTGAAATAATATCTCTGGAATGCAATCGTTCAAGTATTTTGTGTGTTTTTTTTTTTATTTGTCTATTTTTTCAGTCCGTAAGTGTTCACCACTAAAGGCGCCTAAGTTTGGTTATATCCACCCCTTAAAATGCACGTCATTTCCGGTCAGCGGAACTGCCTGCTATTTTCAATGCAACCATGGATGTTTGGATAACGGTGGCGTAAATATGACATATTGTGGGACTGACGGGAAATGGACCATAGATGAATCTTTAATTCTAAAATGCAGAGGTAAGCTATTTTCCTTTCCATCCTTGTATATTGGGCAAAAAACTTTGACAATTTTTGTCAACTTTTTTGAACGCTTCAGGTGATTTTCTTTCACGTTCAACAACTGGCTGATAAAAATATGAGTATCTTGGAAGACGGAGTTGTCAAAATTTGCAAGAAAGTCGGCGAAAATCTCCCAGAGTTCTAGACGTTTGACAGGCCGGTCGAAAGAGTCAGAAAATCTTCAAAAATGTGTCCAGTACAAAAATTTATAAACGCTCAACATGACAGTAAGATAGCGAAATCATAAAGTATTTGTCACCGTTTAGACAACAACAACAACATTCTATTTACAGTAATTAATACGTGCAGAACAGATGCCAGTGGAAGAGGCGTTAACGCAATTGGCGTCCCAGCCCACCCCCGGACCCTTAAAGAAACTAAAAGCATTATAGTCTATTTATAATGGATTTGTTATTGACATTCCATACATTATACTTTATTATTAGGTAGTGCATTGGGTTTTTTGCTAAGTTTTTCTGCCAAATACCTAAAACTCCGTATTTAATAACCTTATTGTTGTCATTATATAATCCTGGACTGGCCCGACTGGCACTACAAATATTGCTATCTCCAAGTTTTAAAATGTATCGTGTGCACAGATGTTCATTAGGCGGTATAGCTGTAACTATTTCTTGAAGAAATTAACAGGATCGTTACTGCTTGCAGATGCGACTCCGCCGATATTCCGCAGTTGCCCCTCTGATATCCGTGCAAACCTCGACGCAAACGCATCGGTAATTGTAAACTGGAAAATTCCTGTTGCTGTTGACAACAGCAACCAGGCCCCACAGATCACAGTATCGCCAACAGGAGTCACTCCACCCTACACCTTCCGTAATAATACCTTCATTGTATACACTGCAAAGGATGCAAGTGGAAACAAGGAAGAATGCTCTTTCCAGGTTCTGTTGGAAGGTAGGTAGAAATTTATAACATATTACATAAACATTTTCTGTCTTAACTCTATCATCTGGAGAAGTCAAACCCCATGGGCCGCATTAACGTGGAAGTTCCTACTATGTGCGCTTTCAATCTGCGCATTCCATCTGGTCACTTTAATCAGTGATCTAGTGATCACCCTCAGTCATAGGGTTTCCAGCGTTAAGGTGGCTCGATATAGTATTTTGGTTTCCCTGTATTATTTATTTGGAGGCAAAACAATTAGAGTTATACTTTGCGGATCATCATCACATTTTACTCCGAAATCAAGATAATATTACAGCATTAATTTGCCATTGATGTATCGAGGTTGGCGTTGCCATAGCATCACCATTGGGCTTTTAAGTAGGACCTTAAAACAGACATATCTTCAATTTTCTTTAAAATGCCACGGCGAATTCTTTTTAAATTTTGCATACGGCCTTTGACCCCTGTGTTCTACCTGAATGCCAACTTAAAAAACACCTTCTTTAGAATTCGTTGCTAATTATTTTTTCTGTTGACAGAATTTTTTGAAAATCGCGCAAAACGCACTTTGGAAAGAGCGAAGTCAACATCCAAAAAATAAAAAATAAAATACCGAGCGGAAGCGGAGGGGTGGACTTCGAAAGTTTCGAAATTCTTAAAATTGTGACACGACAAGATCAGCTATTACGCATGCGCGGCAATTGTCACGCCACTCGCCACGCGGATTTTGCGGTCGTTGCGGATGTTATTCTTATTCATTCATTTATAGACAAATCTCTTTCGCATTGTGCAGCTTTTTGTAAGCTAGAAACTGTTATCTTTTGGATGTATCGTGTCTAGTAATAGCTCGTGGTGTGGATGGAATCGCTGCTGTCGGCGCTCTGCTCAAAATTGCGACCAACGTTTCTCTAAAGATGCTGTAAGTCCTCGTAGGACAGGCCGCCTTTGTATGAAGCTTTGCTTTACCAGCCCATTATTACTCTGTGAAAAGATGTCATCCCTAAAATTGCACACGCTGGAAGCGTTCGTCTAACAATACCATGTCTTCGAATGCGAAGGAGGCGGTTTTTACATTGCTTTAATTTGTTTACAACGACGGGGATTGAAAAAATTCGCGATGGAGAGCACAGACATCTTCCAAAACATCATGTGCTAAAAAGCTCTTCATTAAATAGAGATTTGAAAACCGATGGAAGATTGCTTCTACAGGGCTTTCCTCCCGGACTGATCGACTCGTGTCCACTTTTTTGTGAGTCAGTGTTTTTACAAGGTAAGGACTGTCGGCGAATCTAATTTTTCATGGATGAAAGTGTTTCTTTGAACTCATACCTAGCACAGAGTAGCAATGTGGGAGTGTCAAAGCAGAGGAATTGTGGCCGATCAAAACATTTTGGCAATTTGCACTAGCATTACTGGAGAGAAGAGTGATGAAATTTTGAATGCATTCGCTCAGATGAACAGTCTGCACTGGAACGTTTACTTTGAGCAAAGTTTTCTGGCCATTTATCGATATCACTGACAGTTTGTTAAATCGAGAAGCGTAGTAGCTGACGTTGCATTTTGGTAGCACATAGTGATTGTAAGTGTTTACCTGTTTAGTTAAAGCTACTATTTTACCTAAAGAAGTTGTCTATATGTCAAAAACTACAAATTGATAATCACTGTAGCCGTGTTGTTGTGTCTTTTGTTGAACGCCAGCTCGAAGATTTCCCAATTTTCTCCTTTGAGTATTTCTGATTTGCTGCTTCATTAAAAGCCATGAAATGTCAGCTTCCTTTTTGCTTTTTTTCCTCTGGTGGTTCGTAGGTGGATAACTTTTTTTTTTGCATTTTCTTATTTCCTTCTTTGATGACGAGAATCGACCGCAAATGTCACGCAGTGGGTGAGAATTTCGTGGCGCACACGCTCTGCTCTGTTGCTGTTTGTCCTTATTAGAAAATGAACTGTCTTTCCCAACACAATTTGCATTACTCTTAGAGGCTAGATTAAGAAAATACACTGTCCCTAAAAACAGCCCAAAATAAACTCCCTCGTATTCGGTGGAAAATTGCGTCGATGCGGGGCTGAGTTGTCGATCGCGCGAAACCATTTTTCACTGCATTCTTGTGAACTTTGACGCCCTGTTTTCTTTTTCTCTGTAAAACACATTTCCACCAAAGAAAGAATAATGTGAACCCAGCTTACATACACGCGAAAAACACAGTCTATCAGGCCGGCGCAAAATAAATCGTGACAGGAGTGCTACGGCCATGTTTGTTTATCTTTTTTCTTGACTCAAATTTTTAAAAGTCCCGCGGGTAAATTAAAACCCAATCTGCGCGCGCCAAAAAAACGATATCGAGCCACCTTAAATTGCTTTCTCATTTTATTCACAGACAATTCAGATCCAGTGGTTGTATACTGCCCAGCAGACCAAAACATCACGGCAACGCAAATGAAGACGATAGTGACGTGGAAGAGTCCACAGTTTAAGGACAACAGTAACAGTGCTTTAGATGTAAAATGTAATCATTATAGTGGGACTGCGTTTTACTGGGGAACGTGGAACGTGCATTGTAGAGCGTATGATAACAATCCCAACAACAATCCTGCTGATTGTGAGTTTACGATCAGGCTTATAGGTAAGTAGTAGATGTTGGCACTGTAGTATCTGGCACGGTTCAATCCATGCAAATATCAATACTGTTTACTTGACAATCCAGTCTTCCTTGTAGTTGGAAGCCTGGCTTGGGAGTAAATATAAAAAAGAAATACACCTCATTCGATGGTTAAACAGATAATATGCACGGATATTTTGCGAGTTGCAAGCAATGAGTAAAATGTCCGCACGTATTATCTGTTAAACCATCGAATAAGGGATTTATTATTCGACTGAAATGATTGTATTTATAATAGCTTGTGTTTTGAAACCGGGATGCTAAGGTGTAATACGGCAATCTACTGTGTGGCTCGGATATTTTGCGTGTTTTTTTTTTTTATAACGTAAAATGACGTCACAGTCGAATAATAAATGTAAGTATATTTAAACGTTGTTTTCTTTGAACATATTAGTAGAGGGTCTTTCCTAGAAACACGGTCATTATATTCAGCCAGGTGGTAGGCAGACGTGGATAGTTAGTAAAGAGAGACACATCAGCTTCCCAATCATTTGTCGTTCACAGTATAGCTCGACGCCATTTCTTCTTAAGTCGTGAAGCAATGCAACCTCGTAGCAGGAAACAATTTCTACTCGGGATTTAACGTCAAGTTGAATTTAGTTGTAAATTTGCCTCGCAACACTATTTTGTTGGAGAAATATGATAGCATCCAAGAAAGGCCGCTCTGAGTTATATCTACAAGGAGGTGAGAATACAAATTGAGAAGGATATGTCATGGATTCTTGACACGGCTCAAGAAGGTGAAGGGACTCATTACTAGTAGAATAGTATCCAGCAAATAACAAGCCTAAGTATAATTACGTACATGACTATGTATAACAGCTAATGTAAATGGTTAAAAGTGGAATCATTTATATTTTATCTTTGTATAGTAAAAGATTGTATAGAGTGGCCCCCTCCCAAAAATGGAGCCAAGGCATGTGACGACTGGATCCTGGGGCGCATGTGCAGTCCATTTTGTAACAAAGAATGGGATTTTATTCGGCCCTTGCCACCATATGCAGTATGGAGCTGTGGAATATCAGGACGATGGCTGCCATCTGCGCGCTGGCCGGACTGTTCAAGTAAGGTGGCCAATGAACGTCACGGGCACAACTCACTACTTACAAAGGGTACAAATAGGGTGTACATCAGCCGACAACCGCCCACCGTACATTTAACGTTAGTCATGACATATACAGAGATTTTAAACCCTCATTTAAACAATAAGGACAATTTTTGTCCTCAACCGTCTACGTTGGTATTAAGTAAATATAACCGTCAACGATCCGACAGATGAAAACTCAATCATTACCGTCAAAATTGTATTTACCGTTAACCGTCAAAGCTTTGCCCCAAATAAGACCGTCTACTAACGTATTAACATAACAATATATTCAAGAGGTTATCGGTACAAAGGCGATGCTTGTTGCTGTAATTTGACTTATTCATAATTGCGATTTGAAATGGGAGAAATAGAACACTCGGTTATTAAGTTGACCTAGAGCTAATTTATACTAAAACACTAACATGTTGTGTGCAAATATGACAAACAGTAGTAGGTAAAAAATGGCCAAAAGAACGTTATATACTACTGTTCAATGTTGATAGACTTGATCTAATAGAAAGTCAATTACCCCATCTCCTCTATTGAGCACTCATCTACCCACCTACCCACCTACCCATCCACCAATCCACTCTAACACGTTTGCACGGACGGATTCTGTTTGCGATTCCAGTATGTGTTTAATCTTTAATCAGTCTAACCTACAAAGCAATTCGTACATAAAACATACAAACGTTCCATTTGTTTGTAAAGCCATTGTTCATATTTTCAGAAACCGTCGATCAGACAGTCTACAGAAGCAAAAAGAGGCTACGATCTAAATAGGCAATTGAATATTAGCAATCATTGGTCAGTAAACAATTCCAATGCCTCATTTACACTTTTAACTGACATGTGATCTGTCATATGCAAAACTAACCGACTTCATCAGTTAACGTTTACACTAGTACAGTGATAACATCGATTATTTTGCATCGCTTACTACTAATCACATATCCTGCCCGATTTAGGGACCACGTAACACTTTTACACCCTGTAACACACAGTAACATGTTCTAGCGCAAATCCGGCATCGTGAATCATATGGCATAATAATGTGCACTTTCTATTACGGACAGCAACCTTTTTTAGATGTTTATTTTGTGTAACACGTAACACTGTTACACGAAAAATCCCTAAAATGTTGGTCCCTAAATCGTGCATGATATTAATTTTGTATTGTTATATGACTGACTCTACTGCCAATAAACCTTTAATTTGTAGGAGAATACCAAGCCAAAGAAGCTAGGATGGCCATGGATGTGCATTACTACAATGGAGACTGCAGACGTCCGTCCTCCCAAGCAGAAATAAAACAAAACTTCATTAAGATCCTGAATGGGTCCATATATCCCGATGTTTGCCAAGACCCCTTGCTTAAAGATACGTGTAAAGCTGTGAACGTCAGAGTCACGTGCGCTTTGATTGAATTTACTCTAAGCAGGCTAAAACGGTCATATGGTAAGTTAAGATATCAATTCTTAACAGACATTTAAAGCCTTCGTGTTTCCAAATGTTTTATGAAAGCGATAAATAAATGTATACATCAAAATGTGTTTTACAATTGAACTAAAGATACGATTTGATGTCGGGATATTTTAAAACAGTTGTTATGATTGCACTCACGATCTCGCCGCATCCACATAACACAGGAACATTTAAAATGTACTCCATAATCAAAAGTGATGTGGGTGATTTCAAGCGCCCTCGCAGTTTTACTATGACGAGTACAGGACAAAAGCCGAAATGGCTTAAAGCAAACTTACGGTGTTTTTTTTTTTACATCTATTTATTCGAAATAACTAAGGAAATCCAGCTAAATACATGTATATCAACTTTCCTAGATTGCTACCCTTCCTAATGTTTTTACGCCTTCGAAAGTGCCGATCGACGCCATGCATCTTGAGATTATCCATAACTTTTGGGATTGCTGTCGTTTCACGGCATCAGTTGATATATTTTGTAATCATTCATTATGATTTCCTATTTTACAATTACTTTCAATGGTGTTTTCAATTTTGTTCTCACCATTATCATCCTCCTCGCAAGCTACATTTTTTTAAACAGATTTCTATCGCAAGCTACATGAACTATTGTTTTGTATAATTAATTTTTTAATGTCCTCGCCCAGCTAAAGAGCAAAACCATTTACCTCACTGGATCAGTAAGGCTTGTTCCCACTAGCATGGTTATCGGAAGCGTAGTCGGAGTCGGAAGCGTAGTCGGAGTCGGAATCAAAAACGGAGTCGCAATCGGAAGGATGAGGTTTCCTTTTGACTCCGATTCCACTTCTGATCCGCTTCCATGATTTTGATCTAATTCCAGTAGATCGTAACTCTCTTGTGATTCCGATTCCATTACGTGTTACCATTACGCGTTGCGCATTTCAAGGTGGTGGCGATCGGCACTCTACAAGATGCCAAAGTGCGAAATTTTAAATCATGTAATCATGTGAAAAATGGTAGTGATCTGCATTTTTTGTCGTCAAATTTATCCGACAACGGACTATCTCACGTTTTTCATTGTACATCAGATGACAATCTCCACGGTAGAACACGACGATCTAGATCCCGACTGATTCCACAAACCACAATCAGCCTTGATATTGTTGGTAAGTTCGCTAGTTACTTCCTTTTATACAAAAGAGGATGTACTATTCTAGTCCCAAACTAAATCATTATTATCATGCAAAATGGCATTAAAATGTAAGCATAGCATTCAAAACCCAAGTTACTTATTGTTTTGCGATTTTTATCATGGCAAACATCGTAGAAAAAATGCCCGTTTATGTTTCACCATTGACTAACTTTGTTCAAGCAAACTAACTTTTTTGCTGTATTACATTTTATGTAATACCGCGACAACGCGAAAACGCAACAAATGGTGTCGTGAAAATTAAAAGAAAGTAAACATACTTCAGAACATGACTAATGCTGTGTTCACATCAGCACCGAAATATGTTTATAGCAAACGGGATACAACGAAACACGTTTCCCGTAAACATGTTTGCAACTTCATTGTTCACATTTGTTCTTAATTTCAAAAAAAGTTTCACGCCTGCTTCTGTAATTATAATAAAGGTGGCATAAAATCGTTGTATTACGCACGAACAGATAGAGCTCAAATTTGCTGTTGCATGATTTGTAGTTTAATCTCACTTGTCAAACCCGTCGAAAGCGGAGGGCATTGCAGCGTTTAACAAGGAGACGGCATTTGCGCTAACGTGTTTCGTCTGGCTTAGATCGATCGAAAACACCTCGTGAGGTAGTTTTAATTATGCTGTTTCGATCATGATTCCCGCAATGCGCGACCTGATGTGAACACTTTTCATAGTAAAACATGTTTCGATTCATTAGTGATCAGACTAATTTATTCTTACAGTACCCCTTGACAATAGCACTGGAGTAAATGACACTAAAGAAAGCAAGAAAATGGCAGGACTGGCCGGAATTAAGATTGCCAAAAACATCAGCAGTGAGATTAAAAAGGCAATTGAAAACGGAAGCTTTAGCTTGAACGTCCGTGGCAGTGTATTTATTCCTGATATGGAGTCACTGAACATCTCAGAGCCTGAAAGAACATGTGACACAGGACAAGCCTACAAAGATGGAGTCTGCGGTAATTTAAGAAATGGGTACAATTTTGTCAACGAGTATACTCTGAATTCAGATACGAAGCCACGACGTAGTAAAGAAAGCCATTAATGGCATTTTTACAACATTTTCACATGTTACGTAAATTACAAGAAGACAAACCGGCCACTAGCTGATGGAATATATTTGCCATTTTATAAAAAAAAACCGTACGTCCCCTTACGACGCCTTTAACATAGGGCTTGAAGCCTGGAGGGAAAAGAGAAGGCCTTGCAAGCGCGTGGTTGAAACGCAACAATTTTTTAACTTTTTATGGAGTTGAATGTATATTTAGAAGTAGGTTTAGTAGGAAACCAATTAGGAATCTCTTCTGAATGATTCTCTTTTCTGTTTCTTAGTGAGCTGTTCATCAGGGACGTTCTTGAATAAGACCCTTGGTAGATGCGAGGACTGTCCTGTAGGATCATATCAAGAACAAGATTCACAAGAAACATGCGTGCCATGTCCACCAAGAACCTCAACGGAAGACGCCAGAACGGACAACCGTTCAAACTGTATAGGTATGCAACTTCGCTAGCTTAAACGCACGTTCGTTTTTATATTCTGCGTTAAATTCACTACCCATTTTTCGACAAATGGTTTTATGAACATTCCCTGGAATTATTGTCACGCAAAGAAGCGTAGTTGTGTAGTTTTTAGCGCGTTAGGCTTCAGATCTGAGGATCGGTGGTTCGAGGCCTAGTCTCTCGTCTCCACTTTGATGCATTAATATATAGCAGTGACCTAATGCTGGCATGGGGTACTTCATACCCTACAATGGAGGAGCATCCCATCTTGTGCTCCATGCTACATAAACCAGGTTTAGCTACCCGTTGAGCGCTCGTGCGCCTTTACCTACGGGTGTTGCGATTAGTGACCTTTTGTTTCTAAGAGGGGCAGCCGTGGAACGAACAAATAAATCTAGCGCGCTTAGCCAAGAGTAAAGAAAAGCTAAATTAATACAATAAATATTATCATGTGTATAGCTTTTAGGAAGAGAGTGTTTAAGAGCCAGTGACTGTAAATATCGAGAATCACTGGACAGGCTCCCAAAATCGAAAATCCTGATAATTTGCCAAAAAGTTACTTTTGGGGAGCTATGTTCAAAAATATTATTGGAACTTTCTAGAAATTTATAATTTTCGAGAAAAAGGGGAAAAACGAAAATACCGGATTTTGCCTAATTAATTATGCAAAAATCACAGTTAAATTGACCAACTTCAGTACGCTTGTGCTGAAACAAGGTGCAACGCTAGAAAACGGGGATACGTTTTTTCTTTAGTATAAATCATCTACTTTCTAGACATTGTCCTTTTCAAAGTTTTGCAGCGATTTAGAAAGTTTCACGGTTTCTTTAAGAAATGCCATCTCAAGCATTTTGTGAAAAGGCAAAAATTGAGCAACTTCAGTGGCACGAAATCCATCTTGGTATGTCCGATATCAAATCAAAATGTATACAAGGA
The DNA here is from genome assembly GCA_024195265.1 of Dendrophyllia cribrosa. Classification (NCBI taxonomy): domain Eukaryota; kingdom Metazoa; phylum Cnidaria; class Anthozoa; order Scleractinia; family Dendrophylliidae; genus Dendrophyllia; species Dendrophyllia cribrosa. The sequence goes on along the minus strand of JAJLRJ010000012.1, from coordinate 12,772,570 downwards.
TAAAGTTCGGCCCTTATACTGAAACAATATGAAATAAAAAATCTGGGCAATTCAGATTCGTGTTGACGAAACGAAAACTCCCCGACGCGCTGTTGTCAAATTTGCATAAATTAGCAAAATTGTAAATACTATAAGACTATACGTTCTGAGGAAATACGATAGACTGCCGAATCGACCCATGAAAATATGTCTTATCTATTCTTAGATGGTTTATTTGTTTTATCTTAGCAGTTTTCTATATCATTTTCGGCTTTGAGATATCTCAAATATAGAGGAAATCGGTAAAATTAGCCGCTTTTTATTAAATAGTCGATTGTTGGAGTTGGGAGGCAAACGCCATGAAGCGGCGTAGCTGTTAAGTCGAGTACATTTTTTAATTGCAGTTTCTTCATAAAATGTTAATTCTCCTTTGGAAAAAAAAAGATTTTTTTCTTCAAATATATTCTGAAAGGGGTTGTTTAGCGAGTACTAAAAGACTATTAAACAATGTTTACTAAACTCTAACCGGAAGTCATATTCTAGTACACTTAACTGGCAAAGTCACGCAACATCGCGACCACGGTTTGTTTTCAAACGTGAAGATGTTCAAATGTTTTCATGTTAAGAACTGTGGATATTTTTCTCATAACCTGATCACAAATAGAAACAATTAACCTCCAAATTATCTATGTTTATCACCTCTTATAACTACACGAGCAACTGACACGGCACAGTGACTACTAGTTGATCTATTTCGCGCTGCAAAATGACTGTGATACAGTCATTTTGGTCACTATGGCGGCCTCAGAAGCCCTTATAATAATTATATGAAATACATTTTCAAATAATAATTATATGAAATACATTTATTGTGACCATTGCTACTATGCAAACTCTATTTGCATTGGTAATTAATACCCTGGGGATAATGCAAATGAGACTATAAAAGAAGTTATATGTGCCCCACCGCATCACTCTACTCGAGGCCGCAAAAGTGAAGAGCTTGGCAACCCACCCTCCCACCCGATCGAGAAAGCCGGGCTTGATCCTCTCAGCTCCCATCTTCACCTGGTCTTGGGCTTGTCCGTTTATTTTTTATTGAAGAAATAAAAAACGCGCCGAGTGCATTGTTGTGTTATACGGAATTTTTAAGAACACGAGAGAAGTACAGAGAAGCAGGAGCTGAAGGAGAGTGCTTCTCGAGTGTTCTTAAAAAATGCCAAGTGTTTATGTAATCGAACAATGCTTGAGGAACAAGTTTTCATTATTTCTTATAAAAAAAGGCCACAAAGGGACAAAGTACTGCATGACGTATGCGCGTGCGTTTTTGAGATATAATGAACTCCGTTTGACCAATCAAAGCGCGCGCATTTCTTTGAGGATTTTGTAATTAATAGCGGAGCTCTCGCGGGCCGAAGGCCCGCTCGCGGAGCCCCATACTCATAGAACCTATGCCCGTCATTTTTCGTGGTCATGGCTAGCGGAATGTTTCCCGGGGGCGCGTCCGTAACATGTGTGTCGGTGCGTCGGAGCGTCGGAGCGTCGCGCAAGGTGAGCTCACGGGCGCGTATGACCTCACAAAACATGCGCATATGACGCCACACAACATCCGGGATCTTAGCAATTTTAAAACCAAAGCAAGGCTTTGTTTTTCGCGCGGCTACACAACCGAATGTCACGTCAGCTCAGTAAACATTTTTGATGTTTTGCTGTGTTTAGCAGAGAAAACCGTTTCAAATTAAAGTCGTTATTTCCCTGCATTTTTTTGCGGTTTGCTACTACTCAAGACAGGGATACTAATTAAGGGATACTCAGAAGCCGAACAACAAGCGATAGCAGAGCGCTTTGTTTTCATGTCTTTAAAGGCACTTGTTACGCAGTCTAATCTTTAAATATTGTAGCCTGCGTTAAGGTGCATTTTCAAGGTTATCATCAGGGAGGGTAGGGCATGAGCCGAGGGGAGTTTGGGCCGGGATTGATCCAGTCTTGTGGGCGCTACAAGTTTTGATCCTTTGCGTGCGTGATGAGCTCTGTCACTCGACTTTTGCGTACAGACAATGAACCTGCAACGCAGTTTTCAATATTTGAGGATAAGACTGCGCCAGAACTGGTGCCTTTCAAGACGCGAACTACTGACATTCTTGCGCGACGAAAATCCGAGTTATAGTAAAGTTAAGGAAACCCTCGACACGGTATAATTAGGTTCAAATCCGACAGTTCCAATGCTTGTTTTATCAGCGAAAAGAAAAGTCATGTGTTACTACTCACCTGCACGTGCAAGTAATAATTTTCTTTCGTCGTTGACGCTTTCAACGTTCGTCAAGATATTGTAACCCTTCAAAACTGAGGTGTTACATCCCGATTACAGTCTTAAATCGACTAACTCGACCGCTTTTGTGTTTTCGGAGCTTGCACCACAAGATAGGCAAAACTCAAAAAAGACATTCTTATTCCTAGTTGTTTACAAGTTGAAACCTCCCGCACACCGGGAGCACACCGCACACCGTACCGTATATAGACCTTAGTCTTTGGAAAATAGAACACGCAACTTGCAATAGCTTTCTGTATAGGTGACCTGGAGCGTTTACCATTTGTATGGAAAAACCGGTTATTCCGGTGGAAAAACAAGGTATTTCCTTTTTCTCGCTTTCACCGGAACGACCGGAATTTTCTGTACCATTTGTTCGCATCACTAGTTCCAGGCTAGGAAAGCTCGAAGATGGCGGATCACTTTGAAGAACGAAATTTACTCCGAGTTTGTTCGTGTGAAAATTGCCACTTTTCTTCGGCTATATTGACAGATTTCCTACAGCATGACTGCGAAATTACAGGTGGATGGACATTTTTGACTGCCGGTAGTTGTTTTACTTTACCTTTTACGAATCGTGCTTGCTGCATGCTTGTTATGGGATAACGATTCCGGCGCATAATTGAAGTTGTACGTAGCAAAGAATCAGAGCTGTAATTCTAGAGTTAACGTGAGCGAACTAAAGTAAATAAATAAATGATTGTTATGGTAAATTCGAGAATTGTAGCAGGGCTTAAAAGCGTACAATCGCGTTTTAGGGTAAGTTTATAAAAATATATTTTTCTGTTAATTTTTCCCGCCACCATTTTGTTTTTCACTCCCAGTGCCTCTCGGCATTCGGTAAAATACAAATGGTACAGATCATTCCTGTTTCGTTTCCTTCAGTAAGGAAGGTCCAGTTCCATTTGTCGGAAAATTCTAACCGGAAATTTCATTCAAATGGTAAGCGCTCAGCTCCTGGTCTCCGGGCGCGGTCTGTTCAAAGGCTGGTTTATTATGCTGGTTTTCCAGCCGATATTTCGACGAAATGTCTTTCGGGGAAGATGATAAAATAAAATAAAAATAAATGCTGATACTAACAATGATCACAATACATGTATGTTGTATTATATATTGTTGGGGCTTCTAAGGCTACGTTTACACGGTACCGGACGAATTTTCGACCGATTGAAAAATTTGGCCGGACATTTTGTTCACACTGAACCGTGCAATATTTTCGTTCTGTTCACATGGAACTGACTAACCGGTTGAATTTTAACCTTTGTCAGTTGTTTTACCATCTGCCCATGCGCAGAACGCTACATAACCAAGTCCATGATGGCGTCTAGAAAGAGAAAGGTCAACAATGGTAGCGATGACGACGATAACGATATTATTGACAAAATTGTCCCACCAAGGAGACGTCCTCCCCGGTCTCATCTAGTTTTTTTTGCCTGTGCTTCATCTTTGACTTACGGATAGATATGCAACTGTTTTGAACTCGGTTTTTTTTTTCGATATTATTAAACAGGATTCCAGCACACCGTCGCCTTCGTGCGTGATTATTATTTATTTACGGCGTGATGGGCAACCCTTGCCAAGTATAAATATAAATGTAGATGTAGATGTAAAGGTCCGCATGTCATAGCCATTTGCAAGATGATATTTTGCATTAAAACTGTAATATTAGTGAGCAAAGCGATTAAGAATCCGACACATTCCATCTTCCTAGTATAGACTTTCTTTCTCTCTTCTTCTAGCTGAGATACCACGCATCCATGCAACCACGCCTTTGCCGTACAAAAATTTAGACGGTCAAGGTGTTCACACCGCGCCGGTTAAATTATTTACCGTACCGGCTAAAAATTCGTCCCCGATTTTAGCGTTCGAATTTTTGAACGGCTAGGCGTCTAAATTTCTGCACGGTTAGCGTGGTTCCGTGTGAACGGAACACCTAACCGCACGAAATTTCAACCGATCGAACATTCGTCCGGTACCGTGTAAACATAGCCTAAGGTCGCCATAGTTATAAATATAAACTGCGTCACAGTCACTTGAAATAGCTAATAGATCAATTAGTAGTCACCGTGTCGTGTCAAGGGCGTGTCAATTGATCATGTAGTTATAACTCAGAGGTAACAAACATAGATAATTTAGAGGTTAATTGTTTCTATTTGTGATCAGACTATGAAAAAACTATCCACAGCTCTTAACATGAAAACACTTGAACATCACGTTTGAAAACAAACCGTGGTCGCGATGTTGCGTGACTTTGCCAGTTAAGTGTACTAGAATATGACTTCCGGTTAGAGTTATAGTAAACATTGCTTAAAAACAACCCCTTTAAGAATAAATTTGAAGAAAAAAAATTTTTTTCCAAAGGAGAATTAACATTTTAAGAAGAAACTGCAACTGAAAAATGTAGTTGACTAAATAGCTACGCCGCTTCATGGCGTTTGCCTCCCAACTCCGACAATCGACTATTTAATAATAAGCGGCTAATTTTACCGATTTCCTCTACATTTGAGATATCTCAAAGCCGAAAATGATATAGATAACTGCTAAGATAAAACAAATAAACCATCTAAGAATAGATAAGGCATATTTTCATTGGTCGACTCGGCAGTCTATCGTATTTCCTCCGGAACGTATAGTCTTATAGTATTTACAATTTTGCTAATTTATGCAAAATTTGACAACAGCTCGTCGGGGAGTTTTCGTTTCGTCAACACGAATCTGAATTGCCCAGATTTTTTATTTCATATTGTTTCAGTATAAGGGCCGAACTTTATCCTTGTATATATTTTGATTTGATATCGGACATACCAAGATGGATTTCGTGCCACTGAAGTTGCTCAATTTTTGCCTTTTCACAAAATGCTTGAGATGGCATTTTTTAAAGAAACCGTGAAACTTTCTAAATCGCTGCAAAACTTTGAAAAGGACAATGTCTAGAAAGTAGATGATTTATACTAAAGAAAAAACGTATCCCCGTTTTCTAGCGTTGCACCTTGTTTCAGCACAAGCGTACTGAAGTTGGTCAATTTAACTGTGATTTTTGCATAATTAATTAGGCAAAATCCGGTATTTTCGTTTTTCCCCTTTTTCTCGAAAATTATAAATTTCTAGAAAAATCCAATAATATTTTTGAACATAGCTCCCCAAAAGTAACTTTTTGGCAAATTATCAGGATTTTCGATTTTGTGAGCCTGACCAGTGATTCTCGATATTTACAGTCACTGGCTCTTAATATATGACTAGCAATAATTGTTCTCTCACCAGACAATGTATTTTTTTTCCACTTTAAAAAGCTCTTTGTAAAGCTGGGACATATTCGCCAACCGGACTAGAGCCTTGTATCCAGTGTGAAAAGGGATTCTATCAAGTTCTCGAAGGACAGCTCCTCTGCTTAAAATGCAGTGTAGACAGAACGACTCCTGATGAGGGATCGAACAGTTCTAAGCAGTGCGGAGGTATGAAATACAGTACTTAATTAATCTGGTTATCTGGTTAACCTGGTTAATCTTAATTACTGACCAGTAAGATCCATGCAACCATATACATTTGTTGTTCAAAACAGAGTTTTCATTAAGAATTAAATTTCTAAAATATCGTTTTATTATGAACATAATTAATATCATATCATTTCCCTTCCAATGTTCTAACTATTCATCCTTTATAACATTGAAGTTAGCTAGCTTAACCCTATTCGGCCTGGGCTTTTTTTGAGTTCCTGAGCCTGGGGGGGGGGGGCACATTGTGCTTCCCCCCCCCCCCCCCCCCCCCCCCCCCCTTCGTAACTTCAAGAACATTAAGGCTGTGACAATGAAACCTAGAGAGTACATAGTCGTCCAAAACTATCTCCTTTGCGATCCGCACAATGGAGCGATGACGTCATATGACGTAGTTATTAGGTAATTAGTTATACGGCCGTCATCTTGGATCCGCCATCTTGGATTTCTTAATTTTTTTAAAACCTCTTAAAAACCGTCCAAATTGACGCAAAATTAGCCAAAACCAATCAATAAACGCTAAATGACGTAAAAATACAAAAGTTATACAAATAAACATTGTTTTACTTCATTCAAAGGTATAAATATGCAAATTTCCAAAAACATGGCTGTCAAAATCTTGTTGCCATGGCAACGTCAAGTCACGTGATCAAAAAATTGTCATACGAAATTGTTGCCAGATAAATTTTAGGAAAAGTCACAAAGTTTGATGGCGTTTGAATACATATTAAAGAAGTTATGAATGTTGAAAGTTAGCGCGGGCACTTTGTGCCCACCCCAGGCCGAATAGGGTTAAGCTTATTAGCGTGTTGTCTTTAATTCGTTGTATGTAATGTGCTGACTTAAGATATAGAAGACGATGTAGATTATAGTAACTAGTACTAGTATAAAATTTGAAGTTTCACTTGACATTCTTTTTCCCAGTCGCCTGTCCTCCTGGTTCGTTCTCTTCAAATGGATTAGCTCCATGTTCGTTGTGCAACCGACGCTCCTTTCAGCCCCATAATGAGAGTCGCATGTGTATCCCTTGCCCTGGAACAACTGTGACACCCCATCAAGGATCCAAGAGTTCACAGGATTGTCAGGGTAAGTTTTACTGCACTCAAAATGGTTTCGCGGTATAGCAAAGTTATGTATTGTTTCTCGCTTTTTGTTCATTATATAGCATGGGGTAAGAGTAGATTTGAGACCATCCTCAAGGTCGATCTTTCGCTTCGTGAAGTGCATTTTCAGGGGTTATGCTCTATGGACATTCAAATTCAAGTCACGAAAAGATGTTACGAAAAACCGTACGCCAGGCCACCTTGTATCTAGATATATTGCAATTGTGTGCATGTCTATTTTGACGAGACCATCAACCAACAATCCGACCAAGATGTGTGAAAAAACATGTTGTTCTACATAATCGTATAATTAAGGTAGCTTTCAATAGTTTTACCAAAAACACCTAAGAAAACTCAAAATATTAAAAAATTAAGGCCAGTTCTTGCGCAATATTTGCCATTCTTTAGATTTTCTGTTGCTATGGCAATGACCTATACCAAAAATACAGACAACTGATAAATAAGCATATTGGCTGCGGTCACATCTACGACGTAACTAAAGTTTAACTTAAGTTTGTCTCAATGTACTGACGTCATACCTAACTGTAGTTAGTGCTTTCGGTCGACTTTGCGGTCACACCACGTAGTTAACTACAGTTAGTTCTAATTAGCCTATGGATGACGTCAGAATTAAGAGGTTCGTGACGGCCCTTATATTTGATCCGTGAAATGTCAACATGGTTGACCGACGTAAAGTGTGTCTAGTTTTTCTTCTTATTTATGTTTTTCGTACGGGAAACCGTCGGAGAAAAATGAGAAATAAACTGAAAATTTTAACGGATGCTCGACGCCTGGTACACGTGTTGCTACCTTGTTGTATGTAAATTTTTTGTTTGTTGTTTTTGGTTTCCACCTCGCTTCACGCTTGGTTCTTATTTTGCATATTTATATATGCTCATCTCGCACGTGCGAAAAGAATTGTCACATTCTGATTGGCTGTTTGTTTGTAAACTTAAGACTAACCCATTAACCCTGCTTGGGTATAACTATAGTTAGTCAGTATTTTTTTGGATCACCTAGGCGTAAATTTTTTAACTATAGTTAGAGCGAACAGAGAAGCGGTCACATTACCGAAATGCTAACTATAGTTATCCCCGTCTTAACTATAGTTAGTAGTCCAGATGTGACCGCAGCCATTAAATATATCGTACCCTTGTCACCGAGGCTGCATGCGCAGTGAAATCCGATCATCGGACTTTCAATATCTTTAATAGCTCTCATGCGATCATAAAACATTTCACGACTTTCGCCCAAAATTAAGCCAAAAGTAAATTGTTGGATTCTCCTTGTATGACTAAGATGTGTGCATCACTAGCCGTTTACGTTTACCGTTTACGGCCCGGCCCGCGAATACGACGGGAGCAAAGCAGAACAAAAGGTCCGGAGAATGACAACGCGAATTTGTTTTTGTGCAAAAATCCTGTCTTTGGGAATATATTCTAAGGGATACTGAATATATACTGTAACGCTTGGAGAGTATATAGGCCGCAATTTGGAAAATTAGAGAGCTGCTTATTCTCGAGTGTTCGTCCAACGACTCACAACGACGTCCAACGAGTATAAACTTTTCTAACTTTTTCTGTTACTACCTGCGGTCGCATAACCTAGCCTTTCAGTAGAGCAATGGACATGTTATCATTTCTTTTCACAATTATTGAAACCTGCCTTTTATTTGCAATGGACCACTTTCTTATAATCGCTTGCTTCAATATGCTACGTTTCTAACGGCTCAGCTGTACTCTAGCTGTATATACTGCAACCTGGACCTCTCGAGAGTGAAATCTTTCAGACAATAAAATTACCGCTTTCTATGAATTCTTTGCATTTTCACCAAAGTTTGAGATGTTTCAAGAATAATGTTTAGGTTTTCTATTCAAAATTGACCCGGGTGATCTATTTTCTTGCGAAAATATTGATAAAAGCCGCATTAAAGTGTTCGCCAACACCACTTTCCCATACAAAATTATTATGCAGGAGGAGTTTGTTTGCCTGAGTCACAACGGGGGTCAAAAGTCTGTGACGTCATTTGTGCGCAGCGCTATTGAAAACATTATTCACACCGAAGCAATTTTCAAACATTTTATTCTTACCTTGCATTGATCATAGTCAAAGTGCACAAAGAAAACAATGAAGAAGCCCTTCGAATTGTCTGTGGCTGTAGATTTGCTATCTCCGAAAGGAGGTTTTACATGTACATGCAAAGAATCGAAACGATTGTCCGTGATATCAAGCGAACCAAACGCGTGCAAATTCGCATCCAGTTATTATTCAAAACACTGAGCCATTCCAAGTTTAAAATCCAATTGCCCAGTGGTGCACAATAATCGTGATATATACCCGATCGTTTTATATTCCCGATGCCTGTTTTGAATTGAAAAGACCACCGACATAAACGCTATCTTACGCTTTCGTTCACCGTCTCTACCGCATAGTGTCGACACATTTTGAGACGATTGCTGCACTTCGATTGCTACTCAGGAGAACACTCGCACGCATATAGCAAAGAGAATAAGCTGCTTTCGACATTTAACGAAGGCGCGAGTTGAGCGAGTTGAGCAAGTTGAGCAAGTTTATAAACAAATTTTCAAGAAGAACTGGGATCCTGCAAAGATCTGGATCGATAGTGGCGGTTAATTCAAACCGTGGACTTGTTCACTCGCGTATTTACCCCAATAAACAGAATTTGATGTGTTTCTTATGAATACAAGAAAAAAAAAAAAATAGAAAGGAATATATTTGATTAGGCAATTGTTTTAGTCCATATCTTCCCAACCGGCCGTAACGCTGGCCGTAACGGCCATCTTCAATTCAAATTTGAAACCATCGAGGCGCGAATTGGGGGAGAGCCTGGCCTTTTATACCGGAACTTCGTGTTTAAAATACGTTTTCTTCCTATCCTTTTTTAAACTAGAAATCAACAACTGCGATTCAAACCCCTGTAAGGACAACTTCGCTTGCACAGACCTCATTGATGACTTCTTGTGCACCTGTCAACCTGGTTACACTGGAAAACAATGCGAGACCAATATTGATGACTGTCAGGCCCAACCCTGTTTTAATAATGGCACATGTCATGACTTGGTGAACAGCTACACCTGCACATGCAAACAAGGCTACCAAGGATTTAACTGCGAAGATGACGTCGATGAATGTATTTCATCACCATGTTTTAATAATGCCTCGTGTAGCAATATTCCTGGAGGATATGACTGCCAGTGCGAACCAGGATTTACTGGAAGGTTATGCGAGGCGGCCATTGATGAATGTTTGTTATTCCCGTGTCAAAATGGAGCGACTTGCAAAGATGGAATAAACAACTATACATGCCTCTGTGCAATGGGTTAGTAAATTAATCTATGGGGAATTCTTAGCTATACATATCGGTTAATATCACACCGACTACAAAAAAGTGATAAAATATAATATTGTAAGCATTAATAAGGTTGGCTCATAGATTTTAAAACTGATTACGGTATCAGGGCTATCATTGGGGAAGAGTTCTATTCTATTATATTTCGCGGACAAAAAGACAAAATCTGAGATAAGCAGTTTTATTACAGCGTTGTAAGTAGTTGAGAAGTGAGGAATGTGTATTTAGAGTACAATCAATCGCTGGGAATGGTGAGACTCTAATGTGAAAAAAGGAAAAGAGCGGGTCATATTAGTCGAGGTGGTTATGACATAATAGTTACTTGTTCCACTACAGGTTACCAAGGGAACGACTGTGGAGAGAATATCAATGACTGTGCATCGGACCCTTGCCAGAATGAAGCCAGGTGTGTGGATGGAGTTGGAAGCTACCACTGCATCTGCCCTACAGGTTTCTACGGGAAAAATTGCGAACAAGACATTGACGAATGCGAGAATATAGAATGTGAGAACAACGCAACCTGTGTTGACCAGTTCAATGGATTTTATTGCGTTTGTCGGGAAGGATTCACTGGAAAAAAATGCGAGCTGAACATTGATGAATGTGGTTTGAATCCCTGCTTGAACGAGGCCAGGTTTGTATTTTCAGATTTAAGATTATCTTCTATCACGTTTTGTATTTCCTTCTTTCTCTTCTTCTTTCCAGTTCTTTTTCTCCTAAATTTCCCATTTTGTGTTCTCCTTCGGGCTGCCTTCTGTTCTTTAAACACCAAATCTTACAAAACTTTGCGTTCAACTTGGAAATGTATAACTTAATACAACTAAAATAGTATACAATACTAGCCATGCGCATTCTCGTGTCATAATTGTTTAATTAATAAATTAATAAGTTAATTAATTACATTAATATTGCAATTAATTATAACACAGTAACTGACTTTTGACACAGTAACTGACTTTTAATAAGCTCTCCACTAACTTCCTGCACATTTATCTGAAGGTGCGTGGACAAGATAAATGGCTACCATTGTGAATGCAAAGACGGATTTAATGGCCTCCACTGCGAAAACAACATTGATGACTGCGCATCAAATCCTTGTTCAAACAACGGTACCTGTCATGATGGCGTCAGCAGTTTCACGTGCTCGTGCCCGCCGGGATTCACGGGAAATACCTGCAGTTTGGACATCGATTATTGCGCCTCGATGCCGTGTTTCAACAATGCATCCTGCTTCGATGGCCGCACCTCCTTTACTTGCCAGTGCTCGGATGGGTTCAATGGTGACCAATGTCAGTACAACATTGACGATTGCCAATATGGAACATGTTTCAATGGTGGGTTATGCATTGACGGCATCGATGAGTACGAGTGTGTCTGTCCAGCAGGATTTACTGGATTCAACTGTGAAATAAACATTGATGAGTGCGAGCTGAATTCGTGCTTAAACGAAGGGACTTGTACTGATTTGATAAACGACTTTCAGTGCACTTGCAAGAACGGCTTTACAGGGAAGGATTGTAGCGTTGATATCAATGAATGCTCGAGTTTTCCGTGTCGGAACAATGGCACATGCATCGATAAAGTCGATGGTTACACGTGCACCTGTATTGATGGATTCAGCGGACCGTACTGTGGAGTAAATACTGACGAATGCTTGGTGCACAAATGCGCTAATGGCGCCACATGCAGGGACGAAATAAACAGTTACACTTGCCACTGTCCTCCTGGGTTTTTGGGAAAGTTCTGTGAAAGTGAAGTGGATGAGTGCGAATCATTTCCATGCTTATATGGTGGATCTTGTTACGATCAGGTAACAGTCTGCTTAATATATATAGTTCACCTATGTTTATTTTAGCTTAAACGACTCTGAATTCAAAGGAAAGAGAACAACCAAATTCGAATATTTAAAAAAAAAAGAACAGACAAAAACATGAACTTCATTTAAACTTGTTCACCCAACTTTTCCTGAATTATTGCAACTTAGACATTATTCGAGTTTTACGAGTCCGTTAATTGTCTTATCGGACGTTTCAGGATACATAGAAGATTGGAGGCGAATCCATTTAGGCTTTATCAGTTTATTTTATTGTTTTTCGTCGGTCGTAGGCGTGGCAATTGAAGACGCAATTATTACTTCGGTTGTAAACTCCATACTTCGCATGCTGTCGAAAAACGCTGTAATGCCGGATCTACTTACCTTTACAAGTGAACATGAAACTTTAAAATTGCTAACTGCTATTTTCATTTATGTAGATTAATTCGTTTTACTGCGCCTGTAAACCTGGGTTTACTGGTCAGCGGTGCGAGAAAAACATTGATGAATGCGAATCACGTCCTTGTGTAAACAACGGAACATGCGCAGATCTGGTTGCAGGTTACAGTTGCTCTTGTTCCAATGGATATACCGGTCGCCATTGCGAGAACCGCATTGACTACTGCGAGAACGCGAACTGTACACACAATGGCGAATGCCTTAACTTACCGACCGGCTTCAGCTGCAAATGCAGAAGTGGCTATTTCGGGAAATCCTGTGAGTTTGAACTTGACGAGTGTTTAGCCAAACCCTGCTTCAACAATGCTACATGCCATGATGCCGTCAACAGTGTCACGTGTACTTGCACCGCGGGGTTTACAGGGACGTACTGTGAGCTGAACATAGACGAATGTGTTAATAACGCCTGTCAGAATAGCGGCACTTGTATTGACCACACTCTCGGTTACTCTTGTCTGTGCGCTGAAGGCTACATGGGAACATTTTGCCAAACGGAGATCAACGACTGTGAGCCTTCCCCATGTCAAAACAACGGGACCTGCATAGATCAGACCCCTGGATATAGGTGTAGATGCCTGGATCGCTTTATCGGGGAAAACTGCGAATACCACACGGATCCCTGCTTATCAGCGCTTTGTCAAAACGGAGGAATATGTCAAGCTGATAACTCTACAGGAAACATCACCTGCTTGTGTAAAACAGGTTTTACCGGAAAAAACTGTGATGTGAACATTGATGAGTGTGCATCAGATCCCTGCATGCCTAATTCATATTGTATTGATCTGGTAAATGGTTATGAATGCGAGTGTTACCCATCTTATACTGGGGATCATTGTGATATCTGTAAGTAGACTTACCAAATAGTCCTTTTTACCGTTACGATAGGCAAGCTGATTTTTCCCTATTGGAATCCTAGAATTATCACATTAAAATAATAAGTCACTTTTATAACAATTATGGGGTACCCTATGTGTATAAATTGGTACCGAACATATCGCTGAGGGATATAATATCAGTCGCTTCGTGCTACAGCCCAGTTATAAGGTATGGTTGTGCAGTTGTAACTTGTCTCTTGGAAACTTTACTTTTACTAGGTTGTTATGGAGTTAAATTAAATATGACTGTCGTATCGGTAAATCGTCCTTCCAATTGTAAATAATAACTATTGACTGCTGAATATTGAGATACCACTTATAGCTATCTGATGATCGACACATTACAAAACAGCAATAAATCATATTTAACATTTTCAATGTTCGAATTAACATTTGAACACGATCAAATACGCATTCTGAATTAAACGTAAGTTTTGCATTAGTCACAGAGACCCTCTTAAGGTTTTTCAATGTGCTAGTAACATTCTAACAGAGAACTTTGTGTTGCAGTACTTGGTAGCAACTTTGATCTCATATTTAAGCGCCTCACCACCAAAGACATGGTTGTTCTATCAGATGGTGAAATTGTTCCTGACATGGATTCCTTCACCATCGCATTGTTTGTCCGAGCAGATTCCGCCTACAATTCAGGAACACTGTTCAGTTACAGCGTACTCAATAAACTCCAAGACTTAATAATACTCTCATTTAAAGAATCTCAACTTGAGCTGGCGATTAAAGATAAAGTCGTGAGAGTTGACTTTGAATTAGCAGATGGTCGCTGGCATTTCTTAGGAGTGGTTTGGAATGGAATAACCGGATTTGTGTCTGTGTACATCGACGGACCGAAAATAAAACAAGCGACAAACGTGCTTAAAGGTGGTAATATTGCTGGAGGAGGATTCATTGTCCTTGGTCAGCGATACCTCGCTGCAAATAAGAAATCCGCTCTAACCACAGCTTTTGCCGGCACATTGCATCAAGTAAACCTCTGGAATGTGGCAGCAAATCCTGACCACATGTGGAATGCTGCGCATAACTGCACCTGGCCGATTGCCGGAAGTGTTCTTGCTTGGACCGATTTTCTCCAAGGACTTACAGGGAAAGTTGAGAAGAGGTTCATGACGCAGTGCAAAGGTATCTTCATTAATATAAAAATAGATGTGCGACGCATACATGTGACAAACTCTCTAAACATTTGTTTCAAAATTTAAGGAGTCGTGTTCGAACTTACTTGATTGAGAATTGACGTAGCCATTACGTCACTAATTCGACCGACTATGCTTGACATCCATCATATACTTAATGTAGTACGATGCGTGGTGTAAACCTATCACAAAAACCTAATAAGAGCTACCTCAAAACTCATCTTAAATAGAATACATAGTGGAATCAGATTTGAGATTAAAAGGTATGTAATCGGGAAATAAATAGAGGCTAGGGAACAACAAACGACGAGTGAATTAGTTTAATTTTGAACTAAATATTGGAATTATCGTTTGTCGCGAACCCACGGTCAGGCGGAAGGAAGACCTCATATTTCAGTACAGCATAAGCTCAAGTGAGACTTTCACTTACTAAAATTTGGTTATGGAATAGTTTGACACTTGTTTTCTACCTAATATAGACTTTCCTGCTCGAAATCAGTGTACTACTCATGACAAAAGGTACAACAGTACGCTTTCCTGTGTTTTAGTTTTTATTTTTCTCTGTTTTAAAGACGAAGTTCCGGTATAAAAGGACCTTGGCCTGGCACTTGACAGCTCAGTTGTCAATCAACCTTGGTAGAGAACACAACTCCGCAAGCCCGCTGAGGTCACGTACGAGACGAAAAATAAAATATTTATCACCAATAAGTCCAATTCTATCCATTTGTCATTCTAAGCTACGATGAATTAAAAACAAATATTTTATGAACACATTGTTATATTTTCTGTGATTTATTTTGCAACGTTCTGTGTTCGAATTTACCCGCTGGTTCGCCAGGTGAATGCCATATCAAAGCCGAATTGAGATCAATTGAAAACATTATTCACACCGAAGCAATTTTCAAACATTTTATTCTTACCTTGCATTGATCAGTCAAAGTACACAAAGAAAACAACGAAGAAGCCCTTCCGATTGTCCGTGGCTGTAGATTTGCTGTGGCTGTAGATCTCCGAACAGTGGTTTTACATGCAAAGAATCGAAACGAAGAAATTGTTGTCCGTGATATTGACTATCAAGCGAACCAAACGCGTGGGGGCAAATTCGCATCCAGTTATTATTCAAAACAGCCATTCCAAGTTTAAAATCAAATTGCCCAGTGGTGCACAATAATCGTGATATATACCCGATCGTTGTATATTCCCGCTGCCTGTTTTGAATTGAAAAGACAACCGCCCAAAACGCTTCTCTTACGCTTTCGTTCACCGTCTTTACCGTGTTGACAGATTTTGAGCTCCGTGTCAGAAACGATTGCTGCACTTCGATTGCTACTCGGGAGAACACTCGCACGCATATAGCAAAGAGAATAAACTGCTTTCAACATTTAACGAAGGCGTGAGTTGAGCAAGTTTATAAATTTTCGAGAAGAACTGGGATCCTGCAAAGATCTGGAACGATAGTTAGTGGCGGTTAATTCAAACCGCGGACTTGTTCACTCGCGTATTTACCCCAATAAACAGCATTTGATGTGTTTCTTATGAATACAAGAAAAAACATAGAAGGGAATATATTTGATTAGGCAATTATTTTAGTCCATATCTTCCTAACCGGCCGTAACGCGGGCCGTAACAGCCATCTTCAATTCAAATTTGAAACCAGAGGCGCGAACTGGGGGAGGAGCCTGGCCTTTTATACCGGAACTTCGTGTTTAATTGCCATACGTTACGTTACGACATACAGACTTATAGTGTTACTAGAATCAAACGTAAGGCTTCCTGGGGTGCGTTTTAAATCTTGAAGAATTGGGCAAGATAGCAGTTGCAAACTATGGATTACTTTAAATTTATTAAAACTTCTGTCGCTGCATTCTATTTTCAGCTTTACCCATGTGTACTACAAACTGTTCCCATTTCCTTGGTTGTGAATCTCGTCAAGGGTTCTACTACTGCAACTGTCAACCCGGATTCTCTGGACCTCACTGCAACATAAACATCGATGACTGCAGCTTGAGTCCTTGTATAAATGGAGAGTGTGTAGATGGTGTAAACCGATATGACTGCATTTGTGACAAAGGCTATTGGGGAACCAACTGCGAAAAAAAAATCAACGAGAAATTCGAAGGAGGTAATATATATTTACTTGTGAAGCCATCAGTCTGTTTATGTCTACATATTTTAAGAACGGGTATTGGTGCAGTCGGGGGAATTAAGAGTAAGGATCGGGCAGCCGACGTTTTTACTAAACCACCTGGCGTTCAAGGTATTTAGGTAAGGTAGCTCCACACTGGTCTATTAATGCTATTAATGGGTTTGTGTAAACCTAACCGGGCAAACATGACAAGTAACCTATGACGTACTAGCATTTCAGCAAAATGGTTGGGGGCAAGGGTGTTTCTAGCTAGGAGACTGATGTTGCCAGATAAAAGGAAAACACTTCAGTGTAAGCCACTTGTGTAGTCACCATGGATTAGTGGTCAGTACGTCTGACTTTCGATCCGAAGCTCTGTGATCCGAGCCCTGTTCTCAATATCCATGTTTGTCCTAAGGCAAGGAACTTCACTTCAAATTGTCTCACCCAACCATGTGTAAATATAAATGCGTCCCGGGGAACCCCTCGGGAAATTTAACGAAAGGCTGTGTGGAAGCAATGAACATGTAAGACACAGATGCATGTAAGGGTTATTGACCAGGAGCGAGGGGATATGTGATATATTCCCCTCGTGGCGTTCCCGAGGACGTAGCTCGAGGGAACGCCACGAGGGGAATATATCACATATACCCGAGGGACTGGTCAATAACATGCTTATTTTCCATCTTGTGAGGTTTTCTTAAACAAAGAAACTATTAATTTTTCGGAGAGTAACATTCCGTTCAATTCAAATACAAAAAAGCAGGATTCCGCAAGGCCGCATTGGGATCACAGCACATTACGAAGCGAGACGGTAAACATGTTTTGCTTTTGCCAAATTTGCATTGAGCACATTGCTTCGTTATGAGTAGAAGGAGGGAGAGAGAGAGAGAAGAAAATGAATGAACAGCTAGTACTCGTGGTCTCGCCATGGCCCAACTGCCCGCCTTCATCTTTCGAATTGCGGTGTGTTTTCCAAGGGAAAGCGGCGGAAACATATTCAGGTTCAAGCGTACGGTACGATACCATCGAATAATGTTATTAACATTTCGCTTTTTGGTCGCGACCGGCAAGTTTATTACGTAGGAATATGATTGATGAAGTTGTCTTTTTTTGTAAACAAAAAATATTGACCGATGCTAGAGTGTTTTCCTTGTTACGCCCTATTTTGTTTTCCCGTTTGTGTTATTCTATTATGAGAGAATATGTCAAGGGGACTAAGGCGAGTGTAATATATCGAGGGGAATATGTCTAGGGGAATATGTTGGGGGGAATATGTTGAGGGGAATATATAATCCTTTGTTTTGCTATTGTTATCAGCTATTGTTTTCAGCCCCGCCTTTCCCCAGTAACAATCAAAGCCGCACCCAGCTTTTCAGACACTGTAATGAAAGGGGTTATGTGATATATTCCCCTGAAAAGAACAAAGAAAACCAAGCCAGGTGGAAAATAAATAGAGGATATTACATGGCCGCGCGAAGATACGAAATTTCTCTTCGAGTGTTGAAAAATATTTCACGAGTGAGCGCAGCGAACGAGTGAAATATTTTTCAACACGAGAAGAGAAATTTCATATCTTCAAGCGGCCATGTAATGTTCTGTTTATTATATAAACACCAATGAAATCAAACCATTTCACTTTAATATTTTTTTGTAGTCCTAAAGTAGAACGGTGATCTTTTCACGTGTGAAGATAACATGTTATTCTCACGTGTGAAGATACGATGTTTACGCGCGAAAGCTCACCTGGTATTTCATTGGTGTTTATATAATAAATCTGGTTATTCAATTGGAGACTGATAAATATCGCCTGTTTTAAATGTTACATACTGTCTGGCCTACGTATTGAGACATGCAATCATTTCAAGAGCGATACGTTTTCCCCATCTTTTTATTATTTTATGTTTTAATTCTACAGAGTGTTCAAGACTGCCAGAACCTTTAAATGGAAGAAAATCTTGCGAAGAGTTTTCTGGCAGGAAGCTGTGCACTATGACATGCATCGAAGGTTTCTCGCATGATACCAGGGCAACAACAACATTTAACTGTGGTCCTGACACTGAATGGAGATGGAATGGCATGGCAGACGTTAGTGTTCCTGCTTGCTCCAGTATGTGTTCTTTCCATTGTTATAAATTAGGTCTTGTCGCTTTTTAAAATCACAAGTCAAGTGCGCCTTCCAAAAATAAATTCTTTGCTGACTTATCTTCAGTATCGCCCGAAGGTAAGTTACCACCTCTCGTCCCGTTTCTTGCGAGACGCGTCTCGTTTCTCTCGAGAAACGAGACGTTTCTTGCGAGACGCGTCTCGTTTCTTGCGAGACTTGTCTCGTTTCTCTCGAGAGCGTCTCGTTTCTTTGTGTCGAACTCTAACTTCATAAACGCTACGTTCTCATTTACAGCACCAAGAAAACGAAAACGGTTTGCTTTATGAATCATTAAGGTTGCAACTACAAACCTTTTTTTGTTGAATTACACGAATTGTTTAGTTCAAAAGAACATGTAAACACGCCCGCGCCACCGCTGATTAAAATATCGATCGTGATGTTTCATTTTGTAATAATCGCAAAAAACCTAATGCAGATCAAGTCTCGCTTTATAATTACAAAAAACATTGACCATTTTGGATAAAACTTCGTTAAAAGACGCTTCGAAATTAAAGAAAAGAAAATATGCGTTGTCACATTGTACTTCCAGTGCTCTCGCGAGAAACGAAACGCGTCTCGCGGGAAACGAGACGCGTCTCGAGAGAAACGAGACGCGTCTCGCGAGACGGGGATAACTTACATTAGAGCGGTACTTGACCTTGCCTTGTAATTTGCTTCAAAAGTGAAATTGTTATTTAACTTTATCATAATCGATTAATAACTATACCAGCTGAAGTTTTCTGAACTGGTAAAACATCTTCATTTCAGGAAAGACAGAACCGAAGGAAATAGAACATCGCTTAATAGTGTCATTCCGTGGTATTCCATGTGAAATCAGCCAAAGCTACAAGAAATTTCGCTCCGCATTCAAGCGAGAAGTCAGCAAGACTCTTTCGACAATCCCGGGATGCCAAAACTCCAACTCTTGCAAACTGAAGGAAGTCACAGTTCCCGGATGTGGTTGGAAAGCCAATCAGAAGAAGAGAGGCACAGTAGCCGATGCAAAGAAGGTTTTTTTCTCACTGAAAGTCAAAGGAGTTGATCCACCTTCATTGGCAGATGATGTTGAAGAGAAAAGTGAAGCTGTACTGTTTCAAATGCAGTATGCAGTCTCCACAGGACAGTTCAGGATCAGCTTACATGGAGTGAACAGCACTGCTGACAGGTCTTCCTTTGAACACGTCTCATCCGACATAACGTGTTATCGTGGTTTTGTGAGAAGCATTGATCAGACGGAATGTGGTTAGTAGCAGCTTTGCGAAAGTTTTGTCTTAATGAAATCTTTTTAGCGGTTACATGTGTCATCAGGATCACCAAACACCAAGAAGTGGGTTAAAAAAACGAGGCGCTTGACAATCGAGTTTTTATTAACTGATCGTGACTATAGCCAGCTTCTCAAACTGATCATTAAATACAGAGAAAACAAAGAAATAAAATCGTTAAAATCGATGCTAATTAAGATTTTCCAAACAATGGTCATGATTATGATTTGCTTTGTTCAAACTTGATGAATTATTATTAATTAATCAGTTTGAGAATTAAAACTCAAAGTCAAAATTCAATCTCGCCAACTGTCCAGCCGATGTATGTTAAAATAACTTTGTTTTATTATCTGGACTCATTAAACTAATAAAGGTATCGAAATGATCGGGATATCTATGATATGGATTGTTGTTGGAAAAGAAGTGTGTGCATCCTTTCGTTACAAAGCCCTTTTTTTACGCCAGAATCGAAAATACTAGTTTCTGTCCACTGCTCAACATAGAAAAGCGCATGTCTGTTTTTTTGTAAAGAATGGTCCCTTGTGAATTGGTTATGATTCTTTTCTTTATGTTGAAAAAATGATTTTGTATTGTTCACCCGCTCGCATTAAAACAACATGAGTTTACCGTGTGACCGCGCCTTTAGAAAGCTGTTTATGGAACAAAAGTCAATAAAAAACTTTTTTTTACCTTTCACAGTTGCTTGCCCCGTTGGAACATTCCACCGGCAAAAATCATCTACCTGTACCCCATGTCCTCAAGGCACATATCAAGACGAGGAGGGAAAAAGAAGCTGCAAACCATGTCGCGAAGGAGAAACAACTCGTGGCCCAGGGGGTGGTGCAAGAAAAAAATGTTTCTTCGAGAGAGGTACGTGGACTGGGTGGGGAACCACAAATTTGATTTTTAGGCGATGGTCGCAACTACACTCCAAAGTGTGCCAGAATGGCATAGCTGAATGGCCACACCCTTTAGGATTTCATCCAGAGACGGGTTTTCTCTTTTCCTTTCGTGAATAACCATGTAATGCGGAAATTTGGTTGTATCACACTGAGTTGATAAATTAACTTGGTTACCGTAAAGAGATTCAACAGCTGACGTTTTATGCAGTAGCTACCATCTGCGGAGGTTAATGTGGAATGATCAGTTTCATTAGAAACCACTCCTGTTATTAACTATCAATTCGTTCATAGACCGGGGTGAGGGGGAGAGGGAACTGGTCTGCAATTGCAATTTTCATGGCCCGCATCTTCTGTTTGTCCCTTTTCAAAATTCTATACTTGCTTTAACTAAAAAAACTAACATATAATATTTGGAAACAATTGAAATAATCTGATCTTCTGCAACACTTTGCTTTTCTAGGCAATGTATAAAGACGAGAACATTTCCGGATCATTCGAGGATTAAAAAGAAGACAAAGGGACCGTTTAAGATTTCGTGTTAGTACTTTAGTGACATACTTAGAAACCACGAAAGATGCAATCAAGCCAGACCTAAAATACAAATAATAAAAAAAATCTGACAATGTATTAAGTAAGGCTATCATAATTATACAGAATTAAAATAAAACGTCACTGAAGAAGCTTTCCTTGAGTATTAATTCTTGAGTAAGCAAGGAGATGACTGGCGCTTCAGAATATAGATAGAAGGGAGGAAAATCGGACATCACCCCAGTCATTTCTAAATGGAAATCCACCCCACCCCCCCCCCCCCCCCCCCCCCCCCCGCCCACTCCCTACGGGATTAAGCATGCTATTTAGATGATTAGTATTCAGGAAAACGACCATTCAAAGATTTATGACGCTGTGTACACAAATCTTTCCATCCTAGATAAGTTGTCGTATTAGGCACTTGGCATAAGCATCATAACTCGAGGAAGTTAGCACGCAAGCGGCACGATTCTGAAGCTTTTGTAGCCTGTCTGACAAAGTTTTACCGCAATTACCCCAGACAAGATTGCAGTAGTCAAAATGAGGTTGTACAAGAGCGCTTCATATGTAATGTAATGTAATGCAGTTCTTGGTGGAACAAAATGACTTATAATTCGCTTTATGACACCAATCCCAAAAGCAATATTTTTAGACAAGTATCAATGTGAGTTTGACACGAATTATGTGTTAATCGATAAATATCCCAAGCGATTTGACATAGGAGACTTGATTTATTGGATCATTATCTAGCGAGAGCTCAAGTGGATCCGACAGTGCTTAATTTTTGTCTGGGGCCAATAAACGTAAACTCAGTTTTAGCCGTGTTCAAAGTAATACATACATACATTTGTAATGGCGCTAGAATATCACGGCGGCTCATATTGGGTGATCATTGACAATATCAACATAAAATTCTTCTTACTTGTCTTCATGTATTTGTTATGGTGCTAGTTTGAAGGTGTCTAAATATCACAGCAGCTCATATTGGGTGATCATTGACAATATCAACATACAAACGTACTAGTTTGTAATCACGGCGTATCCGATCCGTCAAGTAACGACATTTTCAGTCGAGAGCCATTTTCAATTGTCTACACTATTAATTTCAGTGAATGCAAATTCCTAGCATTACAAACCTGAAACATCTCGATGTTTCGACAAGCACTTTTTAGGTCTTTTTAGCATAACCAGGCAAAACGTTAACTAGGATATTGTTTTGCGATATCTAGGTCAGTAAACAGAACACTGTTGCTAAAATTGAACTACAAAACAGTAAATGTTAAAATATTTTTCTAGATTTATTCCGGCATAATACCCGAAACATTCTATGGTTCTGTTAATAAAAATTATTAAGAACATTCATTTCTACATCACTTTAAAATGCTTAGTCATTGTTTTTGAGTATTAATGTAGGTGTTGTAGTTAATTTATTTTTTTTATTTTAGGTAATTTTTGTTTTTCCTTTTCTCAAATTTATTAGCATATATTGATTACCATACCCAAAAACAATGGAAAAATAAAAATTACCCGAGATAAAAAATTAACTACAACATAGGCATGCTATTTTTAACCTCATGTTATCAGAAATAGGTTTCATTTTTTCAATAGCTTATACATTAAAGCATATACTGGTAATTTTCGCGTACTCTAAAAAATCCAGTACACATTGTCATAACAATAAACTTCACTTAACTTTTAACCAACGTGTTGTGAAGCTCATGGGCAAATTCGGATGACATTCAAACAATCGCAATTTCAGCACGAAGTTAGTTCGTTTCACCACTCGTTCTTTTCAGCCCCCTGGGCTAACTTTGAAGTTCAGCGCCAAACACTGTAACTCTTGAGAATGAAAAACAAATATTGTTTGAGCTCTGGATATCCGTTTTCTCCAATACATTTCTGGAAAATCGGGGGTTTTGTCGACTGGTCTTGTACTTTTAAATGAGTAGTTTCGTAGGGAAAAGTAATTTAGAAAATAAAACTGGGGGAAAGTTTAACAACACTTCGATTCGTAGACATGTAGGTAGATCCTAGAGGTCCTTTACGCATGAGCAGCTGTGGAAATCATTATGGATCAAAGTGTAGCTTCTCCTGTATGATTGGTCATCGACTGAATGGCTCATCGACACTGACTTGTGTTGCCCCAGGCAACAAACCTCCTGGTTCTTGGGACAACACTGCACCTGTATGTCAAGGTATGTTTCTACGATTAAGTAATAATTCATGTATCAGTTAACCAGCGATTAATTTAAATTTCTTTTCATTTGTGCTTTTAAAGTTGTTAGCTGTCCTACGTTGATCATCCCACCTAAAGCCATACTGTTGACCGTTCCCTGCAGCAGTACTTATGGATCAAACTGTTCCTTTTCCTGTCAAACTGGATATGCAAGATTAACCGGAAATATCACAAGAACATGTTTGGCATCTGGACAGTGGAGTGGAAACGATATTAACTGTACAGGTGACATATCATCCAGAAGACTTTGTTTTGTAAATCAAAATACTTTGATTAACTAATTTGGTTTAGTGCGAATTTTGTTTCTCCAAACTGTAAGGGCACTGAAAAAAATATTGCATAAGGAGAAACTCCTTCTTCGTACTTAATCTTCCTATAATTTGTTTTTTTTTTAGACATTTTTCCACCGACATTTGGTGTAACATGTCCCTCTGGCCCATTACTTGCGTATGCAGAACGGGATAAATTTTCAGCTTTAGTGAACTGGACCGAGCCGGTTGCTATTGACAACTCAGGGTTGTCACCTAATATTACGTCCAATTACCAACCGCCTCAGCGGTTCGTCCAAGGAACTCGCGTGGTTATGTACACTGCTGTGGACAAATCAGGGAATAAAGCTTTTTGTAATTTTACAGTTACAGTTATAGGTAACAAAATATTCTATATTGTTAATTGCGGATTGCTGTTTCGAGTTGCTTAGTTAAAACAGTCGTTTATTAGTTCAATATGTCCCCTTTTTTGATCCTTGTCAAATGGTACACAACTTAACATAGTTACCTATCTAGGCGCGTTGAAACAAACAAACGTTCTTTTAATTGCTTTAGTTATCACATGTTCATCGCTGACGGTAGATTCTGGTGGTCCTTTGCGCATGAGCGGCTGTGGCCATCATTATGGATCAAAGTGCAACTTCTCATGTGTGATTGGTCATCGCTTGAATAGCTCATCAATGGTCACGTGTGTTGCTCCTGGTAACAGACCTCCTGGATTTTGGGACAACCCTATGCCTGTATGTCGAGGTAGAGTAAGGTTTAGGAAAACCATATACATTATTTATTCCGTTTTTTTTTTTTTCTATTATTCACGGTATTAATTGTTTATTACAATGTTTTTTTTTTTCTCAGTTATTAGATGTTCCTCCCTACCTAGTCCAACAAATGGAATAAAGGC
Organism: Dendrophyllia cribrosa; assembly: GCA_024195265.1. NCBI lineage: Eukaryota > Metazoa > Cnidaria > Anthozoa > Scleractinia > Dendrophylliidae > Dendrophyllia > Dendrophyllia cribrosa. Next base: position 12,747,655 of record JAJLRJ010000012.1, on the reverse strand, counting down.
CGGTTGTCTTGATTCGCTATCCGAACGCTATGGAACAGTTTGCAAGTTCTCTTGTAATGTCGGCTACAATCTGACTGGGTCGTCCAGGCGGCAATGCTTAGAGAATCAGACTTGGAGTGGACTCCCATCATCTTGTCAAGGTTAGATTTAACACATTTAAAACAAGCACTGCTATTTTACAGTGTCCTCGGCACTTGCTAAAATTATTTTAGTTATCTTTTCGTAGTGGTAAACTGTAGCGCACTTGTGCCTCCTTTAAATGGTGCCGTGTCTCCATATTCGTGTCTATCAAGAAGCACATATGGTCAGACCTGCCGCTTTTTCTGCCAAAGAGCAGGTTACGTTCTCGAGGGAACTTCAGCGAGAGTGTGTGGCGATGACGGAGAATGGACTGGGAACACCAACACTCTCTGTAAAGGTAATCATCTACAGTTCTTTGTTATTTGATTCCCCTTTCCCTACTTATAAATTTGCCTCCACGATACTTCTTTCTTTGGATACCTATATATGTGGCAGATAATGGTTTTAAAAAAGTAGCGCAAAGTGATGAGGTACTTTAGCTAATTAATAGCTTCCCATCTAAGATCTAGAGAGGGGTGAAGTATCCTTAAATATCCCTACAAGTTTCATGTTAAGACTCGTAAGAAATATTCCAGTCTGCTGACGCCGAGCAAGTTACTCGCGTCACTTAACCCTCTTCAGCCTGGCGTGGAGGGGGGGGGGGGGAGGGTAGTAGGGGACAAAATGCCCGCGCTAACATTCGTAACTTCTTTAATATGTATTCGAACGAAATCAAACTTTGTGACTATTCTTAAAATTTATCTGGCAACAATTTCATATGACAATTTATTGATCACGTGACTTGATGTTTCCATGGCAACAAGATTTTGACAGCCATGTTTTTTTAATTTTGCATATTTGTACCTTTGAATGGATAAAAACAATGTTTATTGGTATAACTTTTATATTTTTAAGTCATTTAGCGTTTATTAATTGGTTTTGATTAATTTCGAGTCAATTTGGACGGTTTTCAAGAGGTTTTAAAAACCAACCTCGTCCCCAGGGTCTTCTCAGTTTTCAATATGGCGGCGCTCCGAGAGAAGACTTTGGCACACAGCAGATCACGTGATCAAAATCTCCACTTTTTCTGGAGATGTATTCAAAATGGCGGCCAAGGAAAAGAGTGAGAAGATCTGGGTACGAGATTGCAAACCAAGAGGAAAACAAACAAAATGGCGGCCAAGGAGGGATTTCTGTGGAGCGAAGTGGAACCATTTATCGACCTGTAAAGTTTTTCTTTGCCTTGCCGTTTCAAGGAAAATGATACACAGGCAATGAAGGTAAAAATTCGAAACGCGGCAGCTTACAAAACATGTTTTTTTTTTCAAGGAAGCACGATTTTTCAAAGGAAAGGAGTAAATGTACCGTCTCAACTAAGGGAGTTTTGGTTTCTTATATTATAGTATTTTCGGCTTCTTTTCAAACGTTCACGCCCGCAAGCAACAAAATAGCATGAAGTTTTTGTGGTAATATTTTTTTTTTCGATTTAACGGTCGATGCTTTTGCCGTTGCTCTCGCGCGGGTATCAACGTTTTGTTGGCATTTTACTTACTTGATCTTTTACTCAGAGATGGTTTGCTGATCCAGTCAGAACACTGACAACAGCAAAATATGTTAAAACAAGTGCTTTTTCTTTACTCATTACCGGGAATATATCTCCCACCAAGTTAACATTTGAAAAAAAAAGAAAAAAAAGTGAAGACAAGTCAAAGTATTTTCCCATATTTGTTAGAGGTGTTGGTCACAATAGTATTGTTTCTGAGGAGAACATGTACAATTCATATTGGAAATGATTACTGTGTGATTACTGTATTTTATTACCACTAAATCAAATAAAACAGCAAAATTGAAATATATATCATTTCCAAATGCCGCTACATCCACCCTAAATGGTGACCAGGGGATGTGGCAGTATTCTGAAACCAGCAAACAAACAAGTCATGGGCCAAAGCTACTTGTCCCCCAATTTAAAAATTATCATTTAACTGCCAAAATCTTTAATTCCAAATCTGCCGACTTTATACACACTTCCCCGCTGTCAATCCTTACCTGGATATTGCACATGGTTCATGTCAACTAACTGTAACTGGCATAGAAAATCCCCTCTGGCAAATTGTAACCCTGGGGATGAATTGATGAGGAAACCCTTCTAAAGTTAAAATATATAGTTTTGGTCAACCTTAGAAGCTGGTCTGGGCTTCCTAAATCTAGCCATTGTTTACAGGTAGAAAGGTTTGGTCACTTGATTACCTAATTGTTTTAAATCAACGCTTCCTGGCTGATGTGGCAGGGATGCTTGTAAGCCCTCACAACCCCTAAGGCCATGTCAGTGGGAATCTTATGCTCTTGACACATTAAACAAAGTCAGACTGGACTGCAAGAGAAAAGCCTGGCCAGAAAGCACTCTGTTCTCCATGGTTGTGTTAAAAACTAAAATGTTAATAAACATCACAAAGAGGCTTAATGTGTCATACTTATAACAAGGATGGCTCCCAAATAAAAAAGAAATCAGGAGCTATTCCTTCTCTGTTGGACAAGTGACAGAATTACCTCATCTGACAGAAAAATCCACTAGACCTAAGCCATGATTGTCAAAATTCATCAACATCTCCCTCCTTCGTAGAGGCTTTTTTCAGTAACAAAATAAAATGTAGAAAATATAAAATGACAGGGGGCACATGGGGAACATTTCTTGTGCACTTCACTTTTTCCTCTCCCCAGCCTCAGCTCAAAGACTTCTTATTGTGGCATGACAGAATGTTTCACAGCTGATTATATCCTAGAATGTTTTTTTTTTATATCAACCCAATGGCTTGCATTGATTACCATTCTGAAATCCTGATAGTTCATGCCATATTAATCATATCATTTATTCATTCAAACAAGGAATAAAAATTAACTTCATGCTTGACATGTTGACATTCTACTCCACTGTTTTCAAGCAAACAGACCGGCTCGTTTTATAAACCTTACGCTGACTAGAGACAAAAACTATTAACTAGCATTCTGCTGACATGTGTTTCTCAAAAGTACAAAAAACGTTTGAGCCCTAAAAGCTGTTTTTTAATGATTTTGAAAGCTAAGAAAAAAAAAAACACAAGGAAGAGTCCGGCTCAGGGTAAAAGACCAGCTGTAAGAGACTTCTGGTATCCAGAGTGCCTGGGATGATCAGGTACTCAAAAAAAGTTACGAGTGGAAGGGGGGAAGGCTCAGGTACTCAAAAAAATGCCCAGGCAGAACAGGTTTTTTTTTTATTTTCTTCATTCTCTTTATTGTTTCCAGATAACACGCCTCCGTCGTTCAATAACACTTGTCCTAGAAACGTGGTATTTTATGTTCCTAAATGTTCGTCCAGTACTGTAGTCTCATGGAATGAGCCAATAGCAACCGATAACTCTGGTCACGTGGTCATCAGCTACCCAGATGTGCGGCCTCCAGCAAACCTCAGTATTGGTCTGTACAATGTTCATTATTCAGCATCAGACGGCGAGGGAAATAGAGCAAACTGCAGTTTTATCGTGCAAGTCGCAAGTATGTTACTTTCCAATTACCTGTTGCTTAGTTATATAACCTTACCCACTGTATCTAAGTAATTACAATTAAGAGCCATGGCACAATGTAGATGTTATTCACACCGTCAGCACAGTTTCAAATCGCAGAACTCAGTAACAAATCAGTAACAAATCGGTCAGTAACAAATCGCAGAACTCCCAACTCCCAAAAACTTAATGTACTGCTTTTTAAAACAGCCACCGGTCAAAAAACATTTTATTATAGAACAGTAACTTTATGGAATTCACTCGATGTTTCGCTCAAACTTTCAAGAAATGTCCACATTTTTAAAAGGTCACTTAGATATAGGTTATTAAAAGAATTTAATAAGATATAATTCTATCTTTGTATATAATTTTTAATCACTTGTACATATTCTTTTTAAACACTTGTATATTTGTATTTTTAAGTTTTACTACATTTATTGTAATATGTATTTTGCGGTAGTTTTCATTGTTTTTATTAATTACTTTATTTTTATCTTTTGTATTATCTTTGAAAAGTCCCTTTGGGAAAGATAATAATCAATGTATGTATGTATGTATGTATGTATGTAGTTTCAAAATATTACTTTTTAAAAGATTATAATTATTTTTTTGTGCAAAAAAGGAAATTCTAAACTAGCATTGTTCACATTAAATTATTCACGTTTTGTCGACAGGAAAGTCCTGCCCACTGCTCCAGGTTCCAAAGTATGGCGTTATAAGCTTTCTTTCGTGTGGATCTTCATTCGGTTCTCAGGCCTCTTTTTCCTGTTATAAGGGATACCAACTAGTTGGGTCACGTGTGAGGTCATGTGAGGAAGGTGGAGGATGGTCTGGCAAGGCAACTACGTGTCACAGTAAGATCAATAAAGATAGCAATGTTCAATAATAGGGCTTTTACAGCAAGTAATCGATCATTTTCTGTTTTTAAAGAAACTTCTTTAGTAAAGATACGATAAAGGACACACGCGCCACTACAAGAATATGGCTTATAGTACAATCGATAACTTACCTACGTTAGGCGAGATACTCTTCCTTCATGCTTAATATATCTGTAGGGATTAACCGTACATACTGTGCCCAAGTTCAGGAGTTGCCATAAAGCCATTATGGTAATAACCAGGAGGGCACATTGTATACATAATTGCATATATATAATAAGGCCCAAATCGCACTTGGGACAATTTTGTACATTTTTATCGAATTTCAATTTATTTAAGTGTCTGACTTGGCAAAGACAAGTGCGACCTACACTTTTCAGAGAAACGAACTGGGCAGACAAATAAAACTTTAAAAACTTCGCCGCCCGCTGATTGGTCCACGTTGCACGTGCAATTCGTTCGTCATTATAACGGAAAATCACCGCAAAGACAAGTGCGACCTACTTTTGCCAAGTCGAAAAAGTTTCGACAAAACAGCCGAATTTTCAAAGGAGCCGAAGTCCTGCCTCCTGGCAGGACAACACGCCTGTCTGATACATTCCAACGCACCCGCGAATCCAGATCTCAAGTAGTTTAAGGCCTGGGTCAAAGGCTCTTACCAGGAAAAACAGTTTATTCGTGATAACTTTAACAAAGAGAATGGGACTGAATCGAAATTTGGCACATGGAAAGGTCTTATCGTTCTTATCATTTTTAAGTAAAATAAGCTTTCCCATAAGTCACGTGACATGTCACATGGTCATTTTTCTTAAAATAGCACATATTTGACGAATTGCCAATGGGCTTAAGAGAAAACATAAAAGAAAAACGCTTTTCTGATGCAGATTAATTATTTCCAGCCCTTCACGTTTGGAATGATCGTCCATTGGTCTTTAAAAAAAATTTGTGAGGACAAAGGTCATTTTTAAGTCCAAAATTTATTCTTTGATTACCTATAACTGTAATTTTAAAACTCGAGGACAATCATTCCAAACGTAGAAGGTTAAATATGTTCAACCTGCATTGGAAAAGCTAATTTATCTAACTATACGAAGAAAATTCGCTGGCATATCGCCGATTTGCTTAATTTTAAAATTTTGATCACGTGACATGTCACGTGACCAAACTTGTGCGTTAAGGCAGAAGAAGACGTCGAGATTAACATTCAGGGAAAATTTCAATCTGGTCCAGTCAATCTAGCCGAAGATATTAAGTGTCAACCATATTTTCCGAACAGATTTTAAACCCAGGCCTTAAGTTGCTTGAGATAACAATGCCTTCTTGATTAACCATTGTGCTCTTCCTTGAGAAAAACAAATCAATATGCAGCACGTTTCTTTTTATTCAAATTCATCACGGCAAATTGCAATGTGCAAAAACAATTTAATCACTAAAAGTAGAAGAATCATGTTTAGCAGTGTTCAATGACGGTGTTCAATGAAAAGCCAGTTTCATACTGCATAAAATACATACTAATGACATTTAAAGCCACGTGCGCTTTGAAAAGGCTTGATGCGCAGATTGAAAGTCGAAGTACTCCACACCTTTAAAATTGTTTCCATACCGTAATGTGCAATTTTCGTATTGTCTTGCAAATTTTAGCCCCGAAATTGACAAGTTGTCCCGGACAATTTTGTATAGGTGGTTTGCAACCAATCTCTAGAGACATAGACAACAATAGTGAAACGAACAAATGCTGGTGGACGAACAAAAGGAGCTTATGAGAGAACTATTGTTTATGTCCACCAGCATGGCGGCGATGACGTAACATGAAAACCACCTATACCAATTTCTGTCCAAAATGTCGCGGACAATTCAAAAGTTGTCCGCAAGTGCGATTTGGGCCTAAGCCTGATGAGTGTGGTCATCTTTTGACCATACGAAACAGAGCTGTAGCATTAAACGAATGAATATCTTCTGAAGTCTGATCTGCATTCAATATATACAAAGATGATCTTCCATTGGTCTCAGAGGAAAGCTGGCTTCAACATTTTCTCTCACTTCATTCAAATGAACCTTTAAATTCGGCACAACAGACAATAATCGACGAACTACAACAACTCGAGAGTCAGAAAAATCAGTTACGCTCTTTGGATTACTTAATCACCGAAAATGAAATACGTGTAGCTGTGAAAAAAATAATAAATAATAAATCGTCTTTTTCAGACAAAATAAAAAATGAAATGATTAAAACTAGCCTTCACGACATGATGCCGGTATATCAAAAACTTTTTAATACAATTCTCAATCTAGGAACAATGCCTCAAACTTGGTGTGGCGGCGTTATCGCACCAATATATAAATCAGGAGGAAAAAGTGATCCATCAAATTATCGAGGAATTTGTGTTTCAAGCTGTTTGGGAAAATTGTATTGTTCTATCCTTAACCAAAGAATACTTGAGCATGTTTACTCTCATGATATACTCCCCAATTCTCAGATTGGATTTTTGGCCAAAAATCGTACAGCAGACCATGTCCTCACTCTGAGAACTTTAGTAGATAAATATGTGCATCAACACAATGAAAAAATATATGCTTGTTTTGTAGATTTCAAAAAAGCTTTTGACTCGGTCTGGCATGACGGACTCTTGTTCAAGCTATTACAAATTAATGTGGGAGGTCGCTTTTACAATTTAATAAAACATTTGTACTCAAACTCTACATGTTCCGTAAAAATTGGAAAAAGCCAAACACGACCCTTTCAATACGCAAGAGGTGTACGCCAGGGTTGCATTTTAAGCCCTTTGCTATTTAACCTCTATGTTAACAACATACCATATTCGTTGGAAAATATTTTATCGGATCCTTTTGTTCTACCAAATGGCACACAATTAAATTCACTTTTATATGCAGATGATTTAGTCATAGTTTCAAGATCCAAAACAGGACTGCAAAACTGTTTTGATATGTTATCTTCCTATTGCAACTCGTGGATGTTAAGTATCAATCCAAAAAAGACCAAAGAAACGTGCTAAGAAATGTACTGAGTCTAGTTTTCACATAGGCAATAAAATGATTGAAATCGTCCAAAATTACACTTATCTAGGGTCAGTAATCTCTTCAACGGGTAGCTTTTCAATGGCACTTGACCAGTTAAAAGAGAAGGCCCTTCACGCTCTTTTCAATCTAAGAAAACATACTAATTTCAGTAATTTGTCCCCATTCCTAGCAAGTAAAATCTTTGACACAATGATCTCCCCAATTTTGACATATAACAGCGAAGTCTGGCGTGTGTACGCAAAACAGGAAAATAGGGTATCACCTACCAAATATAAAACAGTTATCTCCTTCAGAAGTTACCAATGAATTAATGAACTCTCGTAATTATTTTGCAAATATTCAATTAGTAAAATTCATTATTTCATGATTTGATCTCCGCAATAATCAAATTATCAATCCAGACTAATGTGTCTTAATTGAACTTTTCCTTTCTTTATTATATTATTGTTATTTCATTTTGTGTTGTAATGCTTTTGCAATACTGTAAGGATTTATAGTCATGCAAACAAAGCTACTTGTTGTTGTTGTTGTTGTTGTTGTATATATATATATATATATATATATATATATGTTTTGAAACCATTTTAAAACACTTTTTTTTCGTCTAATCAAAAGTTGTCACCTGCCTCCCATTGGTCACGCCATATAAAGCCATACTGCTGACCATTCCCTGCGCTAATACTTATGGCTCAAACTGCTCATTTTCTTGCCAAACCGGATATACCAGCTTAGCCGGAAATGTCACAAGAATATGCTTAGTCTCTGGACAATGGAGTGGAAACGACATAAACTGTACAGGTATTTTAACAGTGATTTGCAAGCATTAGAACCATTATTATTAGGGTGACAATGAGGCCAGGAAATGACACAAAATAGTTCTTATTTACTACAAGCGCTACTCTTTGTAGACTCAACTCCTCGTCAGCTGGATAACAGGTTTAATTTCCCGGTTGGTGCAACGTAGGGGGATACTTTCTTATATAATTGGATATACAGCTGTTTCGAGAAAGGTTGTCGGAAAAAAGCGTAAAAGTGCACGCGACAATCCAGAAAGGTATTGTGGGTAGTCATCCACGCTATATCCTAAAAACTCGTTTATCCCAATGGCCCGCCTTCTAAGATCGTCCCTGTACAGACGAGGCATCGCGGGTTTCATGTATTTATTTGACTTATTAAAAATTCATTGATCATATCCCATATTATTTTTCGGGATTGTTGCGTGCACTTTACGCTTTTTTCCGATAACCTTTCTCGAAACAGCTGTATACAGATATACAGTACCCCATCCCCGGTTTATTATTTTTACAAAAACTCCGATGTTGAATGAGTCGATTAAGTAAATTGTCAATCCTGGAAGTATTCATGATGAGTTTTATTCATTTACTTTCACAAAGGACTAACGTCCAAAACGTTTGCTCCTGAATCTGTTTCTCTGCGGATTGGGGCGGGGTGGGGTGGGCTGTACTCCCTATAATGGGCTATATGGGAATGCTCCGTCTAAAGGGGGTTACCTTTTTTAGACTGGAGGTATATCACAAGGTAGGAATTTCACGAGTTGAATTATAGAAAAGGGAAGGAAAAGCTGCTATTTAGGTATCTTGACTTCCAACACAACGTGAACTGAATAAACAATATAATTAATTATCTGGTTGACATGAATTGTGGTAACGCTGGATGCTTAGTAAATAGATGCAGTGTTTCGTCTGTATATATATATATATATATATATATATATATATATATATATATATATTATATATATATATATATATA